>JAOEHI010000002.1:441511-521825 GCA_025447815.1 Percopsis transmontana | reverse complement strand
CCCCCCCCCCCCCCCCCCCCCCCCCCCCGCCCGCGCCCGCCCCCCCCCCCGCCCCTCTCTCCCCGGGCGCGTGTGTGTGTGTGTGTGTGTGTGTGTGTGTGTGTGTGTGTGTGTGTGTGTGTGTATGCATGCATGCAAGTGTACCTCTACCCTTGCATAATTGCCTGCAGTTGTGCAGTGTGTATGTCTTGCTTTGCTTTGTGTGATGTGTGTGTGTGTGTCGGTGAGGCACGATGCATCTCCTGTGCCTCTGGGCGCTTCCTGTAGTAGTGTGTATGTTCTATTGCACCCCAACACACACACACACACACACACACACACACACACACACACACACACCCTGGGGCTCAGAGCTCAGAGAGACAAAATTACTCCCCAGTGAAGACAATTAAGTCCTAAACAGTTCCCTGGTTCGCGCCGTGTGTTTTCCAGCCCGCCGGTCGCCCGCGCGTCGTCAACATGTCCTCTTTTTGTCTCGCAGCGTGTTTAACCAGGAAGGAAATGCCCGGAGAGTTTGAGAGCAAATAAAACAACAAACATGAAGTTTGTGTCTGCTGTGTTTGGAGCTCTGTTGTCGGGGGCAACAAGGCTGAAAACCCAAACGTAAACAGCGAAAAGGAAAAAAGAAGATGATAAAATAATGTTGATTCATAAAACACGGTATGTGGTTACTTTATGAAGTGTTTGTTGAAGGTAAAGATATTATTATTGAGCCCCATTTTTAAACACTATTAATTGATTTTACCTGAAGTATATATTTTGTCAGCCAGAGATTATTGAAATATATTATACTGTATGTATATTCTGTAGTGTTGCATAGTGCATGTTATATTTTCTCATTTGTTTTCTTTTGTCATTTTGTAAAGCCTCATTTTAACATCCGGTTATAGATGCTTCAACTATATCGGCCTAGTGGAGCTGCAACTTCTTTATCTTAACCCTGGTTCAAATCCCCCCTAAATACAACAAATGCTGTTTGTTTTAATAATACAATAGCAGCGATTAGCAATACGAAACTACATTTAAAAACTATTTTTATTTTGTTTCAAATAATTTTAATGTGTGTGACAGAAATGAATCCCAAATTTACAAAGTCTTAGGTTCCAGTAACACACAATGAAACAGTATGATGAAACACACTGAGTCAACTCAAAGAGACAGGGCTACAGTAAATGTCTTTGTGTGTGTGTATGTGTGTGTGTGTGTGTGTGTGTGTGTGTGTGTGTGTGTGTGTGTGTGTGTGTGTGTGTGTGTGTGGAGGGAAAGATGTTCGGCCATGTCTGTCAGTGTCGCAGAGGAGGTATCACTGTGCATGCTCCAATCGACGCCGGGAGCCAGTAAACAGAGACAGATGAAAGACAGACAGACAGAGAGACAGACAAAGACACTCATACAAAGACACTCCGATGTCCCACTCGCTCTTCCAGCAATATGACACAATTTTAAAATAGCACCCGTGATCTGCATGTGGCAGATGGAAGAGTGTAGAAATACCCATCAGGAAAGAGGAAGAACTTACAGAGCGGCCAATGGGGTGCGTGCCTTGACACGACCTTGGAATATTGACATGGAGTCAGTGTGAATGGTCTCCACAACACACCAAGGCAAGTGATTATTATCATATAGAACTGTTGGCAGTTGGACAAGTCTGTGGACGTCGCTACGAAGTTTCACAAAGTCAAAAGTCGAACTATAAGAGGACGAAATTAGTTTTACTGCAGTCCTAAAGGATCCTACCCAGCACTCCTCTCCCTCCTATGTCATGTTTATCATTAGATGCTTGATAAGGTCTTTTAACAAAACCACTCCCATCTACCGGGAGACTTCATAAACACGAAGTAGAACGCTCCTTGGAGGCCCAATCAGATGCCTGATAACCCTCTCAGGCCCCAATTCTACTCCTTGTGGACTTCCTCATAGCCTAATTAGTGTTTAATGTCAACCAATCACGTTGCCTCCTGGGACGGTTGTCAGGCAAAAATGGATCAGGGGAAGAGATGGGAAAGTTTGCCCTTCGGGATTTGATTCAAGAGTCATTTTGGAAAATTTAGAAAATGGTTAACGTTGAGAGCAGTGGGCCTAGTTATGATTATGTATTAGTGAAGGGTTTGGGACACAGTCATGTGATCTAACTGTTTCCCCCTTACTAATTAATACAATTACCTGTTGCATTGCACATATTGACATTTGTATTGAATGCACACACACATTCTCTCCACCCTAGGAAATGAATTCCATTGCACAAATCCGAGTTCATTCTGTAGGAGGCAGGTCACACTGAGCATCAGGTGCCATCTCATGATGATGTCATTAATAGCAGACATGTTTAGCGGCTTTTTTTAACAGCAACAAAGAGTAGTTTTTATTCCATGTTTCCCTGAGAACAACCTTCAGAGGAACATAAGCAGGGAATGTTAGGACATTGGGATTTATAACATCTTGTTTTAGACATCAAAATTCTCACAGCCATAGAATCCAATCTAGAATTACTATAAAGAACGACAGTATATTGTCCTTGTGGACAATGCTCCTCTAAAGTTGCTCCTAAAATAATTATGTTTGGAAAAACTGAAGCAGAGATGAGAACATTATTGACTTGTTGTGCATTTTATCTAACCTAATCTCATCTCAATTCATGAAATGTGTTCTGTCATGCAACAAATGATTCACTGTCAATTCCATGTTCCAACAGTTTGGACCAGTATAATGAATTGTATGAATAAATATATTATTAATTAATTAATTATTATAATTATTAACTAGACTTTTTTTAAATCAATTATTAAAGCAAGGCCCTAACACTGCAGGATTAATAATTATGTAGTTCAATGGGTAGAACAAGGACTTAATACTACCAGGATCAGGGGTTCCAATCCCTACTTTGATCCTGTCTTTTGGCTGAGACGAGCACTGTGCACAGTCACCTCCTAAACGGTAATTTATGAATTGTTGTGGAGGACAAATTGCAACAGGAGGGCACCATTAGCTAAACTCTATCTCTATACGACATGTTTACACCTGCAGTGCAAATATGTCAGAAATGTGTGTGTGTGTAAGAGAGAGAGAGAGAGAGAGAGAGAGAGAGAGAGAGAGAGAGAGAGAGAGAGAGAGAGAGAGGCCCGCGGGCAACCAGACCGTTTAGGGCAGGGAGGGGGCTGATGGAGAGACAGAGCCTCACCCCCGGAACATGCAGTGAGAGACATAAAATATAAGGTACACACACATGCACATACTAGCAGACACAATCATGCCATGAGAATGTGGGAACATGCTATTCACACACAGACCAGATGATGTCAGCTCCCTGTGCTGTCAATGGATCGGACGGTGATAACTGAGAGGTTGGCAGATGAGCCAGCAGATGAATGACCTAATAAACGACAATTCATCAGTTCTTGTTTTGGGAGCTGACCAGTTAAACTCCTGTCCGGTTCTGCTCCCATCAGAGAATTAACTAACTGTTACTGTCTCCATGAAGTAAAGGTTTGAGGCTCAAAAAGCATTCGCTCTGTCTGTCATTACGCCACAAGCTGACACCCTCAGAATCCTTATAATGCAGCACTGAGCCAAAGGTACCTGCATACTATAGCACTCTGCTAGCCAAAAGCTATTAAAAGCAGGCGGCATGTTTAAATCCCTGAATGTGCTTGCAATGTGGCTGTGGGGGAGGCAAATTCTGTCTACTTTCTTTAAAGCTACACTGTAAGTGCCTTTTTGCAAGGCACGGAGCCAGCAGAAAAGTGGCTAAACTGGGAAGCTCCCATAACTAAATGTTATACTGGGCAGAGCCAGTAGAAGACTGTGATTGTAATGATAGCTTCCAGTAGAACCATTATTAGAAGACTGCTTACTGGACAGCTCCCATTAGAAGACACTGGCTGCACAAGATAGCTTTAAGTAGATTGGCTTTACTTGACAGTCCCAGTGTGATAAGGCAAAGTCTACAATTAACAATTTACAATTAGGTCATTTAGCAGACGCTTTTATCCAAAGCGACTTACAAATATTGTGCTATTACATGGAGTAGATAAGGGTTAGGCATCTTGCTCAAGGATGCTTCCTGGTAGTGGTTAAGCAAAGCTACATTTAGATTTTAAAATCATGTTTGTTTATCATTTGAAAGGTTGTACCAAGAAGGTCAAGTTCATTTCTTTGGCTATACACTATATGTTTTATACACAAAATATTATCTTATTTCTGATAGCATCTTTGACCTTTTTAAATGTTAAGGCCTAATTCAGTTTTAATGAGGAAACAAAACCAAAGCTAAACCGACATTTTAGAGAAATTGACTGACAAAATAAAAAATATAACCTGTAGGTTCGTCATTTATTAACCTACGTTACCAGAAACCCAGGGATCAAACAGAACACCACACTGACCTCTAGTGGCACACAGAGGTAGAGCAGAGAGAATGTACTTCTTACTTAAAAGTTTATTAAAGAACATTAATTAAATTAATTAATAAAATAAATAATGAATAGATTATAAATACATCGGCGAAACTGATTTATCTGTGGGAATAAACTTAATATGATGATTTAATCTGTAGGCTATTGTAGGCAAAAATTAGGCTATTTTAATTTTAAACTAAATTTTAAATAAACCTAACATTTCACATAGTGTGTGTCTACACATTTATTACACTGCCGATTAATTAGAACTTAATAATTAGAAGGGCAACTAGGCATATAATGATTAAGCTTCAAATTAAACAAATTAAACAGATTTAACAAATAGGCCTATAGGCCTACAGTCGACTATAAAAAATTGGACTAGCAGTGAAAACTACGTAGGCTAAACTGCGGAAGATGAAATAGCTTATAATATTATAATTCGATAATATCTAATTCAATGATATCTTTATTATCGAATAGACCTAGCCTACAAATTGTAGGTTACTTCATCATTTCGGCCTATTAACCGCGGAGCTTCAACCCCTATTCTCGTTTTTAGTCTTTATTTTCTTACAAATACCAACCTGCAGTCAAAACAGCAGCTGTGTGTGTGTGTGTGCATATAAATGGTATAGCTGCTGGACTTAGGCTGCGGGGGGAGGGAGAGAGGGGGGAAGAGAGAGGGAGAGAGGGGAGAGAGAGGGGGAGATAAGCTGTGTCCCCCAGGGTGCAATTTTCACCTTTTTGTTCGAAGCAAAACGCGGCAGAAGAAAACACCTTTCCCGCCACAAATAGCAGCTCCATCCTGCTGCACGCGCTGATAATTTTAATTCCCCTCGTGCTGATTATTATAGGCCTATCTTTGTCGTAACAAAATAATATAAATTGTATTGTAATAAACAAGCATTTCACACGTATTTATACGCAGCAGATGTGGCGACAACATATTATTTTCAGCAAATGGGTATGGGGAATATGTCTCTATTAAGAAGTAATTAGCAAAATTGTTAAATAAAAAATTGTGGGCAGGCAAAAATAGTCACTATAGCTAAGTTAATACAGCACGTGGGGACAGAAGTGTCAACCTCCCAACCTTCTGATCCTGTTAAGACCTGAACATGCAGTGACAGATGTGGAGGTCTTTTCCTTTAGGCTATTGCTACTGGAACAGGTAGCCTATTGGGACCCTTGTCACGTCCGCTAAAGCATCGAATTGGAAAACCCCAACGACTAAAGAGGTCTGAGAACACATGGTTTACATTCATAACAACTCAGACCAAAAGAGACTGACACCAGACCTGCTGCTCCCTGAGCTAAGGTTTTTTGATGTGTTCAGTCCGGCTTAATGGGCCAACTGGGATTTTGTAAGGATGATCAAGGACGTCATCTCCATGATCTGACAGAAATAGGCGTTAATGGGAAGCAAAGGTGACAAAATCACCAGTGACCATAATCCCATAATCCCCTGTTTAGAGAAGGGATCATAATTGATCTGTACCAATATATTACAGTACATCTGCTTCATTCGGAATCTTTTCAGAAACTCACATCTGGGAATGATAGTTGTTGGTCAATAGCAGAGCATGACAGTTCTAAAAAAAAACTAAATAAAGAGTTTATTTTTTTCTTTAGGACTGTAGGCCTATCTTAAATAAATGATTTCACGATTCAGCCTGCCCATTCATGAAAGTTTATATCATCTGGTGCAACACAAAAAACAGTGGCTGGTATGCCAGAACTTATAAGATCCCCATTGGTTAAAGAAACAGTCTGTGGGAATTCAAACACATTTTATTAGGATACAAAATAGAAATAGAAACCAACATTACCTCAACATCCTGTAGAAACCATCAGGTCTGTAAAAGCCGACCTGTAGCCAGGTGTAAGAGCTGCATGGAAGCCGCCATTAACAATAATAACAACATCATATGCGTCTGGCTAACTGGTGTTTAACATGCTAATGATGCAGTAGCCCCTTATTCACACACACACACACACACACCTCCACTTACCTGCCTTGAAGACTCTCACCTCTCTCTCCAACAGCAGACTGTGAAAATTCTCACCTGAAATTAACTTTACATTAAATAAGATGCAGGAAACACTGCAATATGGGCTGGCTTCCAACATAACTACATAAACCAGACTATACATGGATATAATTGTTCACACACAACCCTCTATAACATAGATAATGATTCCCACAATTTTTGTAAATCCAAAGCTTTATATAAATATTGCATATTTTACATAAGTACATAATAACTTTGTGTTAAACAATCTCTAAAGGGCACTCACCTAAACTAAGCTGCATAGGATAAATGATATTGGCGGCGCTGTCAGGTCATGAAACTTGACAGCAATCTGTTTTTGAAAGCTGTCATATTATTTTACTTTCAAATTACAATACTAATAGCAATTAACAATGTATATATTACAAATAAAAAAAGTTACCATATACAGCTTTAACAGCCCTCTTCAGACCAGCAAATCAATAGGATCTATGAGCAGAGAGCTTTAATCTGTAATAGTCTAAACTATACTGATACAGTAACCATTTCTACCAAGCTTTTCTGACTGATCCAAATAAGAGGTTTTTAAATTTTGGGGGGGGGGATCAAGGCCGATTTAATTTAAGTGCAACTAAAGCCCAAAACACTATTACTGTAAAACCATTGTATTTGAGTCTGATTAAGTTTAATCCATGACAAAAGTGCGTATAGTTGTAAAACTGTATCAACTCAAAAAAAATTGTCAACTGCCCTTTAGAATGGTTAATGGCTTGCAATTAGCCAATTTGGCAGCAGCCAAGATTATCATGCTTAAGCCCCTATTTGTCTTTCTATTTTCTCCAGCATAATTGGAGAAAATAAAAAAAATCCTTGGAAGATGCAGTCTCATAATGTGGTGTTGAGTTTCCATTTCAATACATAAAAAAAAAACATTAAGATCCACAAGTCTGAAAGTTTTCATTCCAGGCATAACAGCCCCAGCGGGTGTAAGGAAACCCTGTTACTCTTAAAAGTTAGAATTATAGCTTTTCTTCTGTGTTAGTGGAGTCACTAGGTTCAGTAAATTGGTTGGATGTGAAATGCAGATGGCTCTCTTTCGCCCTCTAGTGAAAATCTGTTTACCGTCTGGGATTAAAGTCGGGTCTGTAAGAGGTGTTGTTATAGTTTTCAACATGGTTTCAGTTGAAATACAGGGAGAACAACATTAATATTGCCTCTTCTGTCTGAACGCACATTATACACCTTTTCTTATTCTGAAAATGGTCTCAGAATAGTTAGAAGCGAGAGGAGTATGAAGATTTTAATTAAAATTTTCTTTCCACATGTTGAAGTTTCTAAAAATGTGGGCCGCGGTCCCATATCAACCACCATCAGTCAGATCCGTGAATCACCTCCACAATGCACAGAATTTTGGAGAAAAAAAAAACGTATACAAAAATATAGTGGACACCAAAATAAAAAAATTGGAGAAATATATTTCTGCAATATAAATACATTCCAGTCACACAGCAGGCATCTCTTGAACTTAAACAAAACTTTGGAACAGGTGTGAGCATAATTACTATTTGTTTAAAAAAAAATACATTCGAAATTCACAATGACCATTCAGACAAGTTTCTTTTACCGTGCAGTTGATCTAAGGTGATGGTTTCATTTAAGTCAGTAAAAAGATGGCAGATTAGTTTCAAGATATTTTTTAAAAACCTCACATCCTAGTCAAAGAGACCAGAGGATAATGGGAAAGCAAAGCATTCAATGCATTTAGCATTAGAAAGGACCCTTCAGAATTTCCTATACATGCTCAATTTCTTAGGGGATATTACTTCTCATTGAAAAGCATTATGGACAGGACACTACCTGCGGGTGATGCATACCAATACCAGTAACAGTAACAGAACCAGTTAATGAAAATACTGAAAATAACTGAATTTTTATGAATTATACAATGATAACCCAAGGTAACCAGTTAACCAAAAAACTGATTTCATTTCATTTTAAATCTATCTGCAGGTACAGTAAACATTGTGTCACCCAGCAATGACCTCTGACCTCTATATAGATTAGGAGTTTTTGTGTTCAGCCTTGTGTGAATTAGTTTGGCTCAGTATTCATTGAAGTCGGACATATGACCCGTCTAGTCCCCAGAATGCCTTCTCCACCAACCTTGTATGTAGCAGGCATACAGCAGAACGGCTTCATTTAGCTTGATGTAGTTACCAGACATTCTAATACTTATTTTGTTACATTTGCACAAAACCCAGAAGTTTAATAAACAAAAAAATAACCAGCTTTAGACAGTTTATGGCAGTAAACGTACCATACCAGTCTAGTCCAGTTCAGTATCGAATGGATCGATTTCAATAACATTTTTGTCCTTCTGTTCAAAGAGGACTTGATTAAACCCTGACGAAACACCCCGGGGTGTTTTATTTCAGACCAGTTTAAACAGGACAGGGTATATACGGGGTTTATAAACCCTTTAAGCCAGGAGACACCAGGGTGTCTGGTTCTGGTCACACTCCAGCTTGGTGTTGACGATGGTGCACGGAGCTCCACTGATAGTCAGGTCCTGTCTGGACTCCACCTTGTACCGCAGGTTAGAGAGCCCCCCCGCTGGATCTACCTTAAACTGCTCCTGTGGCAGGGGGCGGGTGGGGATAGACAGAGAAAGCACAGCACACTGCTGAACAGCCTTATGTGAAACGTTAAAGCCAGCTCTATGTGGTTCGGCGTAGACAGCCGTGTGTTGTGTTGTACAGACAGGTTTACCTGTTTCTGGGACGCGATCCTCTTCTGGTCCCTCTTCCTCCAGGCTGGGTCGTGGATGTGGCGAAACGTCTGGTAGCCTGTTGTTATACCGCTAGGTCTGAACAGCTGAATAAACACAAACATAACATGTCTAATCAACCGTGAATAACTTTGACTGACACAAACCATTTTTTTTTTATTGACTGATTAGCTGAGAGAAACTGAATTTGGAGCTTGCAGGATTAGGATGGTCTCACAAGGCCAATACCAAGGTTCAATTAACTCTCTTAATGAGTAAGGAACACGGTGGCGCCCTCCACTGCTCCAGTAAAATACCATTGTTACACTGGGCAGCTCCAGCAGAACCAAAGTAAAAGACTGCTGTTGTACTATTTAGCTCCATGTAGAACCTCAACTGCTCCAGTAATATACTGTAGTCTTACCGGGCAGTCATTTTGGACCAGGTCAACGAAAACGGCCTTTACCTGAAGTTCAGCTTTCCTGAGTCTCCTGTAAAACTCATCGTCCTCTCTGCCCCAACCCCAGAACCGGTTGGACATCCCGTTACACTGGAAAGAGACAATTACCATCTATTACTGACAAGTTGAATTATTTTGCCTATATAAAGCAGAAAGACAGAAGGAAGCAGTATCTACCATGTGGTAGTGTTTCTTGGTGAGAAGAAGGATTCCCCCTACGTAGGTCTTGTAGTGGTAGAGGGGGTGGAGTTCAGGCGAGGCCACGTGAAAGGGCCCCTCCTCGGGGAAGCCGTAGTCCAGCGCGGGGTTGAGAGGCAGCAGGTCCACGTCGTGCATGGCCAGGTAGTCTGTATTGTTCCCACTTTCCATGTAACCCACATTGATGAGAGACGCGCGGTTGAATCTGGAGCACGGACCACACACAAACTATACTGTCTCTATACTGTTGTTTTGATTTTATTCAAATCAGTCATCAGTGTGCAAATAGAAAGGCTTTTAAGAATGGGCAGTTGGCTTAATCATTATGGTTATACCTATATCAGCCATAGAGAGACAGCTATTTATCTATTAAAAGGATTGAGATTGCAGTTTAAAAAAATAAAAATAAACAACATAACATAAGCTACATAAAATTTGCCCCTTTGAACGATAAAGAGACTCTGACCCTCTCAGAGGGAAAAGCCAGTTCACCAGCCGAAGGGTTAACGTCCCACCTGTAGTGATCCACCTGGTTGATGATGAAGATGTGATGTCTGATCTTCTTGCTGTTGAGAAAGGCGTGCATGAAGGGGACAAACACCAGCAGCTCCTCAAAACGCTCTCTAAAGGGCACGATTAGCGCCAGTTTGTGAGGACCCCAAGAGGGGTCGTCTAAGGCAGACGCCGGGCTCTCCGGCAGGCACGGAGGTGGCGGATGCTCTTGTTTATAGAGTTGTTTATCTTCCAGCGATCCTCTGGTCATGTCTCCTGAACAGCCGAGCTGCAGCCAGAGCAGGGAGACCAGCACTAGGACCATGCAGAGTCCAAACAGCTTGTAGACCGTACACCTCCCTGACAGGAACCTGGAGACACATACAGTCAGCCTCAGTGTCCCAACGCCAGGATATAGGGGGGGATAATGTGTCTTTCTATTGCAGTGACGCATTTACAAATTACAGTAATCAGTGAACCCTTGACACTGTAGTCCTAAATTCACATTAAAACAAAACTCAAGCAGCATTCTATAAACCTCCCTATGCACATAACACGTTTTCATTGTCATGAGGAACGGGTTTACTGTTTAATTATTTTAAAGCTATCTGGTATTAGATGAGGGAACATCGGGACAGGTGTAAAAGCTACACAAAACAATATATAATAATATGCAATGTTAAGGAAAACATAAAGGCAATCACAGAGTAGAGTAAAGCTGGAACATGGGAGTCAAATGTCAGCCAACAGGGCTTCCTGACCCAAGATAATATACATTCAGCTGATGTTAGTATAGCATGATAAATAGATAGAAAAAAACGTTCCTACAATGCAAACAAATATTTATTAGTTAGAAGTCAAGGTGACAAGACCGACAGAAATATCATGCAGAAACATCACTGAATTTTTACTCACTATTTATATAATTTATACTCGTACGCGCTATATAAATTAAGAAATAAGACAATTAGGCTAAAAGTTATGTAAAGAGGGACAGAATATCAAGAAAATGCTTCTCGTCATTGCAATATTAAAGTTTTAGTAGAACTATGAAGGTGTGATACAAGAAATAAAGGCCTATATAAAAATAAAGTTGATTGCATAGTCCTTATCAAGACAGGGAAGGTATTAGATTTTACCAAAAGATGTGCTAACAGTAGACTAGTTAGCACTGGATGGAGGAAACAAAATAAAAACAAAAAAGGTATAGTACAGGTAATTCGCCATCATATGAAGGGCCCATCTTATCTGAAACATCTAGTGGGTATCCAAAAGGCTACCAAACTAAATTTTGAGGTTTAAAAGTGGACACAAACAAGTTTTCTTGTCTTAACATGCATTAGGAGTGGCGTCATCATCCAATACAACCCACACACAGTACTCACTCAGTAGACCTCTCGTCTGGACGAGGTTCTCTACAAGTCTCATGTCGTGTGGGGTCAACAAATTGTATACATCTATGAGTGGTTTTAAAACATGAGAAACACATTCTATTGTATACCGGCTAGAATTCAAATTACATTATAACGAACTGTAGTTATGCTGATAAATCAATACATAACGTTACTCCAATTTGACTGGGGTTAGAATAATAATCTCATAAAAACACAGTGCTTACCTTCTCTCGTCTTTAAAATATAGGACGGGCTTTCTTCTCGATGAATACATCATTTTCACAACTAGTCCCAGTTGAGATTTGATGATACAAATAGCTAAAATATTTAATTCAT
The DNA here is from genome assembly GCA_025447815.1 of Percopsis transmontana. Classification (NCBI taxonomy): domain Eukaryota; kingdom Metazoa; phylum Chordata; class Actinopteri; order Percopsiformes; family Percopsidae; genus Percopsis; species Percopsis transmontana. Next base: position 509,769 of record JAOEHI010000002.1, on the reverse strand, counting down.
TAATAATAATACCAGTAACCACTTTTTAATCATTTTATGTTTGGGGATTTGAAGACCTATCAACTCATTTTAAAACCAGATAGTCCTACATGATAAAGCGTTTTCTCCTCTACTGAGGGAAGACATGTACACAGAACTAAAGCCAATAGAAGCTGTTGGCCTTCCTATAGCTGCTAGTGGACACGTAGCATAACGGGAAACAACGGGCAATATTTGCTCTACTCGAAAACAAAACGTAGATTTTCTATTTCAGCAACGACATTGGCTTGAAAAGTTACATCATTAATGCTTAATGCTTTTTACAAACGAACAAAATTAAGTGACAGCAAAAAGAGAAAAGACGAATTTAATGAAAACGACATGCTGGAAAATATCAGAAGCAGATTGTTCCAAGGTCCGTCTGTAAATCGCTCCGGATGGAAACCGGGGTTGAGCAATAATTCGTCCTAGCAGCGGTACTGCTATTACTGCTAATTGTTTATTTATTTTTTACAGAATGGATGCAAGCAAAATTATATACTTTGTCATAGTTATTCATAATGAGATAAAATATTATAAATTAAGAGAATTAGAACAAATCAATAGGCAACTGGGTAAAATCTGTCAAGTTTTATTATGAAGGCAATTTTAAAATTTATTTTACGTACAATTGTTTTTAACGTAAAACCTCTCCCAGCAAAAAAACCTAATTGATTTAAATTGTTACCCAAAAAAGTGGTCTATCTGAAAGAACTCTAATGAAGCCACAATAAATGATTTATTAACAACATAACCAAAGACATGAAAACAAGGGTATAACCTCAAAATCATCCTTTTATTTATATCTGCCCATTCTCTAAACCCTCTAAAAACCTAATGCAATTAAACCCCACAGATTAGAAAAGATTGATTTCTAATTTGTAACATGAATCCTAATTGTCAAAGTCTTAATAAATGTGGCCAATATTTACTCGGATGAATATATTAATGTAATTTTTACAGTAGGCCTTTGTCTTGATAAATAAAAGGTTCTGGGCTCGTTTTCAGTTTCGGTTTCAGTACAACAACCCAGACTACTGTATAATCTATTGGGATTATTAATTGTTAGCATAGAGCTCTTGTCTTTGCATTAATTAATGACTAACAATTTAGACTGCATGAATTACATCTAAAAATGGATCAGTGATTTCATTTCTCTACCTGAGGTTATGGGGGAAAAAAGCATTCAAAAGGAAAAAAAGAAAGAAAGTCAAAAGCAAGTCCAAGACCTTGAGGCGCTGAACCATTCACATAAATTACCCTGGTACACAAACTGGTCATCCAAGGCCAAACTTCTTTTAATGGGAAAACATCCTGTTAATCTTATTTCAGTTAACAAAGTAAAGATAATGACAGGAAAAAGAGCAAATATTTTAGGATAAATCAGAATTTACTATCAACCAAATCAGTCAAGCTCAAAACCTCCTGAACAGACAGATACAGACATATGATAAAGAAATACTACACTAATTAAAAATTTCTCAAGTGATTCCTTAAACAGCATGTGCCAACCCCACATAGATGAAGGGAACATCTTTGGCAATGTTTTGATCAAGATCAGACAACTGAAGAGCTTCTCAGCACAATGTTCTGTTCAATTTTACACTTGCTGATGTGAAGAAGGAAAACCAAAAAAAAAAAAAAAAAAAAAAAAAACTGGCTCATCTTGTCTGGTGTTCATTATTGGATCAATAACATGGTTGTTGAACTGTTTTTTTTAGAATTCATTCAGAATCTTCCAAATTTCATTTAACACACAACCCCCTTCTCTGATTCCAAATCCCTAGACATATACAAACACATACATTCACTTTGGACAAAGCAGAAACACATCGCTTGCACACCATACCAACATAACAGAGGATTCCACAGAGCCAGGTCTGTCCAGTGAACACACTGGGCATTCTCAGATAAAAACCCATCTGTTAGAACTGACAGCCAGTCAGACTTTGATAGAGTGATAGTTCACCATTTAAGTCATTGTAAAGTCTGGTACTATGGTTTTAGCTTTCACAATGACTCATTATAACATCCATCAAATGATTACACTGTAATTGTGAGAATGTTCAGCAGAGTAGAAAAAAAAATGCTGTATGCTGATACAAACACATTAAAAAAAGGCCCTCACACAAGCACCAAGTCATTTTCTAACAAAGCTGTCATCTCATGAAAACACACCTATTCCATGTATCTCAAAAAAAAGATCTCTAGTGGCCAGTAACATGCTCTACACCAGAGCAGCACAACAGAAAAATCATTCGTAGGGAAACAAAAACACAACACACACACACTTTGAAGCTCATAGGTACAATATTTGTCTGCCTGGTAAAGACTGCATCCCAGTGTTGTAAAAATAAGTTTCGTAGAAAAGAATGTGGTTGTAATCCGTCCCTCACTTCTTAGGACCAACATGCATACAAACCAGGCCAAAGCCAAATTCAGTACAAACCAACAAACACAGCTAACTTTAGTAGTCTCTAAAGATGAGGGACAGATTGCAGACAGGGGAAAAAAAATTAAAAAAATAAACGTCTCCAGGCTGAGTCAAGACACGTGGGTGGGTTGTGCACACTGCCGAACAAACACCACCACCTGGATGTGCTTTGCCTCTTCTCTGCACTGCATGAATCCAAAACACACACACACACACACACACAAACCAACACAAATGAACATGGTTCCCTAATGAGGGTGCTACACCAGCTTCTTGGCCTCGAAGAAGCTCTTGAGATGTCTCATCTGCCAGAAGCCGATGGCGACCAGGATGAGGGTCTGGACGATGGACCACCACAACACACGCTGGTTGGTGCTCTCGCTGGTCTGACGGAAACGCTCCTCGCGGTACTGGAACAGGACAGAGACAGTATACCACGTCTAAGTAACTTCATCCAGGTTTTAGGTGAAAGCAGTTAAAAGCATTGATTTTTTGGTTAAGTTTATTTAATGCATAATGCATAATGCAACTAGTCAACTACTATAACCACTAGTCAGCGCTGTTGGCAGAGGTCAACTAGTGGTGGGCAACATAATTTCTAAACTAAATAATATATCATTTATAAATAAATATATTATAAAATAAAGGCGCTCAAAATCACTGCAAAATGGCGGCTACTGCAGCAGAGGCCGCCGAGTTTTTCTCTAGCGGGGAACACTGTCACCCCTCCCACGTTGATGTCCTGGTCTTTCTCAACGCTAACCAAAAAGAAGGCAGGGTGGGCGTTTTAAGCGAGCAGGACAACGACAGCGAGCAATGTGTTATTGATGTATGTAACGTTATATAATCGTGGTATATACAGTGTTAGACTACCGTTTATGTGTTTACGTCCGTCGTCACGGCAACCCAGCTGCCAGTGAAAACCTGTGCCCAGGGCGGCCGGACTCTTCATGACAATTGGTTATTTTGTTCATTTTATAGAATAACCAAATTACTAATAATTTTCATTTTATGTTAAAACTGTGATCCTACATAGTGTCACATGTCACAGTAGAATGCTTGAACTTTCTGCGTTACAAAATAAAATTTTCATTGTTACCTAGAACTCCTCTTTCTGCATAATGACTAGTCGACTACCATTATGAAAAACTAGTAAAAATCAGTAGGCGTGAAATCCCTAGTATAGCATTTGGGGGACCTTCAGCTGGTAACCACTGTATGTTCTCTCACACATACAGTCTTCACTTACAAGCACTCTCTCTCTCTACCACACCCTGTAGAATACACAACTGGAGGCATTAACTGGGCGGGTCTGGCCACAGCAGAACACCTCAAAACCGCCCAGGTAAAACCTCCCGCTGTGATGGAACGATAAAAGTCACTTTATAAAAAGTGGAACCCAATGGTTACAGTCTCTCTCTGGCTCTCACTGCCTTAGCAGCCGCTTAGATGTAGTGAAACAAATCGCTTTAAAATGTAACTCTAATGTTTTTTGGGCAAACCCTCTGTGTTGTGACATTGTTCAAAAATGTTTCACGCTGTTGGCCTTTCTTCAAGATAAGATCATATCAATTGAGCCTTCCACTGGAAAACTATAATAGATTCGCTAGCCTGGTTGGGGGTCATCGGGTAAACAAACACACACTCACCCGCTGGTAGTTCTGCTCCTTTTGGATCTGGTCTACTTGCTCCACCAGTTGCCTCACTCTGAGCTGTAGCTCTGTCAGTTTGTCTTTGGCAGCGATCTCAGCATAGTTATTGGCATGTTCCCCTACCTGGATGTCGAGGTGGACCCTCTAACACACATACACACACGGAATGTTTTATAAACTCTTGCAAAAAGCATTAGTAAACATTTTAAAACAGCATTGATAAAAACCACCAGTGGTTGGTCCACCAGAGTGGATACAGAGAGAGTATAAGCGCCGTCATTGGTCAACATGCCTTTTGGTTTCAAATTCATTACAAAACACTCGCTTACTGTAGGTGCGGCCAAATTCCTTGATTTTGTTAAGTGTGCCCAAAACCTCATACTTCTGCGCTAGTTTATCGCGTACGTTTTAAACAACTGTGCACATGGTGGTAGTGGGAGGAGATAGAGAAAAGTGAGAGTGCCCCCCCACCTCCCCCGCTGTTTTAACCTTGGTCTATTACAGCCTTAAGGTGTGGGAGGGGCATGTTCAAATTCAACATGCATACAATTCAAAGCCAATCCGAGCATCCACAGCCCAGACTGAGCAGTCACAACAGTCAGGATCGAGAACTCACCAGCATTCCTCCAGCGAACAGAGCGAACTTGGAGGAGTTGGAGTGGAGGCAGATCTGATGTTCTCCCGGTGTGTGCGACGTGAAGGTGAACCGACCTTCAGAGCCATACTGCCGGGACAGGATCACCTAGGATCAACACACAAGACGCATACAATTACTGTGGTTGAAGCGATGTTTTTGTTGGTTTTGTTTCCATCCCCATTTGATATAGATTGTGTGTGTGTGTATTACCTTCTCGTCTGGGTCTTTGACTTCAACAAACATCCCCAGGCCCTGAGTGGCTGGCAGATATTCCTCTCTCTGCTTGTCATACAACTGTGTCCGGTAGTTTCCTGTACAGGGAGGGAGAGAACTAATTATAGACTCAGAACATACCGACACGACAGTCACATATTTACGTGCCATCACTAACGTTTTATTAGAGGCATAGTATATTTTAAAATAAAGAGTATGTTCAAGTGATTTATTACTTTAAAACTTCTGGATATACTGTGGGTAATTTGCATTTTGCCTCATATCACCATGAAATCCCCAGTTTGAAGTAAAGCTGTTCAGCATTATTTACACATTTACAGTGTTCAGTAGATGCTATTATCCAAAGCGACATACAATAAGTACATTTGTCAATAGCTGTTCACAACTTTATCTAGTGACAATCAACTAAGTCTAACATAGACCAGGAAGGAGGCAAATCAATATTATTTTATTCCCAAAAAGGAATTTTGATAGAATCCATCATAAACAAATGTGTATAGACACAGAGTGCGTTCTCAGAAATCTATCTTAATTAATCCTGTTTTGAAACTGTGCCAACCTCAGGCATGACTGAAAATGGCAATGATTAGTAGCTGTACCAAGCAGCTAAGTCACAATGTAGCAGTTTATCTGCTATTTCCGCTGCTATCTCTGTTGTGAGGTTTGCTTTCAGAACTTTGAGATGCATTATAACCACTTCCTGGAATGCTACATTATCATTCAATCTTACTAGTGATTCTGGGAGCACCCAGAGCGAGAAGGGATCTCCAGCAAAATATGCAGTATTTATTTCAGTCATACTGTTTACAACCTACTTGAAATATGTAAGGAATTTTTTTTTTTTTTTAAACTAATAGGGAACCTACATTAACCAATGCAGATATCCTCCATATGGTGGTGATACATGACACAATATTACTCATTGGGGGTCGTAGGAAAGGGTTTCTACTAAATATATTATTTTTTTCACTGAACAGTAGGCTACACACAGTACTCAGATATAATTCAGATGTAATGTCACTATAAAGCACTTTGTGACCTGTTACCTGCAGTGTGACACCACAGCTTTTACAGGTGACGTGTAGAGTGTGTAGCACATCTATCTAGATTTACACACATACAGAGTGTAATGTAAAGTTTAATGGATCAGAGTTGAGAATTAAGCATGTTTTAGGAGTTTATTGAAGCTATCTGATTAGCCTGTTAGCTGAAGTTAGCGAGCTAACGCTAAGCACTGTTTGACTCACCGATTATCATAGTCTCGTCCGGGATTTCTTCTATGAAACATTTCTTCTCCGTTTCTCCAATATGGAAGTACAAGGACGAGACTAAACTGTAGAAAACGTTCAGAAATAAAAATGACAACACACACGACTGCATTTTGACGGCGACCATCTTCCTGCCGGGTACAGACGTCTTCTGAACCTGCGCAAACTCATCAGTGCCACGTAACCCATCGCTGGTCGCTCGCCGGAGCATTGTGGGTATTGTGGTTCTACAGAGTTTGGCCCGTCATCAGTAAATAAAGAGTATGATAAGAATCAATAACAACGCACCACCAGAACTGATAATGATTTCTGTTTCATTCCCCACTGACTGCCAATGCAGTCCACAAAGTGGATATTTCTCCTCGTTTAGCATAAATACCAATGTCACAACATCCCCCAGACAGATCAAGGGCAAAACTCTGCAACAAAAAATATGATATGAAGGTGAAAAAAATATCTGAAACCCAACGTGGCCCTGGTGTCTCACCCTGGGCAATTAGCTTCGTGGATCGGCTGCCATTCTGAGGAAGTAGGCTACTCCCGGCTAAACAACTGTTGCCCCGGCCCAATGTGTCATTCTTGCTAGAGGTTTTGTCACCGGCATATGTAAACCAAGTTATCAACCTAGAGGCGTATTTCCCACCGCCGTTTGCCTCTGTGGAGGACGAAAGGGCGAACCTGTTGTGTCCGGTGAGGAAACTGATCCACCACATCAGGGCTACAGAGGGCATGAGGGGCCCTGACCAGGTGTTTGTCTGCTTTGCTGGTAAATCAAGGGGCCTGGCGCTATTAAAACAGAGGCTTTCTCATTGGGGGGGTCGAGGCCATAGAGAGGGCCTACATTCATTCGGGTAGACTGGCAGCCCTGAACATAACATGCCACTCAACCAGGGGCGTCTTTCTAATGGAAATCTTTACAGCAGCCTCCTGGGCTGCTCCGTACACATTTTCTGGGGTTTACCATTATTTACACAGTCTATGGGTTTTACAGGCTGAACGTTGCTTCTGGTGGGACGCTGGCATCAGCCATTCTTCCTGTGGCTGCAACACCAGGCCAGTAGCTAAGTTGCAAATCGCATTTGTTCCTCAAATCAGATCTTTTGAGACAACTGTTCGCACGGTTATTTTCAAGTGTTAAGATCGGATTTGTGTGTCCAGACATCACATTTACATTTTCAGCATTTAGCAGACGCTTTTATCCAAAGCGACTTACAATTAACATCACCAACCTATCTGCACGGGTTGCTGTGGTAACAACGTAGGCGTCAGTAACTACGTACCTACGCTGGTGACCCGGCTTTCGGATGCAGGAGAAATGGAGGTGCATCATCTTGTCCTCCAAACAAGATCTCTGTCAAGTCGCGGTGCAGAACTCCTCCATTGAAGCAGACAAACTCAACGACGGAGGAGGCTGGTATACATTGTGACGCATAACAGTATAGAAGCAATTCATCGTTGGCGCTCTAGTAGCAGCATGAACTTTTACTTGAAGTAAATGTGTATACAATCTGTATATGCCAAAAATTTGGGCTGGCAGTCTATAAAATGACCTCTGTGTCGTGAATCCACTTTGTGGACTGCACTGGCAGTCAGTAGGGAATGAAACATAACAGAAGTTACGAAGGTAACTCTGGATCTGTGAATTCCTGGATGACTGCCAGTGAACCTGGTCACTCGGAATCATCAGGCAAGAAGATTTGTAGAGGCAGACCGTAGGCTGTCATGTGGTTTTATACTGGGGGAGGGGCCCCCGACACCTACGTTGTCAAGTTGTGACTTTTTTTTATTGCGAGACCTGGAGAAATATCCACTTTGTGGACTGCACTCGCAGTTATCCAGGAATTCACAGAACCCGTTAGTTTGTTAGTTACTTATGATATAAATTGTAGATTTAGGATATGATATTGTACTTTGACATAAGAATATCCATATTGTTATGTCTATACTTTTTGCACCATCCTACTTGTGCAAGGTCTTTGTCGAAGCAACGAGGATATGTTTTTAGATTAAAATAGTTAGTTTAAAAAGCCATTTAATAAATACTTGTTTTTTCAATAATCAGGCCAGCCTTAAACTGCACCTGAAAAACACATTTATTTCTATCCTCACAAAAGCACGACATACAATTTCCCTTATATAAAAATATAAAAGTCAAGTTTATTCATAAATCACATTACAGTCTCAAAGGGCTGCACAGGCCCACATTAAACAACAAACAACAACCTCTTTACTTTCTCCTCCCATCAGGCAAGGAAAACCCCCCCCAAAAAAACACTGGGGGAAAAAATTAAAAATTGGGAAGGGACCACAGAGGCAGGTACCCCGACTACCTAGTCACCCACACAAGGAGCCATCCCTGTGGCCCCACTGACTTCGTTAAAAATAAAAAAAGTCAATAGAAAACTTTGTACAAATGTATATGTGAAGGGACTTAAAGGGAGTTAAATCCAAATTTGTGATGTTTGACCACCAACGCTTCAGTACACCTTTGTCCTATACAAACAAAAAAAGGGAACCATGGATTAGCATTAGAATATTTCAAATGTAAAAGAATAATTTATAGTAACTAAGCCAACTCGTTACGCGACGAATAGAAACACCAAAGTTAGTACAGACTAATATTAAAGGATTTTCCCAAAATAACCCATGAAAAATATCCTAAATACATTTTAAAAAGCTGTAAAACACCAAACATAGGCTTAAAAGGGGGTGTATGTGAGGGGCGGTTTCACGTGGTGGTTTCACCTGGAGAAGGCAGAAATGGAAATGAGGCCTAGCAGAAGCTCTAGGCTGTAGAAGCAGAGCAGGATGGCGCTGAGGATGAACTCTAGCCGTAGGACGAACGTCTGCAGCAGCAGGTAATAGACAGCCAGCGCTGCACATGGCAGCAGGATGAGCACAGACACACTGGAGGCCAGAGACCGCTCACACAGGTTCCCCTTCCAGCCTAAAGGGGGCAGACTGCTGTCATATGTCAGCAGAAAATGACTGGCCTGAGCTGTAAATGTATTCTAAAACCTCCCATTTTGGGCAGGGTATTTCCCAAATGTAGTGTAAACGCATAATACCTAACGCAGAATTTCCATTTGCTATGAGATCTAGCCTAGCAAGACCGTCCAAAATGTGTGTAGCTTGCATTCCATTCCAAGTTGTTCAGGATAGAGGTGGTGCCAATAGGTGTAAATCTATCCCCATTAGTAGATTAGCGATTAGACCACCTTCATCGAATCAGAACAAGAACCACATGGGAATGGTTGCTGTCACCACCAACTAAACTACCCACCCTGATGCCGATTGGTCGGTGGTTCTGCAACCAGGTCCCAAATAGTTTCAAAATTGCTTGCTTAAGAGAAACTACTGAAAACAGAAATTGCATCCCCAATCTGGATGAAATCTAGGAATACAAAGCATAAAGGGGTGCATAGGTGTGTTGTGGCCTTTAGTCTCACCATAGAAGATCCGTAGAGTCTCCAGGCCAAGGAAGAGAAGCAGCAAGACCACATCTAGGACCAGATTATCTGAAGGGTAGGGCAGCAAAACCCCTACACACACACACACAAACATACTGTACTGTGTTTGCTATGACAGGCCGGGTGTAAAGGTAAAGACCTAAGGTGGAATGACTATAGGTTGGACACCTAGTAACTAACTGAGGTCCCAGACCTTTGTAGATGAACATGAGAACCTCAGCTAGGATGTAGGCCGCAAAATACCAGCAGTTGAGATACAGGAGAACCTGCAGTGGAGTGGAGGACAGCTGCAGCACATTCAGTCAAGGAGAAAACACCACGTACAAGAATGAAAACAGTTAAAAAAAAAAAAAAGACAAACAATTTTCTTCACACAGAAGAAAATTACTCCAAATTAAGTTTAAATGTGACGAAACACACAGTGGAAGGATACGATTGGTTGATTCACTGTAATGACACACAGAAAGTGATTTTCAACACAGATGCTAAGTTAAAACCAACCAGTTACGTTACAGTAGCATTGGTGTTAGCGGGTACATTTTTGTAACGAACTTACATAAGGCTGTTCGCAGCTCGTTATATTACCTACATTATTTTTGGGTTCATTTGCTGTAAATATTCAGTATGTGGAGATATTTCGCTATTACTTATATCGATATCAATAATGGTTACTTACCTGACGCCATGTCTAATCTCCATGGAAACTCTAAGGAACAGAAGCGACATTCGCGTCTTCGTCTTTATAAGATTATGGCAGACTGGAAATAGAGACGGCGGTCTGTTGCCACCTAAAGGCCGGGGCTGGTCAATGTTGTGGAAATAAGAACCCGAATTGACTGAATACATTATTCAGAAACGAAAGATTTACGAGAATCGTGTGGTCTCTAGGGGTGGTGCAAATGTTCATTTAAAAAGTAGCTGCACTTATCAGTTGTACATGGTTGTGGTTTGCCATACTAAATGCTGTCACCTTGTAATTATGGCTGTGAGAAAGACGAATGAAAAGGTGAATCAGAAACATTTCTTCTAAGGCTACAGTCAAGGTCAATGTATAACTATAATCACATTTAATGTCTGAGAAATATATGCTTTGAACCATAAATCAGGAACAAATATAAATATCAGTTATTTTCTTTCCAAGATACAGCCTACTGTAAACTCTCTGCTGGATTTGTGAATATTCTGGGATATACAATTGTCACAAATTGTCAAAGCCTTTTTCCTGTTTCGAAGATTGTATTTATTATTCTCTTATGAAAGTGATGTATCAGCTGTAGCTTTAGAAGAACATGACACAAATGACAAACCAGGACCATATGTCAAGACACGCAATATTTAGTGTAATCACAAACCACAGCGCTTCCTGTTTTCAGTAAATTCAGTATAGGATGAATATCATGACATGATTCGAAACAAAAAAAAAAGCTTTTAAGTGTTTGAAATCTAATAAAAAGGTTTTGCAAGCCTGTACTCAAAAATCAATTGAAATCTGTGAAAACACGATTTTGTATACGCGTCTTCCTTCTTGACAACTGCAGCACTCTTTTTAGATTGTGTAAATTTTTTCACAATAAATAAAGCTAGCTCGGCTGGTTCCACGTCTCGCAAACATAGCCGATGTCTAAATTTTCAATCTTTGAACTACAGCTTTTTTTGTAAATTCTGATGGTCTTTTTTAGGTATTGAGTTTCAGAGTTTCAGATCAGAGCTGTGAGAGAACGCTGCCAGAAATCACGTGACTCGCAAACTTGCCACTGTGTGGGCAGATCTCTGGATGTTTCAGTCTGTAATACGAAAAATAAAGATTCGCCCTTTCGAAACTCAAGTTTCAACATTTCTAAACTTGCATCCCATAACATAGTCGCACCAGTTTTCAGATCACAAATTACAAGGTTTCAAACCCGGAAAACAAACTAATACACCGGGAGAACAGTGACAAATTTGAAACTCTGAAAATGTGTTGCAGAAACACTGTAAAAGAGTGCTGCAGTTGTAAAGAAGGAAAGCACATATGTTTTCAGAGATTTTACATTTCTTTTTCAGGCTTGCAAATCCTTTTTTAATTAGATTTCAAGCTTTTAAAAAACACCTTTCAAAGCTTTTTTTTCCCCCAGCTTCGAATCATGGCATGATATTCATCCCATAAATTCAGAGCATGCACAGGCAATTATAAGCATAGCCCTTTCTATCTAAATTTGACAGTTCTATAAACAATACTTTTTTACAATTTTACATTTGCTCATGTTACAGTATGTCTTCTTTTTTCTATTGCCACATTTTTGAATTTCTAAAGTGAGGGGCCCTTCTTTTCGAATATCATCTTTTTGAGTCAGTTTTCAGCACGGGGGTTGTGAAAGGGGTTTGCTTCGGCCCTTTGCCAATACAGCATGCTTCTAAAACAGAGCAGAGTTTCCTGTTATTCTTAATGACTCAAGAAAGATGTAAGAAATTGTTCAATTAAAAAAAAAAAAAAAAACATCATTATCAGAGGCTGTGACAGAGTTGAACCTACGCACGGTACAACTAGGATACCTCACCTGAACCATCTGTCGATGAGACAGACTCCTACAGTGTTTTTCTTCTGCCTCTAACTTGCTGGTGAAGAAAACCTGACACAAATCACAGAGGAACGCCTTCACAGGGCGGATAAATTCAGTTCCTGTTGGACAAATACATCAGTCAATTTAGCAGACGGAATACAGAAATCCTCTTTCTTTTAATCACCCATATGGAAAACCATGCTATACAGTGCCCACAAGATGCCCCTATTGGTCTTGGTAAAGATAAGCAAAATAGGCTATGAAAAAAATATCAGCGTGTGTTGTTTTATCAGGTTGAACCAAGTCTCAAGTCAGTCCACCCCCCTCAAGGATGTCCAACAACATACCTACTGGATCACTGCTTTCCTCTATATGTGCACTGAACTCTGCTGGACCAGGCTTCTGTTCTTGTGAAACATATTCTGGTTCTGGAATATTCCCTACTTCCAGAAGCGTACTCCCTGTTTCTAGTGCCTTCCTAGATTCTGGAACCTCATCATCTGGTTCCAGAACCTTTCTTAGATTGGAATGGTTCCCTGGTTCTAGAATGTCTTCATGCAGTTCCAGAACGTTCTCCTGGGGTTCAAGAGCCTTTTCTGGTTCCAGTAATAGTTGTGGTTCTAAAATCTCCTCCGGTTCAGAAAATTTCTCTTCTGGTTCCAGAAGCTCCTTCTGGGATTCTGGTTCAGTTGTGGAACTGCGGTGTCCATTGAAATAAACTTCAATGTCTGAAAAACACACACAGACACACCCACACACACACACACACACACAGTGAGGTGCTGTCAACACCCCAAAACAACAAACCACCCACCCATTGATGTATATCTATCAATTCTACCATATCATTCGTCTAACCATTTATCCATCCATCCTGTATCAATTAACTAGTATCAAGTGATTAACGAAACAAAACGCATTGTATTTTGTATATATCTTAATCAGTTATTAAATATATAAATAATCCTGTTCTTACCAACTGGTATAATCATGCCACATGACCCTGTCCCAGTCTGAATGACTGGTGTGGTCAGTGTGTCCCCTTCAGGACCACTTATCTTCTCTGTCTCCACCACCACTTCCGTCTTTTTCTGTGGTGGGTGTTCACACCCGTCATGGTTTTGTGACTGGTGTTCTACTCGGATGTCCAGGGCAGCTTCTGAGCTTCCCAGCATCTCTTTCTCTGGAGGAAGATCTGACGTTGTCTCTAGAGAGTCTTTATCTGGTTCTAGAACGTTCTCCTGGGGTTCAAGAGCCTTCTCTGGTTCCAGTAATAGTTGTGTTTCTAAAATCTCCTCCGGTTCAGGAAATGTCTCTTCTGGTTCCAGAAGCTCCTTCTGGGATTCTGGTTCGGTTGTGGAACTGCAGTGTCCACTGGACTCCACTTCAATGTCTGAAGCGCACACACACACACACACACACACTCACACAGTCAACACCCAAGTGCAACAACTTAAACCACCCTCCGTTGCATGCAAAGGCAAAAAGTAATACAAATCATTGATCTATATCCATCAATTCTACAATATCATTGATCGATCCATCCTGTATCAATTAACTAGTATCGAGTGATTTATGAAACAAGACCCATTGTATTTTGTATAACTCTTAACAAGATGCAGTACATCAGTGATTAGTGTGATTGCGTCACTGACACAAGCATCTTCTTAAAGGAACGCTATGTAGGATTTAAGGGGATCTATTTGCAGAAATGAAATATAGTATTCATAAATACGTTTTCATTAGCGTATATTCACCTGTAACAATTTAATCTTTGCGTTTTCGTAAGCTTAGAATGAGCCCTTCATATCTACATCATCTACATAGGGAGCAGGTCCTCTTCCAAGGAGGGCCTGCCATGTTGCACCGCCATGTTTCTACAGTAGCCCAGAACGGACAAACAGAACACTGGCTCTAGAGAGTGCCATTTGCGTTTTTACATTGAAGTGTCAGTTTGAATCCAGCACCGGCTTTTGGAAGCTACTGGCACCCAGTGGTATACTGGGCATCGGGCATACAAGGACAAATTCCGTGGGCCGTCCAAAAAAAATCCCAAACCAAGTTTTTACCGGCCTTGTCTGTCTCTTTACCGCTGACTGAACAATCACAACCAATTGTGATTGTAAGTTGGTCTGTTAACAGCAATGAATATGTCTGCCGGTTAGCTCAGTTGGTTAGAATGTTGGCCTAGTAATGCCGTCATTTCAGGTTTGATCCCTGTACTGGGATCAAACTTTTCTTTTGTTTTATGCAAACATTTGAAAATTGTTATTTGGCACAGTGGACTGATTTTTGTTGACGATTATGTTCTAGGCTACTTGCAGCTTGTGATTTAGTACCAAATAACTTTAAAGCTAAAATGTAACTTTATCTAGAGTGGCAGATTCATTCGAGTCATATCTTCCCTAATGGCCACCGTAGGATCTAATCACATGCTTGAAAAGGGAGGGGTATTCAGTTGATTGCAATCTGCAACCTCACAACTAGATGCCACTAAATCCTACATACTGGACCTTTAAATCTTCTCTTTATTCCATCAGTTTTTTGGCACCGCTTCTGCTTCTAGAGCTTTTGACATCGATACCGCTTCAAATTTGAGATGTCCATCCTGATCCCATCTACTGCTGGTAGATGGGATCCCTCCAGTCGTTTTTCCTAATTTTTTATCCCTTTGTTCCCCCATCAAAATGAATGGGGAATCTCTTCTGAGAACTTTGTACACCTTCGGGTTTCTGACCGGCACAATTCAAAAACATCCAATATTCCACACGCAAATGCTCGCTCTGAGCCATTCAAACCTATTACTGCTCATCTGCACTTAATATTTCAATTGACCTCATGGATACTCATCTGCTGTAATTTTTAAATAAATAAAGAAACCACCAACACTGGGTTATTCACAGCCTTTATATTTTGTTGTGCTGATTCAAGAGATGACAAGGTAACTCTAAAAGCAAATTAGCTTACTTGCAAGCCAAGTTAGCTGTCGATAGCTTTGTTCAAAGTCAACTCCCATCTAGCTAACTTATTGCAAAGTTGCCTGTTATGCTATCCCAAGGGGGGTAGTAGTATCAACTCATTCTTCCGTAGGTTGAACCATTCACGTCCATGTTGCTTGCATAGTAAGAAAGTCTTTTAATTCTGCAACGCAATCACACTTTGCATTGTTTGGAAAATGCATCTCTAGTTACATATGTAACTATGTAAATCAGCCTGTTCTTACCTACTGGTTTAATCATGCCACATGACCCTGTCCCAGTCTGAATGACTGGTGTGGTCAGTGTGTCCCCTTCAGGATCACTTATCTTCTCTGGATCCACCACCACTTCCGTCTTCTTCTGTGGTGGGTGTTCACACCCGTCATGGTTTTGTGACTGGTGTTCTACTCGGATGTCCAGGGCAGCTTCTGAGCTTCCCAGCATCTCTTTCTCCGGAGGAAGATCTGAGGTGGTACCATCATTGTTGCCGCCCTGCTGAACAGAAAGGGCTGTTATCAATCAGTACAGAACATATAAAAGTCTTTAGGCAACTCCTTAATACAAACACGTTTTAATGCTTTTGTTCTCAAGTGATTTCATGGTGATTGTAGACAACAAAAATAAAAGACAAAAATAAAAAAGGCAAAAAAAATATTATTCAGGTTTTATACATGATTTGGAGCTGCTTTAGATTATAGCATTAGAAAACAATACACAAATTTAAGAAAATAATGTTTACCACTGGAATGTGACTGGATAGCAGACTTTTTAACGTGGCCTCCAAATCAACAGAGGTTTGCTCTTGTTGCACCCCACCTCCACCCTCCTCCAGACACTCTGTGTGTTCAGACACATCGGCCTTCACAGCTGGCTTTCGACCCGACATCTTCCTCGCTGGTGCTCTTCTTTTCCTGCCTTTTCTTCGGACGACACGGCCCTTGGGGGTCTGGCCACCCAAAGGTGAGCTTTCAAATGCATGTGTACTCTCTTGTACTCCCTTAATCTCTACAGAATCATTAAGAAACTCTTCATGTTCAATTGTTTCAATAGATTTAGCTGTATCTTGAGACATTTTGTTAGCCTCAACTTCCTCATTAGCTTCAACAGTCTTTTTAGTTTCTGCCACCGTACTAGCTTCAGCTATCTCAATAGCTTTAACTTCTTTAGTCTTGTTAGCTTCAGACGTTTCATTTGCTACAGATTTCTGGTTGGGTTCAGCATTCTCATTATCTTCAGCTGTCTTGTTAGTGTCAAATGTCTCGTTAAATTCAGCTATCTTGTTAGCCGTCTTTACTGAATTTTGTGTTTCAGCTTTTTTCGGTTTCTCTTGTCTCTCCTTGGCCTGTTTGGCATGGGTGCCTCTTTTGGGCCTAGTTCTGGGAAGCTCCTCCTCTTCCTCTTGGCTGTCCTGGCCATTGTTTGAGATATTGTTAGGCTCAACGGATTCATTGGCTTCAGCTGTCTTGCTAGCTTTAGCCATCTCGTTAGCTGTCACTGCTGAATTTGGTGTTTCATTAGTTTTCTGTTTCTCTTTTTTCGCTTTGGACAATTTGGGACAAGAGCCTCTCTTGGGCCTCTTTGTGGGTGGCTCGTCTTTCTCTGGGTCATCCTGGATGATCTCTGACCTTGGTTCTGGTTGTGTTTTTGGTTCTACATGTTCTTGTACTTGAAAGCACCTCCCACTGCTTCTGGTTACCCGGGTTTGAGTTTTGGTCTGGCTGTTGACAGGACACTCTACCCTGCGCCTGAAAAAACAAAGTAATTCAGATATTTCAAGCATGCAGAGGCCGCAGTTGCTCCCTACTTTTCGGTTTAAAATGTTTGCCGTTTCACTGATGCTGCTGCAAGTCAACCTGTTTAAATATAATAACTAAATGTAACAAAAACAAAACACAGCAACAATGTATTTGTCCTCATTTTTGTATAAAATGTTGGCTAGTAGGCTACTAATAATGTCTGGACCAGGATATTCCGCCTTTTATTACAACACCAATTCCGAAAAAGTTGGGACAGTATGGCAAATGCTAGGACTGCAGACAGGCCATTCTAGCACCGCACTCTCTGCAGTTATGCACTTGTAAACTATAACTAAAAACTTGTAAACTATAGCTAAAGCTATGATGTTATACAGGGGTAAACACTCAACTGTTCCAACTTTTTTGGAGCGTGTTGCAGTCATCAGATTTGAAATGAGCGTATATTTTCACGAAACAATTAAATGCACAAGGTAAAACATCAAATAATGTATTGTAGTAGTGTTTCCAATAGAGTACAGGGTGAATAGAATATACAAATCACTTTTTGTTTTTATTAGAATTTCCATACACTCCCAACCTTTTCGGAATTGGGGTTGTATACATTTTATCCATTTTGTGTGGTCCAAGTAGTGCTAGATCCTACCTTCCTCTCTTCGGGGGAGCACTGGTGGTATCCCTTTCTGGTTCAGAGCCACTGGGCAGAGGCGCTGTCTCACAGGCCTCTTCAGAACATTCCTCTAAATTCTCCTGTTTTCCTCCCACTTCTTCCTGCTTTCTGGCATTCTCCATTTCATCTGTACTTGTGGGAGGGGATTCTGAACAATCCGTCTTCGTTGCCTCTTTCCTCATCCCTTCATCCTTCGTTTTGTCATCAATTCTTTGTGGATCTGCATCGCTGAAGCCCTCAGGTAGCTAGATGTTTATAGCAGAATATAGCAGATTAATTTACCATACATTTAAAGAATTATACCGCAAAATACTTGAGTTTAAAGTTTTGTTTGAGGAAATATTGGTTAGTGATTCAAAATCTTGACAAAATTGTGTAAAGTTGTTAAACTGAGAATTAGCTTTCATCTGCGCTCCTATTTTTGCATTATTTTAATCTTTACGGTGGATGCACTTGCCCTAACATGGGGTTTAGTTACCCTTTAAATATCTTACCTCCAGCTAATAATATCAGCTTAGTCTCTACCGTCTCTCTTGGCATCTT
This sequence comes from Percopsis transmontana, assembly GCA_025447815.1. Lineage (NCBI taxonomy): Eukaryota > Metazoa > Chordata > Actinopteri > Percopsiformes > Percopsidae > Percopsis > Percopsis transmontana. The sequence continues at coordinate 491,571 of JAOEHI010000002.1, read as the reverse complement.
TATGCTGTAAATACTACTGTTAGGGCTCCTCCATACCTCTTCCTGCTCTGGTGTGGTCTCCAACAGAATTTCCTTCTTGTTCTCCTCCATGGCCTTCATTGGAGGTTCTGTAGATGTAGAAGTGACGACTTCATGACACTCCTCTGTGTGTCCCTTCTTTTCTGTCTTTGTCTTCACTGACGTGGAGGAGTCTCCTTCAGGACACTCCTCGTTGGCTCTCTTTACCTTCTTCTTTTCATCTTTCTTTGAATTTCCGTGCCTCTTTAGAGCTTTTTGATTGGTGGACTCAGAAGTCCTCTTCTTTTTCTTCTGTGTTTCTATATTTTTCTCCTTGTCCTCCTGTTCCTCCTGTTCCTCTCTGCTCTTCGAGCTTGTTGTCTTCTTGGCTTTGGAATCATCTTTCATTTTGGAACAGACGCACCTGCAGAGACAGAGCGATATCTCAACTTATTGTATTATTAGTGTAACTTGTTAAGTTACTTACTCATAATAATGTACTATGGCATTACTGTAGCTTTCTGTAGGTTAGGGTAACTTACTGTAACATGACATTTTCATAGAAATTATCTTGAAGGTCCCATTTCAATTTTACGACTGATTCGTCATTGTGGACAGACCCAGTAAAGCTAGAAAGCTGTAATCTGTCTAAACAAAAACTAAGGTACAAAGTTTATGCCCTATTCATGAGCTTCGCAGGGTATTTCCTGGCTGTGCAGATATCACTCTGATGTTTGTCGAGACATGGTAGGCTCTTGAGATGCAATTCCAGACATAAAAACTTGAATTTTAAAAACTTTTGTCCCGCCCACCAAAACAAGTGTTCAGCTAGAAGGCTGAAAATACTTAATACAGTAAAATAAATCATGGAAATGTTTTAGAAGACCTTGTGGAATGATATAAAATGCCTGAAATTGGAATGATATGGGATCATTAAAATATTATAAAACTATTTCAAACTTCGAACCAAATTAAATAATATACTACCAGTAGAGACGTAAATCCGATTTGTAGCCGTGTTAGAGGTACATTTTATGTTTTAGAAACAATGGAAGTCAATGAAAGTTGAAAAAAAACAAAAAACATCTATGGTTTGTTACAGTTACGCATTCTGTGAATGAGGGATTATTTAACGCCAAACAATTGGCATGTGATCCTATATTGAGGTAAGGAATCTATAGAGGGTTTAACAAAAGTACAGTATTGCTTTAGGTAACTTACTTTAGTGAACAGTACTCTGTGGCCATGGCTGAAGTAATGGTCTTTCCATCTAGGACCAGAGGATTGGTCTGGTAATGATTAATTATCTTAGTGGCATCTGCAGATTCACACATCTCTACAAAGACCTACAAAGACATCGATGGGAACACCACCACATAAGACTTTGTTTTAGGAAAAGAATATGGAAAAAAGGTTGATACAGTTAATAATAAAGTTAATAAATTTATCTTATTATAACCTTGGGAGGCTTAGACAAGAAATATTTCACTGGTCCAAAACCTGAGACCAAGTCTTTCAGGCGAGGTTCCAACTTCTTATTAATAGCACTGAACACCACCACTTTGTCGTTCTGAAACACACACACACACATACAGACACCACACTAAGATATCTGCACATAAAATAGCACTAGTGGCCTGAAAGGCCAAATAAAAACGATAGACACAGGCTGAGGATTTTACCTTCACAGGGTGAAGTTGAAAGTAATGGACGATATTCTTGGCCATACCACTAGTAGCCACTTTAATAAAAGCCTGAAAAAAAACATAGAGGATCGACTCAACTTTCTGTCGCAATTTTACAAAAAAAAAAAAAGTACAAATAGACGGACTTACAAGTTCTTTATAAATACGGAGCTCCAAAATTTCTCCCATTGGTTCAACTATATTTCGGAGGAACTTTCTGTCAATGGAGTCAGAAGTAAACTTGACGACCACAATTCTGTCCTCTTCCTGCAAACATTATCATCATCATCACTACTACTACTACTACTATTATTAATGGGGAATTTTGTATGTGTGAAAGTCTTTTTATAATGAGTGGGTTGACTAGTTGGTGGGTCGTGTGAAAAATGTATAGTCAGTGATTACAAAAAGACAAACTAACAACCTTAGAGTAATAAATATTAAATTTGCAAAATCCACATACAGTCTACCTTTATCCTGTCAAACTATTATTTGATTGATGACAACTCTTACCTCCTGAACCTGTCTTTCCCTCTCCATGTGTAGCTCAGAATCCATCTTCTGTCTCTCTTCTTTCAATTTTGATGTCTCCATCACGTCTCTGTCCCTCTTTCTGTCCCACGATGGGCACGTGTCCGTGTCCCACGATGGGCCCGTGTCCCTGTCCCACGATGGGCCCGTGTCCCTGTCCCACGATGGGCCCGTGTCCCTGTCCCACGATGGGGCCCTGTCCCTCGATGGGCCCCTGTCCCTCGATGGGCCCCTGTCCCTGTCCCTGTCCCTCGATGGGCCCGTGTCCCTGTCCCTCGATGGGCCTGTGTTCCTGTCCCTCCTCCTTTCACTTGTCTTCCTGGACCTCTTCCTCGGGCCTGTCAAACAACAGCAAAGGTGTTCATGTTTAGTTCATGTTCAGTTCATTGTGTATTCACGCCACAGTTCAAGAAACTGCTTTACACTAGTGTTCAATGTTCATGTTTATCCATGTATTTAAGTTTTAGTCTACAGTCTAGTGTCTCCTGTCACACACTTGTAGTGATTAAGAAACCTTCTAGGTCAAAATTGTGCTGAATATGCTGTTTTACCAAGTGTCACTATAACAATCTCACTTAATCTGAATATTCTGTAACTATATAACTAAGTGGTGCAGCCCTATTTAAAAACAAACGTTGGTTGTTTTAACTACCAACATTTTTACCACACAGGTTTGTCATACCATGTTTCGATCAAAGGAGATTTCAGAGGACCAGACATTCACAAATTCAACAAAAAGGACACAAACCTTCACAAACACCACTGTATATGAACTATTACTGACACTGAATTCAAACAAAACAAAAACTCCTCACTCTGGATTGGAGGGCTGCTCTCAGACTCCGATCCTGACTGGAGTACATTACACGGTACAGGTTAGGCATCTTGCTCAATGATGCCTACAGGTGGGCAAATGCAGGGGCTCAAACCCTGGACCCAGGGTGCGATTTCCCCCCTCTGGTCTAAACATATCCCTGCTGAATTATTTTTATGCCTGGTGGGGAAATTTTTTTATCTCTCCCTCATGATTAATGCTGCTACTTCTGTCAGTGAAATTATTTTAAATGTATTATACCATATTAAACCACACACACACACACACACACACACACACACACACACACACACACAGAGTTCGGAACCTGGAAATGCGGCATTTGTTTTATTTGCTTCAAGGTTGATTTTTTTTTCATACTTTTGCCCAGCCATTAAATAGGTTCACCCAATCACAACAACCCACTGATGTCACATGACGATAGAAACACATTTTACATTCTGTAGCAACCGGTAAAGTATTCATAAAGGCCAAAACATCTATAGAATTAATAAAACATACGGAAAGTAGGTATTGCTGCAAACCTCGAATATAGTATTTAGATCCATAGAATTTAGTAAATTAACATTTAACCATTATATTAATGTTAACGAGATTGCGTTAGTATTACAAGGCATGAAACAAGCCCACATAACTGGGTAACTGTCCTGAAATACTGCCTGAAAGTTTCTGCCACTCATGGACAAGATTGGGGCACTCCCATGGAGATTTATTTTCTAATTGTCGCTACATTATTATTTATTAATTTAGTCAGTCAGTCACTCCACCTATGTCTTGTCCTTTTCAACAGCGGCGGGAAATTCCCGTGGGATTATGTTTGAAGATCCGAAGTGTCGCGTCGCGAGTCGCGACACAAGACTCCGCCTTGTGTAGGCATAGTAGCAGCAGGTAAGCCAGTGGTTTTTTTCATGTTATGAATGCAGTTTCTGTGAGGAAGTTTTGAATTGTAACATATTCGTTGTTCAATTGTAGCTACTCTCATAATGAGGGTTATGCAGTGTTGGATTTTTTATTATCATGTTATTTCCATTTTTTATGTATAGATAGCCATTCATCTGACTGGCTCATTGACATGCCTGTGGTATTCTGACATAAGTACTAGACAAACTAAAATTCACTACCTGTTCTGTATCCGCAACTGCTTCATAGTCTACTGTATATAGGCCCACTGCGGTTCGTGATTTATTTTCATGAATAAAAACATTTAATTAATATCCCCCCCTCTGATTTTTTTCACAAATTGCACCCTGCCTGGACCTATTGTCTGGGTCTGTGTATGAAGTGTATGAAATGTTTAGCTCAATCTCAGACTTTTAGCATTGAACCCGAGACACCATTCCAGTAACATCCTGTTCCGGTAACTGTATCTGTTCCCTACCCGTCATCCATAAACCTTGACTCATCTCCTGGATCAAACACAACAGACTATCCAGACTACTAGACTGCCTCCAGTTTTATGGTGCGATAGTCCAAACAAAGATTTAAATAACTTAGTATAATACCACTTACTGCTATTCCTTGACCAGGAGCGTGAGCGCGAGTATGAGCGTAAAGGTGAACGTCGCTCACGCTTGTGTACATCATTTTTCCAGGGAGCATCCTCGACCCTGGAGCTGAAAGGTCATCAAAGCAGGGTCATAATACTGGCATTAAAAGTGAATTCAAGCCAATTTAGAACTGGACCCCATTTTCATCTCTCTCAGTGACTAAAATCAAGTCATTTTAGAGTTTTAAACCAGCATTAAACCAGCTCTCACCACCCAACTAATTAACCCACAAAAGTTGTTTGTTGTATGCAAACATAAAAATTGAACTTGAGCATGCTGGGAGAAATTTCCCATTGTCTCTTGTTTGTCTCACTCTCCAGGAGCGAGCTTAAAGGTATCCCCCTTAATTGTGATATACTGTAGGCTATAGCGCCCTCCAGAGCCCCGAATAATCGCTCCAGATTGTTTGGAAACACAGCTACTCCTGTGTGGGAGGGGATTTCCACTCAATTTCTGTAAGATTTGTATTCAAAACAACATAGCTGGTTGGTTAAAACCAGAGAGAGCATAAGCCCTGACCACATCCAAGTGCCCCCCTCTCACTCACAAAGTTGTTATTCCCAAACAAGCTGGGCCGATTGTTAAGAGTTCTGGGGGCGCTATAACCTAATCATTGGAAATAGAAAACTAGCAATGCATCTTCTGTCAGATGGATGACCCTATTAGAAGAATCCAGTCTCAATGGTCAGGTTTAAGTTAAGAGAAGTTTAAGAGAACAAGAAAGGTACTCACTCCAGACGACAGTTCCAGTCCGGGTACCTAGAGGAGAAAACAAAACACAAAAAAAAAAGAAAAAGGGAGCACCATATTAACTTTGTGTTTGGGATGATTTCATTACTTTACCTACCAATTTAAGTATTGTTTTTTATTTTCTTTTGGGCTTTCCCTAACAGGCGTTACTAGTTAAAACATCCTGATTTAGCAAGCTCCACCTTTACGATAAACCCTTAGTCCGGAGAACTTTAAATAGACAGTTTGTCAGTAGGGTAGAGAACCACCAGGCCACCAGTGTCCAGGTCAATAATTCAGTTTGAGTCTTGTTCTGATTGGTTGAATGTGTGATAATCGTCTGCTAGCGCCTGAAAATCACCACCAAACATTTGTTGTATTCATTATTTTAAGGTGAAGGAATTGATTGCCATCTATTAGCACCGCCTGGATGACAAATATATTTATTTTTTATTGAGATTTCCTAGACTGATATGTATACAAGAGCAAATCGTAGAAGGGGAGCTTGTAAAATGAGGATGGTTTTTACCAGACTACCTTGGTGTATAGTTAAAATATATGTATACCGTAATAAGGTTTTTCACTTACAGCTGCAGTAGCTCAAGCTGTTTGTCTGCATGTCTAGGTTCAGTGACGTGATTAAACCATTCCTGTGGACAGAAAAAATTGTGTAAACAAACAAACAAGAAATATAACTTGAATTTAAAGAATTCATTTACATTTACAGTATTTAGCAGTATTCAAGAAGAGAAACTTTAATTCAACAACTTGCTGACATTCACATATAAGATAAGTTAAGTTTATTAAATGTTTGGTGTATCATCATGAAACCAAGCACATAACAAATTGAGAATTGGTTAGAACATTTTCTCATTAACAAAACAACATAACGCAGAGGAAACAGGACTGGAGTCGATGCCTCGCGGAGGCCAGGGAACTCAAGGACTGGCACCTTGTGGCTTCGTCGGTCCGAATTTGGATCTCACGGCTTTCTAACAAGAAAAGATGCACCCAGACAGAGAGACAAGAAAAAAAGAAAACAAAAACAAACACATACATTTCTTCTTTAACCGGGCTACTTACAGATTCTAGGTAGGCAGTGAAATAGCAGAGGGAACAAGTATATGGAAACTCTTTAGGAGAATTCCAAAAGAAGTCTCTGGCAACGTTTTCGGGGGGCGCCGCACCAGCCTCACTCTGCTTGATACTAGACCTTCCGCTGTGTGAGTGAGTGGCGTAGGAGTGGGGCTGATCCACTGGCATGGTGTAGTTGTAGTCATGGTTATATGTATACTGTCCAACAAATAGAGGGCTGTATAGCCCACCCTCACCCCCACCCCAACCAGCAGTGGGGGGTGCAACCCACCGAGCTTGCAACATATGGGCAGGGCCTGATGGGTCCGGTGGATTTGCAGGGGCTTCGGCAAAGGCTGCGTGGGGCATCTGTTGGGGCGGGTAGTTGACTGGGTACTGGTCAGTCTGGACCGGAATCCAGGCAGGCTGAGCGGTGCCCGTAGACGTGGCAACAGGAAACTGCTGAGGTGATGGTGCCGGGAGCGAACCTGGATGAGAATCAGCACTCGGACAATAGCTAGAGCTGGGCTGAGAACTCGTACTCGGGTAAGAGGGAGCAGAGGGCGAAGACCTGGTGCTAGGAAACACGCTGGAGCTGGCACTATCGTGCTTGGTACTTCTGCTGGCAGCGATGTCCCACTTTGAGATCCGCTGTGGGGGCCTATCCCATCTTGAGGATGTACTTGGGGGTGAATGGGTTTTTGCCGGGGGACTCGGGGGGCTGGGGGTGTCCTGCGGTGTTGTCCTACGCAACTCAGAAGACCTGTTGTTTTTTATCTGCATGAGCAGGTAGGGGAGTGTATTTGTGGTTATAAGGTCACTGGGGATGTCGGAAAGCTTAGCCAAGTCCTGCAACTCCAAGCCCATACGGTACAGGAAGCTCAGGGCTTCCGCTGTGTCATCCTTCTGGGTAGACGTCATTGTGGACACCTCGGATGTCCAACGAAGAGGGGGGGGGGGTCGGAGTGTCTGGAGGGGGGCTCGAGCTGGCGGAAAGTCTACAGTCTGTTCTTACATACGGATATTAGGTGACATGGAGAAAAACAACTGTAAGAAAAGTATATTTAATTTATTGATCCACATTTTCTTCATGAGACACACTGGTGTAAAGTTTAAATGTAAAGTAGCTGAAACAGAAGCATGTTTTTCATGTAGAGCAACAGGCTTGAGCAATCGCAGAAGAAAAAACGACATGTCAAACTGAAAATGTGACAAGTGATGCAATGTGGTGGATATTTTTAGACTCTTAATCAAGCTTATATTCAATGTATAGGCCTATCTGGTCCCTGCAAGTTACTGTATCATTTAAGGAAATTAGTCCCATTCAATACAGGTTACAACTGACACTGCTTTGAGTAAGTTACACCTGTAACGTTACTTGAAAAACTAAAAATTCAATCTAGCTATAACGTTAATGTCAATGTTCTACATTAATATAAAGCCATCTTGTCGTGATTATTTGTGAATTTAAATATTTAATTTCCCTGCAGGTAGCAGAGCAGCTACCTAACCTGGAATTTAGCAGTTGGCTTTCCTCCAAAAGCAACAACTTGAGACCCGTTCATGATTTGTTCGAGCCACTACTGGACAGTCCAAACCACAAACGGGGTTGCAACATGGTCTAGTTAACGTTAACTTAATCGCGAGTGGGTAGATGTAGGCCTTGTCGTAAACGTTACCTGACAACAACATTTGAATATTTTGGAGTAGAATCAAACATAGAAAATTAACCATCCCGCTGTTCATGGGGATTTAAGAAATAAGACCTTTATGTTACCACTGGCAACGTCTTGTTCAACTGTCTTCAATTAGCATAATGTTTGCTAATATAAAAGTATCACTTTTTATATCTGTATTTACCAATTTTCACTCTAGAAATTACAAAATGAAGAAGTGTAAAAAGATTTTTCAGGATACTGCATTAGTATTACTTACTCACGATAGAAAAGAAAATCAGTGGTATCGTAACGTTACATCCCTAGCACAATACACCCCGGACACCAGCTGCTGACCCGGGAGTGATGTTATTAGCTTCCGGCTAACGTTAACTGCTCGGTTGGGTGCAACTGCTAAAATACCCATGTTGTGTACAAGCATTCACGCTCTGTACATTTGTGTCGTCTAATGTAGTTCTGGCTGTTAGCGATAGGACGCTTGAACTGGATTCATTTTACTAAAATTAACAGTGTAAGGTAAGATCGTATGTACATTTACTCAACTTTTTAGGCTAGTTAACCTTAACTGTTAGCTTGGGTTAGCTGTTGAGCCCACAAGGATACATGGGACATTCTACCAGAAACGTACATGATCTGTCTGGAATTGTTACAGCGAATAAAATGTGTATAATCCTAATCCCTGTCTAAAACTGACTACATGGTTGTTTTCTCTGATTTTCTTTTTCTTTTTTTAAACACGTTAAACACTAAAATTACAAATCCTGGAAAATGGACTGCCCTCAGCCAAATTTGAGTTTATTTAAAAAAACACTTAAGTTGTTATCATTAACATCAATTGATTAAAAACATGAAATTATACATATCTTCTACAAATAAATAGTATTTTACAACTGTCCCCATGTTTTAATCATGTCCTGTACACATAAAACACTACATAAAAAGTGTCTCCCTTAAGATTATGACTCTGCTGCAGAAAACAATTAAATGAATAGGCCTATTTAACGCATGCAATAGTACATTTTAAGCTTTTTATGCTCAAAATTTTGAATGGGGTCCCTCTTTTACCTGGGCCAATGTAGCACTGCTTTTGAAGTTGCACTTTGCATATTAATGATAATTCAATTGATATAAGTGTAATTTATATTAGCTTTATGTAATAATAGCTATTTATACAGATTGCAGTTAGATGGCTTAAGTTAGTGCAGCTGAGAGACAAAGGTAATATCGAGCACAACAAAATGCAGACTCCGAGAGAAAGGAGAAACATCTTCAGGAAGAAAGGGAGAGATGGAGGCAGAACAAGAAAAGGAAAAAAAGTATTTGAGTTGAATGAGCGATACCAAAGACAGTCGCAAATTATGGAAAGAGCAACAGCTAAGATCTATGCTGAAGAGAAAGGCCACACTTCACAGCCAGAGCCAGGGCCTGCATGGTTAGACTTAATTTTCTTAAAAATAATTAAAGAACACAAACATAACTTTTCCTGCATCAACAAAATCCATAGTCAGTCCTGTCACACAGAATATTATGATATAAAAATTTACTATTTGAGAAAATATTGATTAATTCATCTTTTTAACTGTGTAGATGAAGGTTGGGGTAGATATCCGCCATTATGTTTTTGTAAAAATCTCCTATGTAAAGGTAGTTTTTTTTTTTTTTTTTACAACTATATGAGTGCCTGGAAGTTATTCTGTGCTTACAATCCACTACAGTGGACCTAAAAGTTGCTTATATTTCTTTTAGGAATTACAAAACTCATATTAGATACAATTGGGGATATTTTATCAATAAGAAATGCATTTTGTGTGAAAGAAATTTTCAGGGTAAAATGCATATAAAAGTTAATTTTATTCTAGTATAAAAACATGCTAAGATGGCTTGATATGTGTTTCTCATAGTTTAACAAGTCCTCCATATGACCCAATGTTCAGATTCAAGAATATGATATTTCTTCCCCCAATATTTTTAAAAGTGGAAATGTACATTCCTGGTAGACTGTCCCACACATACTTAAAGATGTACAGTAAATGTGAACATTTGCATGTTGATGTTTTAAAGATGTTTTAAACATAAACAGGGCACACTTGAAGGGGAAACAAATAATACAAGATTTACAAGATAATATTAGATCTGGAATTATAACTGTTAACTAGCGATAACAACATTCATTTTAGTGATTCTACGATGATTATTTCTTTAGCAGGTCGCTATCAATCTTATTGTCAATTCCTGCTTTTGATGCTATAAGCAAGGTTGTGGTGATTTTCTACACATTCTTGATTCTGTAATCCATTACTCCAGATATTTCTTTCAAAATCGGGCCCTCTCTTTTGTTCGCGTTCTATGAATGGAGGAAACGGCACATAAGATGCCATTTGTATGTCGATATATAACGATGTAGGATATTCTGTCATCCAAATCCACAGTTTACATGTCCTCTCTTCCCTGGCAATTCCTTTCTACATTTCATTCTAGAGACCTGTCATGTCTCAGAACTACCCGTACAGAAGACAGCCACCGCTGGCTCCCAACAAAGAGTCCCAACAAAATCATGGGGCTTACAGCTCCTCAGATCAGCGAGTCCAAAGAGATTATCAATTTTACAGGCAAACTTCATCTCAGTTTTCGACATCCTACCCTTTGCCTTCCTCATCTAAAACCTCTGTGGACCCTTCATACTCCGTACCGAGGGCAGACTCCACTCTCAGCCTCCTCAGCAGCTGTGGGCTTGAACCTAGCGATCTGTCTGTCCTGGCCGAGCTCCCCGAGGACGTCCTCACCCTTGACGCGCTGCCTCATCTGCTTACAGAGATCAAAGGCAAGAAGGGGATGACCAAGCCTTCCTCCGCCTCCCCGGCACCCTCTTCCTTCTCTTCCTCAGTGACCTCTCATCCCAAGACGGGGACAATCAGGCCTTACCCCCCGTCCCCGGCCCCCTCTTCCATCTCTTCTTCAATGTCCTTGCAAGCTCCATTCTCCTCCCGTGTCTCTGCTGCCAGCAAATGGGAGGACATTCGTAACCAGCCTGTTCAATATCCGCTAGACCACGCCTTCATAACACATAAGCCCCTCCCACCAGAGCAGGTACAGGATTGGCAGGACAGATGGGGGAACCCTAGACAGACCGGCTCAGTCTCTGCCAATTCTCCCTCCAGCGCAGATGTGTTGGCATCACTGTCGTCGTCAGGCTACCTAGTGGACTACGACCACAAGGACGGATGCGCTGAGTTTGGTAAGAAAGGCAGAGGCGATCGTCCCAGGTACGAGAACCCTCCTCGCAGCTCCACACCAGTAGGGGGAAGCATCAGAAAGCCTCCCCGCTCGTTCGCTCAGCCCGGCTCAGCTGATTACAGGGTGGCACAGCCTCCTGACCGCTACCAGGCGAAACCACGGGTGGTGCACCGCCCGCAGAACGCATCCTACCGTAACAACGACAACAACAGCAGCAGTAGCAGCAGTAAGAATACAGGGGACAAGGTTCCCTGCAGGAAAGCGGCACAGGACTTCCACGGAACCACACCAGAGGTTTTCCCATACACGTGTTCACTCTGTGACATAACTTGTCTGTCCGAGAAGGTAAATAACTCAACCTTTCCTTCTGCTTGGATCTCTGCTCTGTGAACAATGTTCTTGGTCTGGAGGGGAGGGAAAAGGGGGCGGGGGTTCATCAATTCACACTAATGACCAGCAGGTGTCAGTGTTCAGAGGAGAACCAGGTAGGTTGTGGGTTATGGGCTGTAGCAGTGTCTTCGCTGCATATCTCAGCAGAAGGCTTGTTTCTTCTGTGATGTTTCAGTTTCCAGACACTTGGCTTTCTTACAGGTGTGGATTCAGCACCTCAACGGCTCTCTGCATGCTGTCGCCCAGCTCAACCTGCTTAATCTGTAAGTCTGTCACCGTTCACGAAAACGCTGCCATCTAGTCTCCTTTTAAGTTAATGCGGTAGAGTGTAAGATTGCACATCATTAAAACCTGCATTTTGGCTGGAGTATTTCCAATGCATGCATATCCTAGCAGAGTAAGTGTTTTGTCCCCATGAATTCCTCATTTGAGAAGAACTACTTTCAGCAAAAGCAGCACAGCCATTCTGTGTGGAGGTGAATCTGAGGTACAGAACAAAGCGCACAAACATGCATTACAGTGATCTGTCTTCTCTTCGTTTGGCCCCCTCTGGCCTCTTTAATACATAACTTAATGCCGTCTTCAGATTAGACCAATAATACAAGACACACTTTTAATAATGTTAAAGTTGATGGACATTGTGTAACCTTTTATTCTATATTCTGAATGATTGTTGCTGCTTTGGCTTGCTTTTCTGTGTCTGCAGCTTTCCTGAGTGGGACTGTCGTATTGAGAGTTGCAGGTAAGTGTTTCTTCAGGAATGAAACTGTTAGAGTAGCTATAAGGACATATAGCTATGCAGATTATTGGGAAATCAATTATTTGAATCCTGCAGCATGTAACATAAAGAATATATGTAGTTTGCTGTGATGTTTACTCTAACTGACTTGAGTGTTATCTTGTCATTCAAGGGATGATGACCAATCAGAGAAACCGAAGGAGAAAGAAAGGCCTGCCCAACCCCTTCAGACAACCTGTCAGTGCTATATTAAAAATTTATTTCTGTAAATATTTCAGTATTTTTATAAATCATTATGATGATTGGCTGACACATTGGCTGTCATTCTCTCACAGACCCACAACCAAATATAAAGAGGGGCAAAAAGGTATAAGCATAAAAAACACTGGAATAGTTTAGATTGAAGATAGATTTGAAATCTTATACACAGACTGTTGATTTATTCAACATATATCTTGTTCTCCAAAGCCTACAGCAAATGGCAAAGTGATTTGTGCAAAATTCCCGGCTCAGTCTGTGGATGAAGAGTACCTGAGGAAATTATGTGAACCGTTTGGCAAGATCGTCAAAGTCCTCATGTTTCCCTCCTTAGTAAGACATTCATGTATTTATGTATGTACTTTCCACAATAAATGTTTCATCCTTTATTTGGGCATGCTAAATGACACAATGACGCTTTGAGTGAAGGAAAAAAAAAACTCAAATTCTATCAATTAATAAAACGTGATGTGTAGAACCAATAGCAAATCTATCACATTGTCTATCACCAAATTACTTATAGTATATTACAAATAAGAATAAAATGTATATTTATGCAGATAAAAATAAAACCATCCAACACTTTTTTAATAAACTTTTTGCTACTGTGCAGGCGTTTGTGGAGCTGGGCTCCTGCGATCAGGCCAAGGACCTGGTCAATTATTATACTTCCAACCCCCAGTGTGTGAATGGACAAGAAATCACCTTCTACATTTCGTCCACCTTCAACTTTCTCCAGGTAAACCTTTCCCACGCTCCTAGGTGTCCTGGTTACGTACAGACTAGGCTAACCTACCAGCCACTTTAACCTCTTTTACCTCCAACTATTAACTAGAATATGCAGTTAGTTAACATTTAGACAACTTTCCAGCCACAGTTGCTCAGTCTGTGAATTCTGATTTACTAATTTAGTTACTTTTCTCTCATTTGATATCCCAGAGTTCTCGGGTGGTGAGCTTTATTCCTGCTCCTGTTGGAGACGATGGATTCTCAGACCTAATCAATATCGCCAAACGCTTTGGTGTCCCAGTATACACCCTCTTCTTGCCTTCCATGGTTAGTGTGGTTTAAAAATTTATTTGTCAAGTTTATTTATATAGCCCTTAATCACATTACAGTCTCAAAGGGCTGCACAGGTCCACATTTTCACATGGAAAAAAACGACACCCCCTTCACTTATTCCTCCCATTGGGCAAGGAAAGACTTCACAAAAACCCTTGGGTTAAAAAATGGAAGAAACCTCGGGAAGGGACCACAGAGGGAGAAATCCAACCCTTCCAGGACGGTTAGGATGCAATAGGTGCCGGGTGGACAACAACAAAATACATTTGATAATATGTATCATATGTGTCCAGACAGACATATTCACACATTATATGAACTAAGCTGTGCAACGGCCAGTCCAATGCACCAGTGACAGAAGTCACATGAGGACACATTCAAGACCCCAATCCAGGCCATGTCCGTTCACCCCCCATTGTGCCTGCTCACCAGCAGCGTTTCTATCTTAGGGGCAGGAGATGATGTGGAGAGAGCCGGCCATTGTTGTCCATGTAGTGTCCAGGTCCACAACAGCATTTCCCCCTCGGCGACACTCCCAAAGAAGAGACGCATGTTGGTGGATCTAGAGCATAACCATTTTGGCTACCACTAGCTATGGCTGATAGTCGAATCTTTGCGATGTTATGGAGATGGAAGAATGCAATTCTAGTAATATATTTAATTTGTAACTCGAAGGAGAGAGAGAGAGAGAGAGTCAAATATAACTCCCAGGTTTTTTGCTGAGTTACTCTGGGTAATATTACAGTTGTCAAAGTTAAGAGTGGCCTCCTTGAGCAGGTGTCTATGCTTGGCAGGTCCAACAATTAACATCTCAGTCTTGTCAGAGTTCAAAAGCAGAAAGTTTAAAGGCATCCATTGTTTAATTTAAAAAAAAATTGTAAAAGAGACATGACTCCAGGACTCTGAGGTTAGACTGGTTACTCCTAATGGCATATAAAGCTGAGTATCATCAGCATAACAGTGAAAGCTAATGCCATATTTACATATGTCATCCGATGGTAGCATATAAATTAAGAACAACAGAAGGCCCAGCATAGAACCCTATGGGACTCCACAAGTAACCTTATGGTAGTCTTTCCAAAATTTTGGAGAGGGGAGATTCGAGACTGGCCTATAGTTAAGAATTTCAAGATCAAGGCAAGGTTTTTAAAGTAGGGATTTAATTACAGCTGTTTTAAACGCGGCAGGTACAACGCCAGATAAGAGGGATGTATTCATGTTAAGTATAGAGGGTCCTAGGATTGGAAATAGCTCTTTAACACATTTCCTAGGTAGTTGGACAAGTAAACAATTTGTAGGTTTAGCTGTATTTACTAATTTTAAAGGGTGTCAAGGGACACAGTGTCAAAATGGGTAAGCATACACACGACATCAACCTTTACGCTCTCATTTATTTGAATAGGAGAAGGGCATTGGTGTTGAGGTGATGCGATAATTATTTTTTCTCAAATCAGGTAAATTTTCTGGGTAAAGAATTTCAAGTATTTTGCTGTAAAAGGAAAGTTATCAGGAGACGACTGTTTCTGGATTAGTTTGGTGACAGTATCAAATAAGAATCTTGGGTTCTTTTTATTAGTACTGATTAATGTTGAGTAATATGCCGATGATTTAGCTGCTGATAACATGAGAGATTTAACAGGTTTAAATGAAAATATCTTTAAACAAGGAATGCAAGCATTGTTCTTCTTTGCTGATGTATACTCACTGGCCACATCATTAGGTACACCTTTCAACTGCTTGTTCACGCAAATATGTTATCGGCCAATCACGTAGCAGCAGGTAAATGCATTTAGGCATGTAGACATGATCATCAAGATGATCTGCTGAAGTTTAAACCAAGCATCAGAATGGGGAAGAAAGGTGATTTAAGTGACTTTGAACATGGCATGGTTGTTGGTGCCAGACGGGCTGGTTTGAGTATTTCAGAAAGTGCTCATTTACTGGGATTTTCACACACAAACATCTCTGGGATTTACAGAGGCTGGTCCGAAAAATAGAAAATGTCCAGTGAGCAGCAGTTTTCTGGGCAAAAATGCCTTGTTGATGACAGAGGTCAGAGGATTATGGCCAGACTGGTTTGAGCTAATAAAAAGGCAACAGTAACTCCAATAACCACTCGTTAGAACCAAGGTATGCAGAAGAGCATCTTTGGACTCATTGAACCTTAAAGCAGATGGGCTACAGTAGCAGAAGACCACACCGGGTGTCACTCCTGTCAGCTAAGAACAGGAAACTGAGGCCACAACAAAATTGGACAATAGAAGTTTGGAAAAATTTTGCCTGGTCTGATGAGTCTCCATTTCTGCTGCCTTGTATCAACGGTTCAGGCTGGTGGTGTAGTGGTGTGGGGGATATTTTCTTGGCACACTTAGTACCAATTGAGCACTGTTTAAACGCCACAGCCTACCTGAGTATTGCTTGCTGACCATGCCCATCTTTATATGACCAGTGTACCCATCTTCTAATGGCTACTTCCAGCAGGATAACGCACCATGTCACAAAGCTCGCATCATCTCTAACTGATTTCTTCAACATAACAATGAGTTCACTGTACTCAAATGGCCTCCACAGTCACCAGATCTCAATCCAATAGAGCACCTTTGGGATGTGGTGGAAAGGGATATTTGCATCATGGACAAATCTGCAGCAACTGCGTGATGCCGTAATGTTAATATGGACCAAAATCTCTGAGGAATTTTTCCAGCACCTTGTTAAATCTATGCCACAAAGAATTAAAGCTGTTCTGAAGGAAAAAGGGGGTCCAACCCAGTACTAGCAAAGTGTACCTAATGAAGTGGCCGGTGAGTATATTGTATGTGTATATATGCTGTATATAGGGTATCTGATATTAAATACCCTAATTTCTACCTATTTAAATGGCAGACATGGGTTATTAGAGTGGACTTGCCCCAAATGGAGGAAACGTGATGGAATAAAATAACATTTATCTACAAAAAAAAATTATGTTTTCTCAGGCTTTTATAGAAATGGCAATTACAGCAGATGCCCAGAAGCTGGTTGATTATTATTTATCCAACACCTTGAAGATAAATGGTGTGGTGATAAAGGTGGCCTTCTCTGGAGAGTACAACACACTCATGTAAGTTTACTGTTGTATTCCTTTGCTGTGGAATGGCTCTCTACCTTAGCCCGGTTTATTGTTCATATTGCATAGCTATATACAACTTGTTCTTGCTGCACAAATGTAAATACACAAATTGTCCATCATTGGTAAATATACACTTTATTAATAATACTAGTAATAATACTTGTAAATTGCGCAGAAATTGGTTGTACAAAATTTGTCATTTAACTCTACATAGAACGGGTTCCCCTGCCATTGAGGTCTCTGTATTTACCAATAACGCTACTCTATGCCACTAGGTGTCAGTGCTGTGGACAAATTGCTATTTTGGGAATAACTGCTTAGCACGCCTTAAAGATTGATCAACCCCCATTTAAATTCAGAAAGTATTGCGGCCACTACTTGAACCACTGGTGGTTCAATCACTTACCAGTCAATCTGCTGTGCAGTTACAGAGCAAAAGATAAACCAACTTTTCCTGTTCCGTAGGCGCTTGGCTGCAGCCAAGAAGTACGAGGAGGAACCTTCTGGAATCAAGCGGAGACGAAGTCCCACTCCTCCCAGGAGGAGGGACGAGCCAGAGCGCTTCGAGAACCGACAGAGGGACAAAGATGGAGAACGGGGGAGGAGCAAGGAGAGGGCGAGGAAGAGGAGCAGTGGGTCTTTGTCCAGTGAGCGGTCATCCCAGAGTCGCCGGTCGCAATCCACAGAGGGCGGGTCGAGGAGGGAAAGCTTGGCCTCTGACCAGACCCAGCAAATCAGTGAGAAAAGCTGCAATGTTTTCAATGGAGGAAGAGATTCTCTCACTTTCTCCGTTCTCAATTAAAATGTGTTGCATTTTAATTAAATTTAATAAAGCAAATTGTCTTTTGTCAGCAACATTCAATACAATTTCATTAGCATTAAAATATTTTTTTAAATTAAAAACTACATTTGATCTTAGCCAAAAGGCAGAGAAGCAACCACAGTTACTATATCATCTTGAAGCTAGGCCTTCTTTGTCTGACAGAAACTGAATCAAAGATGGAGATTGCAACCCTGTCCAAATCCCCTGAACCACAGACCAGTCAAACCAGTCAGACAGCAGCCACAAAGGTCCAGACAATGTGAGTCTTGTATTAAGGTTAAGTGATGTTTTAGACCATAAAATTACTTGGTATTTATTAAAATGAATATATATTTGAAACCATGTACACTCATGGGAGATGGCGTTCAAATCATTTTGTAGGTAGTGAATTATCTGATTTATTCCGCATCGAGAGAAGCGTCAGTAGCAGAACTTGTATTGGCACTGCTGCGTCTATGCCAGAGAGATTGAGATTGAGGCTTTAATGTTGGGGGAGGGAGGGTATTTATGGTAATAAGGACTACAGATGGAGGAGAAGTGGGATTACGTACTGGACAGATAGATTGGACCGGATTTAAAGCCTTGACTGTTACCTGCAGGTCCTCTGGAGAGGACAGCGACATCGAGGGGATGGAGGTGATTGGAGAGGACGGAGAGTATGTGGATGACGATGCTATGGAGGTCTTGGATGAGGAAGGGGAGGAGGGGGCAGAAGAGAAGAACGACACTCAGGGTCTCAACCCCCCAGAGAGTAGTAGCGCTCTGGAGCCAGGTATGAAATACCTACAGTATATCAAAACTATAATCTCATAATTAAATCTCTAGGAAGAGAAAAATGTCTCAAAATAATTTGTAAATGCAAGTACCATGATCCACAAATATTCCACGATTTACAAATTAGTTTTGCTATCCATAAACAGACAATTCCTTACTGGTGACTTGTAAGTTGGCATTTAAATAAATGTGCTATCATTTGTACAAATAGATGTCTATTCGTAAATATATTGGCCCTCATTCATGAAACGTGCGTACTTACCATCTTACCATCATTTTACCGACTGAACTGGTATTTGATCGTATCCTTACGATCAAATACCACATCAGGCCAGAGACTGTGTAAACCAGCGTCAAAAAATAACATTGCAATAAGACCATCATTATCACAAAAACCAATCATAACTGCCTCAGTAACAACAACCACAATTATAGTGAAGTGGCATAAAACTTCCAATTTAGGTTTTTCCTCTAACCCGTTCTAATTTCCTTTTGAGAATGCGGATGCAGTGTCAGAACTCGCAGTCTTTCTTTCAAAGAATAAATCCAGAGAGAGAGTTTGCCATTGCTTCACCGTTGCTTAGACTTTATTGCAAAATAAATAGAACATAAAAGGAAATGTTCTATTTATTTATCACCAGCAGACACTGAGGTTGGAGCTGAGGCAGAGGTCAATGACGGTATCTGCTGTACCCGCCTTCTCCCTACCATGCGCAACCCGCACCAATTTATAGGAAAACCTGTAGAGGTTGCAGACTTATATAGAACAAATGTATAAACAAATCTAGAAAAATCGATTTACTTATTTAAATATAAACTTGAATGCGGCTACAACATATAGTATTTATAATAATTGGTAATATAAAATAAGATGACAAGAATATAGCACATACAGACGTAAGCCAACCATAATGGATCACCACCTTATTAATTACTAGGCCTATTATTCATTCGTTTCACTTTATGCTGCAGTTTCTCATATTTCTGTAGTTTATGCGTTTGTAAAGTTTGAATCGCTAGTACATCAGGCTATGTAATGCCTGATGTACTAGACCAATGAACTTGCTTTGCCTTGCTTTTCCCAAGTCAGTCATGCCTATAATATCCACATACTTGAAGAGCATAAATGGTCATTATAATTTCGATTTCAATTGCCATCTTCATTACCTAATAGGTCCTAATTGACTAGTAATTTAAAGCATTTCTTTCTGACCTGCAGATACAGGGCAGGCGCCCTATATTGGACATATAGCTATAATGCATTTCACAATGCAGGAGGCTCTGAATATAGCCTAACTTGACAATATGATTAATGGAAGGAATATACATGTATATCTGAAATAGCGCTTGTGGCGTCCTTTTTTCAGTAGAAACCGCATTAATTGCATCTGATTTTGGTCCACATTTTCCCTTTCTGCGAATGTTTAATGCCGCTTTTGAGGCTGCCAAATAAAACCATTTTATTGTCTGCGACCTGTGACACTAGAGCTTGCAATTCAGCATCGATGACATTTCTTTGTTTAGGTCTTGTTCGTTTCACTTCATCTTTCATGGGATTAATCTTTTATGACTTCAGTCTATAATGTATGCTGAAAGCTGTCCATTTATAGGTTGACGATCGCCACACCCGCATAAATTATGGGTGTGTTACGCAGTATGTAAATAAGGACAGGTGCCACGCATTCTCACTTCCACGACTTTATCCACTTTATCAATCTGCAATGACATCTACGCTCATTTCAACCAGGTGGGACAGTTTCCTGAATCACACATTTAAGTGATCGTAAGTCTCTTCCCTCGCTTGAATCTGAGATCTTTTCTGAGAAGGTTTCATGAATGAGGGCCATTGTTGTAATTTATACGTTATACTTTGTGTGTGCATTTCTCATGACATTTGTAAATCTTCAATTCTGCGTGTGAAGTGTTGAATTTGTGGCACATTTATTTAAATACTGTGTGAAGGGTTTCCAGGAGGCCCCAGAGAGGATGCTGGGAGATTGAGGGTGAAACGGGAGATGGTGGAAGAGGAGGTGACACCTCAGACGGAACCGGTCTGCGTGTCAGAACCACAAACTGATGCTGAGACACTGCAGGACCAGAAGACAGAACCAGTGGACAAGGTAGACATTCATCCAAATGGACTTTGTTACAAAAACTTGTCTAATGATAGTTTTTTTTCTTGAGCCATGAACTAAAGTGGTTCATAGATTGTGACCCTATGTGCACATGTACAATTTGAAACATGCACAATCAGTGACATTAAACAATAATTTGTCTGTGTGAAGGATGAGGACAAAGATTTCCCTGCAGACATGGAGAACTTGATCACTCTGGACGAGCTCTCAGAAGATGAGTGTGACAGTGAAGGTACCTCACCTGCTGTTTACCCATAGTGCATGGTGTTTGAGATAAATTGTTTGGACCTCTTGGACTGCTGGCTGGGCGTGGACTCAGCTATTGTCTCACGTCCCAGTTTCTGGGAGGACAGCTGACACCTTCTTGTTGTAATTTGTGACATCACAAACTGCAACAGTAATTGCAGCATAGGATAGTCTACCTTCAACCTAAGAAGAGGTCTGATTAGCCATGTATCTCAAACACCTGTGTTTACAGTCCATTTAAACACTATCCAACCGGTAACATGGTTTGTTTATGTTCTTGTTGATTTTCAGAAGATAAGAATAAAAGCAAAACCAAGGTGAGAAGAATATATGATACTACTTTCTGCACTGCACAAGTTCTAACCAAGTATCTGCTCCAGTGAAGACACACTGTGTTCATACTGCTACTTTTGCACATACATTACCCACTGTACTCCTTTATTTGTCTCCTTGTGGTTGAAAGCAGTGTTACAACATTGTAATTTTGGTTTGAAACTGTAACTAAACTAGGAGTTATTTGTATTGAATAATTTCGACCTTGGCATAAATTAGATTATATTATTCACTTAATTGTATTGAAGCATGAAGAATTCCCATGGGTCTTAGTTTTGGTTTTATTGTCATTCGTGGAGATGTTGACCTCATCTGAGGCTGAAGAAGTTGTGCCGGAGCTGCGATCGAAGAGCCCCGAGTTCTCTGTCCAGCTCTCCCACAAATACGACAGAGTCGCAGCAGGGTGTGTATCTGTTCTTAATTTGAATGTTGTGATGCACATTGGGATAGTCTAGTGGTCTGGAAGATTGTCCTCAGTTCCATCCCTAACATCTACCTGCTCCTAAAAGGTTGTACTTACTCTACCTGCTTCAAAATCCTGTCAATAATTCTGTGCTACCGCAGGTGGATGGTCCAGTCTGACAAGGAGAGGAGTAGAAGGCGCGAAGAGGACAGAAGTCTTACCACCTCCTGTAAAGACGAGGAGACGACCGAGCAACACGAGAACCAAACCCAAGAGAAGCCAGATAAACATCCTGTTGGGAGGGGGGAGGCGCCTGGGGAGAGTCTGAGGACAGAGAACCCTCCAGACCAGCTCACTCCTTCTGAGGATAAGCAAATCAAACCAGGACAGAAAGAGGAGGAATATGAGGTGAATGCAAAATAGCCTTTAACACAGGTCCCTGAGTAGGGTGATATTTTATAGAAATGTCGTCACTTGTCCCTTATGATGGAGAGATCAACCTGCAAGCTTGGGGTTTGAGTCAAATGTATTTATTTCTTTATGTACAGGGTGCCGAACAGGACCATCAGAAGGAAGTAGAAAACAACAAGAAAGAGGATTGTAGCTCCACTAACCAGCCACAGTGTGGGCCTGTACAGGATGTTGTAGAGCCAGCCTTACCTATTAAACCTGTTGGTAAGAGACAAAGTGTGCACTTGTCTTTTAGCATTGGCATCGTTGGGTCTAGGCTATATCCCCGGATCTCAATATTTTGTCTAAAAATAAGACGAATGAAAAATTTGCCCCATATCTATTCACGTTACGTTTGTAGAGTATCTCCTAATAAGCCAGTTTCATTGATTATTGTGGACGCGTATTGTTCATTTCACTTCATTTTTTATTTAACTTCTCAAATGTACATTCCTAACGACATGAATATCAGTAAATTACTAACTAATTCAGGTAATTATTTGTAATGTGGACCGTAAAGACAGACAGACTGTAGAGCAGAACAGCAACCAGTAGGAACTTTTGACACTTATGGAGCACTCGTGCTGGGTGGGGGCAATCTTACGATCGCCCCTTAGATGCAATCTGGAACTGAAAGCTAATGGTAGACAAGTTGGATGTACCCAATACAGAGTTTACTCTAATGTCCTTCCACACGTTTGTGTTTGTTATATAGAACTGTATGTCCAAGGTAGATGTAGATAGACAAATGCATTTCTCACCTGTGTATGTTTGTTGGTTTTTAGGGATAGAGTTTGTCCGTCCAGTGGTTGGTTACTTTTGTAACCTGTGTAAGGTCATTTATGCTGATGAAGACGAAGCCAAGACAGAACACTGTAAAAGCATTGCCCACTACCAGAAATACCAGGTGAGCCCCTACTGGATACTTTCACGTCAACGTCTCTCTCCTCCATGACGACGAGACAGACTATTTCAAAGTCGATGCCTGTTGTGCCATAGCAATGGATTAGCCTAATTTAGTTTAAATTCCATGCCATCAATAATCATAGGCTGCTGAATAACCTCTGTACTGTGACGTTTGTGTGCAGGCACAGCCAATGTTAAATGATTTGTTGTGATTGGACCAGACTTGACAGTCTAAAATCTCATCTTTTGCTTTTTTTCCAATTATAAATGTTCTCGCAATCATTTAGGATGGGCATGATCAGCTTTTCATTTTCCAGGTGTTTAAGAGGGAAATTGAGTAATGAGTTAATAACTAATATGTTAAGATATTAGGCTACAATTTAATTCTGCAATCTTGAAACAGCCTAATATCTTAACATAAATATCTATCTCTCTATAATATGGTTTAGATTAATGGATCTGGGATTTTCTAACCCAACCATATGTTGTAAATAAATAAGTTTATTAATCAAATCTTGACTGAATGAAAAATTCTCCTATAAAGATACTAGTGTTATGATTTGAAGTAAATGCGGCCAAACTTCATTCACTTTATAAAGCATCTTGTCATGGAAACACTGTCTTACAGGAGCTGACAGGCAAGGACCCCTGGGGAAGTTGAAGACCCTGTGTTTCACATACAGGCCACGTTGTCAGTTCTGGATATGTTATTGACTGCCCATCAGAATCCAATCACAACTGATATTTGTCCAGGTCACCATTGGTGTCCCATCCTGATTACAGGGTGTTTGTATTATAGACTGGTTTTAAGATGTTCTACACACAAACACTAGGTTTGCTGCAGTTCCATTTTAAAAACTTATTTTCAACACTGTAGCTTCCTTACACCAACATTTGCCATAAATCGTACATGCTAGACGTTTTTCTCAAAATTGAGAGGCATCTCTACAGGTAGTCTTTCTAGATGTGTTTCAAGATTGCAGAATTAAATTGTAGCCTTTAAGACATTTTGGATACAAAAATGAGAGTAAATTGAGAATAGAAACTACCCGCAGAGCTGGCAATAAGCTTTGTAGACATGTTTAGGAGTAGTTTGAGAAACCAAGTCAGCCGGAGGACATTGAGTGAAGGCCAAGGGTGTACAAAATTCTAATTTGCTTTAAATGGTTTCAGCGGGAAACTAGCTAATTGTTCATCAAAAGTTTTTCATTTCTCTTTCTCTGGATTTCACATGTGGCTAGAATTCAAATAGTCTTTCCTGGAAACATTTACATAACTACTGTACATTAAAGCTTCAAACTTTTTATTCCTCAAGTGTGTTTATTCAGCTTTTGTTTACCTGCTGTTGAACTAATCAAAGAAGGAACTTGACAGTTTAAAAAAAAAAATTCAGCTGTAACTCTCATTTCAAATTGCTTAAATTAAAACAATCTCAAAGATAATGTAAAATGAATAGACATTAAAGCATGGTGGGGGAATTATTCAGATGTCTTCTTCCCTTTCTTGTTGCTTGAACTTTTCAGCTTTTCTTTTTCCAGGTGTTTCTGAGAGGGAAATTGAGTAATGAGTTAATAACTAATACCGTGGCATAAAAAATAAATAAAAGTTGGCAATAGGCTATTAATTTATTGCACTCCCTATTTAGTAATGTAATGCATACTGACAGCTCAAACAAACTTATTTTCTCTCTTCACGGATCTTGAGACCAAATGAACGAGCCAACACATTTTAGGAACTCTGTGTTCCTGAACCATTCTAAGGCCAAGCAGACTAAATCACTTACACCAAGGTGTTCAGATAAACCAAAAACCTAAATTTGGTACCTGGAGTTTGTCGTAGTGTGCCTGGCTGCTACAGTGGACCCTCTTGGCAGTTTCCTCGTTAGAGTAGAACAGGAAACAGACACGGCAGTAATATCCCATCTTCACAAAATCTACACCTGTAGGATCATCCACACAAATTATATCCCAGCACCCACACAGATGTCTCACTGTGGTATCTGAACTAGTATTGAGCAATAAAACATCTTTAAAAGATTCCATGAACCAAACCCTAAAAATCTCCTTTTATATTCTTAAACCTACACAGCAATTGGCAGAAATACATTGTGACACTAGATAGCGGTATTCAAGTGTCAAAAGAAGCCCAAAGATGGAAATCCATAAATAGCTTAGTGATTGATGGATATTTTGATCCAGAACCGAACAGAGAATGTAAAATTGATATTTCTACAATGAAAAGGATAAATACATTCTCATTTTATAATTTTTTAAATGTACTGCCCAGCCCTGGTCTCAAGGAAACCACTAATAAATGTTCTCTTAGTATGGTGCTCACCGATTGGCTGGTGTGGGTTGTAGGGCGGCAGTGGCAGCGAGGCCGGAGCTTGCCTCGTCTCTGCTAGCGTTACTGGGGCGGTTTGACTGGCCTCTGCTCCACTGCTCTCTTCCTCTGGCTTCACCTCCTGCCCAATACAGCAGCCGTTAGAAAAAGTCATCAGGAAGAGCTCACACAGCAGCAGGCACTGCCTACTGTAGATTAAATTGAGTGTGTATTGCTATCAGGCGAGACTCACAGCAGAGTTCTGCTGGCTGGCTGGCTCAGAGCCACCAGGGGGCGTGTCCGTGCTCTGCTCCAGCTCTGTGGAGCTCCTCTGCTCCACGTTGGAGGCCTCGGTGCTCTCCTCTTCCTGCTTTTTTCCCTCCTCTGGAGGTTTGTCTGCTTCGCTCCTCCTGGAAGGAGATTCCCCCGCATGTCTAGATGACATCGGTGATGCATCCTGCTCCTCCCTTTTCTGCTCGCCTGAAGGCTCATCTACTTTGCACCTCTTGGAGGGAGGTTCCTCCGTGTGTTTGGATGATTTTGACGACTGCTCCTCATCCTTCTCTTCGTCTGAAGCTTTGTCCCCTTTGCTCCTCTTGGCAGGAGGCTCTGTGTGCCTCTTAGACGTGTTTTTCTCCTCAAGCAGGCTGTGACGTCTGTGTCTGCAAAACAAGAGATTTGTCTTTAAAATCCCAATTAATCCTATTGCTAGTCTTAAAACATGTTAAATTATTTTCGTAGGTACAGAATAAGATACTAAAGGCTTATATATGCTCCCTTCACGTATGAAAATAAATTATATCTCCGTCACTGCCAACATACTTCCATGCGTCCTTTACGTTGGCATGGATGTTAGGCAATATATCCACCAGAGGGCAGCACAGAGTCTGACAAAAACAAACATGCCGATGAGGAAATTGTGTCCGGGTGAAGTAACATTAACATTTCTGGACAACTCGCATAACCTCTTCAAAAATCTCTGCCGTTTTTAAAGTTTATTTATTGTGTCCCATCTAAGATCTCACTTGATCTATACTAAATATATAACTAACTTGGCCCTAATGACGTGCCACTGTCAACACTGAATGTTGTTTGCTTATGATAACTGGTATATGACCTATTCAGCTATTGACACGTATTTATTGTAAGTCACTTTGGATAAAGTCTGCTAAATTCTGTAAATGTAACTATTGGCGACACTGCCCCCATTATTTCCGATGGTACTGCTCCGCAAGAGGAGAAAACGTAGTATACTTTAAAGAGCTCATTTGAATTGCAGATGGCCACGTGTATGGTACCATACTTTGGCCTTCAGGAAGTACAAAGTGGAATGTGTTGTACTGTACATCATATTCGATGCTGTGGTAATATCACAGCTAAAGATAAGTCCAGATGTTGGCTGGCTGTGTACCTGGAAGTTTAACGTATGAGGGATAGATAGTGTTTGTGACCTACCCATATTTCAAATATTTGTATTTCCTGCTGACGTAGATAGTCAGACGTTTGCCTTGCAGCTTCGCGGGAGTTACTTTATAAGCCTCAGCCATTTTCTCCGCATCTTCTGCATTCTCCAGCTCTATGAAACACTGAAGCACACACTTACTGAGTACAGCCTGTTTTAGTTTTTGTGGTCGGATCTTCATTAAACAGTCAAACACTGATAAAACTACAAACATGTTTTTTTTTATATATATATATATATATATATATACATACACATATATATATATACATACACACACACACACACACAATAAATTACGCACAAAAGTAAGTACTTTTCAAAACATTGTTACAAAGTGCTTCATAAGTCATTAGGTGTCATAACTATTCAGATGGTTAATTTGAGGACAAAGTCTGAATTTGTGGACCTACCTCTCTCTTGATCCTATTAACGAAATATTTCTTCACTGCGCCATACGGTTCGGAAAGTTTCAGAATGTCTTCATCTGTGTATTTAAAGTTGGGAATCTGTCCGATATAAATTACTCGACTGGCCCCACACTGAGAGAGGAGATACACACAACATATTAATTCATGCAAGACAGGCTTAGATCAACACCTTATAGCAGTTTGAGCTGAAAACATGAATACAACTCCATAAAGTCTCCAAGAAATGGCTTTCTGATCAACATGTGTTAAACCCAACCCCTCAACATGTCAAGTTCTAAAGACCATTTCATTAGTGGACTTAAAAGCAGCATCAATTCATATTCACCTGGATTGTAGGATATGTGTTAGAGTGGCTGATCCTCACAGGTCTGCCACACACAGAGGCTGTAACGTTACTGTTGTAGAATTTGGCCATGGCTTTAGCCTCTCCTTCGGTCGCAAACTGCAGATACGCCTGTATGGGACAGACAGTAGGTCATGCCAGAAATTAAGATTTGTTTACATTAAAGTGAAATGGAGTATACTTTAGATTAGCAGCTAGAGTGCATTATAATTGCACAACCTAACAAACAGCATTACCTCAGGTCTCAAGTCCAGCACCAGGTGTTTGACAACTTCACCAAACGGTTTAGCCAGCGCTAGCAGCTCGTTCAGGTAACCGTATCCTCGCCTGAAGCCCACCACATTCACAACCCTCATACCCTGCAGAAGGGGGAGGTGTACAATCTTTACTGAGTATTACATACAGATACAAAATCACCCAACTAGCTACTTAACACCCTTCTGGTTAGTTGGTGGTTTAAGACATACCATATGTAGCATCTACTGCCTTGGACAAATACAACTGGTTGCTAATGCATTATGGGGTAAACAAATGAATGTAACTTACCCCTTTTCTGCTGTTGTCTGTAAGAAAGAGAGAAACAGTTGTTTGTTAAAGGCTTTTGTAGACATAAAACACCTTTGTGATTGGTTCTTTTGATTATTTACACAATTTGCTGACCTCAGCTTCAACTTGAAAAGAGTAATCAAGCACAATTCACAACTGTAAACACCCGTGTTGGAGGACAGGGGCTTTAGGGCTGTTTGCTAAATGAGTTTCCTGCCCTGCTCCTGATCATCATTAACCAATGAGAGTCAACAGAAACATCAGGAGAAAAATGCTGTACCAATGTAATTGGCCTTGCTGTCGGCGTCATCCTCATCCTCTGCTACTTCGTCCAGCGTTACAAAGTCATCCATGTTCTCCAGGAAGTCAGAGTCCATGCTCTCCTGACACACGGGGACATATTTGGGTGGTCAACTTTTTATTTTTTTTAACATTCCTCTCTACAACATCAAAATGTCATTATCTGTTTACTTGTACATTTACTGTCTATTCCATAGTCATCTGGAATTTGACCATATGTAACATTATCTCAATTCAGTTTTGCAAAATCAAAGGAAGGAAAGTCCTACCATCTCTTCAGGGTCTCCCTCCATCATCTCCTCTTCAGCAGATGGATCTTCTTTCTCTGGCTTTTCAGATGTTTCCTCAGTTTCCATTGGTCCAGGCTGTCCCTCCGACTCCGCCCCCTGATCTTCATCACCCTCAGCCACACCCCCGGCCTCCCCTTGCTCTTTAGCGGCATCGCTTTCTGCCAGGACCACGTCTACCTGAGGAGATTGCTGAAGGCTGGGTTCTGCAGCTGGCTCCTCCTCGTGTGACCCCTCAGCAGGTTCCTCAGTCTGGGCCTCCACTGACTCCCTCACCTCTTCCCTAAGAGGCTCCTCCCCCCCCCCCTCGCTCCCCTCCGTTGCTCCCGACGCAGCCTCCCTAGAGCAGGCTTTGTCCTCTTTCCTCTTCTCCTCCTTGCTCCTGGTGGTAGAGGATTTAGAGGAGGTGGTTTTTGAGGAGGGCTTTGTTACAGAGGTACTGCTGGAGGTGGTGGTGTGGGATGGACCACTGTGTCTGCGACTCCGGCCATCTCCTGGTCCTGCTGCAGCTGCTGCTCCTCCTCCTCGGCCTCCTCTCCGGTTCACACTGAAACAGAGGGAAGAGAAACACAGTCACCCCAATGGTCCTTATAATTCTTTGCCATAGTTACTGAAAATGAGTATTGCTGTAGACGGTTCTCAAATTTTATGACCCATGATGCAGAACTAAAAAAAAAAAAAAAGCTTAAATACACCCCTGAACGGGGCGGGTTAATTGATTTCATCTTAAAACATTTTTCTTTTTAACAGTGGCAAGAAAGAGTTGGTGAACCTTTTGGAATGATCTGGATTTCTTTATCAATTCCTCAAAATGTGGTCGGATCTTCATTTAACAATAACAGTCAAACACTGATAAAACTACAAACATGATATATATATATATGTATATCTCTGAAATCCAGATAATGCTAAACAGTTCAAGGCCTTTCCATTGCATCTCATTAGTGCCATTCAGGTGGCTTCCTATATTCGTCAACTCACTTGAGGGTCTTGTACTTGGTACAGATGTTGAGGCGGATGGCACGTCCCATTATGGTGAGGGGGTTCAGGGTGTAATACTTCACCATCATCTCTGCATCCTCGGGGGTCCCCAGCTGGACAAATGCCTGGAGTGGAGACACGAGAGCTTAACGGTCTCTCAAAAGGCCAAAGTATACTAAACGCGCCATGTGGAACATTCTGGTCCGCGGACGGACATTTCGGCAGGCACACCGCCTTGTGCACGTTGATTGGGCATGTGCGACACTGAGCGTGCACTAACAAGCCGGGCGGGGTATCAACATACAGTGGTAGTGCGCATGCGTTGAGCTCGTATACTTGAAGAGCCCAAAGCGCTCATCCGCGTCGTGTGAGGCCAAGAGTTTGGTACCATACTTTGGCCTTAAAACTGCTGTACAGCTGACTAATTCAGAATGCACCACTTTAAGTTTGAATTCAATCTGTTTACCTCGTCAGTTAAGAACAGGTGTTTCTCCACAGTGCCGAAGCGCCCGGCGAGGGTGAGCAGCTCCATCTTCTTCTCTTCCTCCCAGGGCAGGTTGGAGAAGAACACCACCTGGCTGCCACAGCTGTGCTCCTCCCTGCTGGCTCGGTCCCCTGCCCTGTCATCTTTCTTCTGGTGTGGAGGAAAGACAGCAATCATCACAAAATGTCAGACACAGCTGGCCACCTTTCCGCTAAAGTCCTCTTTTATTGTGCTCATGTACTAAAGCCAAGTACTGTGCTCATTGGGTCGCCTGACACCTATTTTACATATTTTGCCTGAAATGCACTGTTAGCTTAATAGAATTTACCTCGATTACCATCCGTTCTTTGGACAGGTAGAAGGTGAGGGGCTTGCCATACATGACGACTGGGTTCTGCTGATAGTAACTGACCATGTCTGCAGCCTCTCGGTGAGTATCCATCTCCAGAAAGGCCTGTTAGAACAATAACATTTTAAAAGCCTTTACCTAATATTTATTTTATTTATTCTAATTAACCATGAATGTGTCTAGTTTAGTTAGTACTCTCTCTGTAGTAATCTAGCCTGGGGGGTATTTTACAAACCTGGCTAGAAATAAGTAGCGCTGGCTTGCATCAGCTCCAAGTTGCAAGTGGAGCTAAACAGGTTTCAGGTTAGTGTGCTGAAGCTAATTCAGCTTGAATAATTCAAATGAGGCTTTCTAGCCTTTATTATATTCTATGTCACCAACATTCCAGTTTTTTTAAGTGACACTTAGGATAGGCTACTCTTATTTATTATATGATATGCTTACAAAGTGCAAAGTGACTTGCGGAACAAAATGTAATTGTGGTTTGCTGTCGGACTGCTGAATGGTTACACAATAAGTGACACCTGGACCCATCTAGCCTGTTCCAGACCCGGCTAGGAAGAAAGCTGTTATTGTCATGGAAACCAAGATGGCTTGTTAAAATAGTGTGGAGGAGACTGAATTCAGGCTAGATCAAATAAGTGTCGCTTTTTGGACCTAGACTAGGTTTCAAAGTTAGGACTGATCCCTGCAGTCAATATAACTGGATGTATTAATACCTTGTTCTTCAGCACCAGGTGCTCTCTTAGCGTGCCGAAGGGCTTGGTGAAGTTAAACAGGTTTTTGTTGTTCATTGGCTTCCTGTCATATAGAACCACCACCACCCTGCTTCTTATCTGAAGAGCACAGGACAACACACCTCTTCATTCAATGGCACAACAGAAACCTGAGTGGCTTGTATGGAAAAACGAATATTAACCAGCAAACTGGTAAGATCCAAACAACGTAAATAACAAATCACCTTGGGCTGTCCAGCGTGAGACTGATTCTTGCCTGAAAACCCATGCCCTGCAAAAAACATTTATAACAATTATCACTGCTACTAGTGGTGACACTATTAAATAATAGGCAAACTATGTCTTCATAATGGCAGAGGATAAGTAGGCCATAATACATCAAATTAATACCAATAAATATGACATTAATTAACTAAGGAAGGGCAATTAATATGAGCAGGGAGAGAGCGGTGTACCCCAGCTAGATGGCATGTTTCCTGGGTCCTGGTTGGACATGGGAGCAGGGCCCAGCAGACCAGGAGACAGGTTAGTGCTCTCTGTGGAATGGGACCCTCCACTGAAACAACAGAAAATATTAACAATTTCAACAAAAAAAGTAAAATATAGAGTAGTGATGATGATGAGTTTGTCTCTTACCCTCTATTCGAGTCCATGCCAGGGTTCCACTCTGGATACCTTCAGACAAGAGGAGAATAGTTACCCATAATGCCACGAGAAGGACCCAGGAATAAAAACCGGCCTCCTCTGCCTTTAGGAACTATGTACACAAGTGCATCGGTGAAGACTTACATTTGAAGGAGCTGCCTTCGTTTCTCAGCATGTTGAAGTCCATTGATGTGTTGATTCCACTCCTACAAAAATATGACATACTGCTACACAGAACAGCTACTCCGGCACTGAGTAACATTGGAATAAATCTACAGATATAAGAACCTGAAAGATACTATAATTCTAGTAATTTGTAGGTGGAATAACTTCTAACTGCAGCCTAGCCATTGTAAGACCATCCTGATTTTGAAGCTATACAATATTTTCCGCTCTGCAAAAACAGTCTGGAAGCTTTCCATTCAGATGCAAAGTCAGAAGTTCCCATTTCCAAGACAAATGCGCTCCATTGCATATGGAAAAACATGGCGGCTACCTGTCCAACAGCTAGATCTTTCAAACTAATAGTAAAAATTTTGCTGTTCCCATCATTGCTGCAAGTATGTTATACCTTGATAACATTAAAGCCAGTTATAGTAATGTTAAACATATTCAAGTAAAAAAAAAAAAAATAAAATCTATTAAATAATGTAGAAAACTATTCACCAATTCACCTATTCTCCAATGCACATAAGCCAAAAAAGCACGCAGCTAAGCACTTTTCTCAGCCTTCGTGTATTCTCCAGACTTAAGTCTGTGGTTTGAGCGCCATGAAGGAAGTTACGCGTTTCAGGCAGAGCAACCCCCAAATCTGGGCGTTTCTTCATTTACGCACATTCTCCCCTTGACTTAAGCACTTTTCATCTACGTGCTCCAGAGGGCTGTATTAAGACAAGCGCCACGACAAGGCAAAAGACAGTATTGCCTTTTAAGTCGGCGGTAGGGCTACTTTCAACATTTACATGTACAAATAAAGTTTTTTAACTACAACATTTCTTGTAACCTTATGATATTGTTACACAGAAAAAATAAACGTTTTGCATTGGTGCATGGTGCCTTGAACAAGCCAGGTAAATAATTAAAATCAAAAATCAGTTATTTCCATTAAACAATAAAACAGAAATATCAATTAAGATGCATATAAATATTACCAACCATTTAGGATGCTTGAACAATTCTAAACCAAAATGCCTTCTCTGCATTTGCTTGTGCTCCTGAGAGAGTGGGAATGACAAAACGCGTATTCCAACTTTTTTGGATATACTGGGGCTCACTGACGTGCAGTGCATCTAGTGGTTTCGTCTCAACCGTGAAGCCATTATCCACCTGTGCATTTATTTATGGTTTGAGTGGATTTCAATAACATTCTTAAGGCTAATGCGAAAGTCCGAGAGCCAAAATGGACGAGGGTGGGACTCAGTTCCCTTCTATTTTAAATAAATCCTGCCCTTTTCATGAGGCCATCTTCATTCTGAAGTTAAGCACTGTGGGCGTGATCGGAGTTCTTAGGGGAGAATACGCGTAACTGAAATGTGCGTAACTGGAGGTACGCAAAAAAGGACGTGAGCACAAACGGGAGAATACGGCCCCATGTGCACAAACATGTTGCTGAAAATTCACAGAAACCCTAAATTCCTACTTGGAATTTCGAATTAATGGTTGTTACTTTAAAATATTTTTCAGGAAAAAAATAAAAAGCCTAATGGAGGTTTAACTAATCAGAACAAATATTTGAGGTCGATTTTCAACCACAGGTGCTAGCAGACAATTGGACCAGCTACAGCCAATCCGAACCAGGTGGAGATGATATTCCAAATACGTGAAAAAATATCTTTTTCACAGTGACTGTGAAGTGCTACCGAAGAGGGGTAAACTTTCTTCCCGTGTAGCCTGTAAACGAAGAAAATCTTAATTTACACCTCTAGCTGGCTGATTAGACTGACTTTAGACTCTGTTTGAGGTTAGTTCAAGCTATAATGCAAAAATGTCATATGCTAAGAGAGACTGAGCAAGCAGCAGCACAGGCCCACACCTGAGATCAAGTCTAACCAGCCACATTAAGTCAAAGCACCTGTGTGGACTGAGACTTCAATTCAGACAGGACAGGAAGAAAGTGTACCCCTCTTCGGTAGCACTTCCAGGTCACTGTGAAAAAGGTATATTGCTTTCAACACCAGCTGTACCACCCACCTGGAATGGATTGGGTGGGGGTTCTTTAACCGGCTGACAAGCAGTTTTGAATTGAAAGTTCCCAGACTGATGTACAAAGCAGAGCAAACTGTAGATGGGGAGTTAAACTAAAAGGATTGTTTTACCAGTCTAGCTGCAGACCCAGAGTTTTTTTGTATTTTTCATATAATACCTTTAAAAGCAGCTACGAGGTGTTTTGCAGAAGCGATTGTGTTTCCTTGAGTAAAGATTTTCCATAAGCCCTGTTGCCTCATTGAAAGCTACCTATAATCTCCAGAGTGGAGTGTGCGTTTGATGCGATTGTATTGAAGAGAATAGTTCAGAGATGATAGCAGAAGTTCAGTCAGAAAATAAGCGGTTTTGGAAGCTGTGTAGAGATGAGGTAAGATCATAATAACCTTCTGGTCTTATGCCATAAATCGATTTGTCAGATTTTGCAGTAATTGCGAGCTGGTGGCAAGCATTTGGAGTCGTCATGAAATGGACAACTTTATAATCTATAGTGTTATTTTCTTATTACTGATACAAAGATGCATCACAAAAACACTGAAACTGATTGGAAGATAGTGGGAAACTCCTGGTAGCTGCCTTAAATGTATACATGAAAATAGCCATTAGAAACTGAAAAAAAATGCTTGATGCATGGTACAACCTTTCAAACAAATTATTAAATGTCATCATATTGGCCTAAATATACACCCACACTGACATTGATGCTCCAATATATCAGTCCTGCTCAAATTCAGTTTACATATTAGCACTTGTGTAAGATTTTAAAGATTGAGGGCTTTAGCTCAAAACAAGTATCCATGGAATGGCTTTGTTTTATGGGCAAGCAGCACAGGAGCTAAAAGAAGGTAAAACAGGGATATTATCTGGGCCAAATATCCAGTCATTGGAGAACACGAGGGAAGATTATAAATGCACCTGTCTCACACTGACGTTGACTGAAGGCATGAATAGAGCTCAAGTGTTGGCTTTGAAATCATTGACTGGGAACATTTACAACCAGATAATCCCAGAAGATGGACTGGTACTCACCATGATGGAATGTACATCAAAGTCACAAAGAGAGCAGACATGGGGGAACATGGGGGGCATGACTCCCAAGAAGTCTTGGACTTTTCCATTAGATGGGGAACCCATCCTCCTCTGCATAAAGACGGGGTCTGACTGAGGGGGCCCCATATCAAGACCCCCATAGGAATCACGGTGGGAAAGCTCGGAATACTGTCTCTCTCTGCTCTTGGCACTGCTATTGTTGCCGTAATCTAAATCAAATCCTCCCCGGGCAGGGGGGCCCTCCTGCATGGAAACAAAACCAAAGTCCTCTGGGGGTGGGGCTCGGGATGATACCTGCCCCATGGAAGGGCCGCCCATTCTCCCAGTATGCATGTTGTCCCAGCCTTCCCTGTTGCCGTGGTAGGACGTGTCAGAGGACATGGATTGCATGTCCCGGGAGGTTCCCGCCATGCGCCTCTCAGTGTCTCCTTTGCGGTTTTTAAGCTGCATCAGAATGTGAGGCAGCGTTTCAACGCTGATGTCCTCTTCAGGGATCTGAGCCAGAGCATCCAGGTCTGCAGGCGACAGCCCCAAACTAGCAAAAAGCTTCATGGTGCTGCCAAGATGGCTGCTGCCACCACGCCGGGACATCTGGGAGTTGCGGTCCTGGATGTCCCCAGTGCTGCCACCAACCTCCATGCCTGACATCATGTTTCCCATTGGCCGGCTGGGAGGCCCAGAACGCTGCTCATTCATGCTGAAGTTCAAGGTCTCTGCAGCAGCCAGAAGGCCGCGGCCCACAGCAAAGCCTTTTGGATCAGACGGGTTCTTCTGGGACATGGTGCCACAAGCAGGCTCTGTTCTCTGGACACCAAACTGTTCAATACTAATGGACTCAACATACAGAATCAAGCAGGCGGCAACAAAAAATGTCTTTTCGGAAGAAATTGAGAAAGTTTTCTTTTGTCTGTTAAATATGAAAAGAGTGAAAATCAATCAGTCTAAGTCAAAGGATCTCCTCGTCTTCAGTCAGTATGTCTGATTTCTGCTAAAACACACACATAAATGAGTGACGCCTCCAGAACAGATAATGGAGAGGCAACGTTCTGTGACCACAGGCGCACTTACAGAAATGGAAGAAAAAGACCACAATTCATAAACAGTCAAATGAACAGAATTATATCTAGATTTATTAAGAAGGGAACATGGAAGGTAGTGAGTCAAAAGCAAAGAAGGGCAGAAGAGGGCGAGTGTGACAGAGAAAGAGGCTAGACTATTCAGAAGATTCAGAAATCACCTCCAGGAGGAAGATTCACAATGAATTATCGAACACTGATGTGACCAGAAGATTATGTAAATTGAAACTTGAACATCTTCACTTAATTTAAAGTAAATTATTAGTCCAAAATAATCAAATATGCCAATATATGGATCATTGAGTCTTAATAAAGACATGGAAGAGGTCAAATGTTACCTACTTCTCAGAAGCTATAAGATGGCCTTGACAACACAATTAAGCAGAAAGTATAACATGTTCTGCACTGCACAAGAGAAGACTACAAATGTTACGTTCGTTTCAAATAACAATTGGACAACAAAAAGTTGTATAATGGTTGAAGTCGTGAAGAACAAGGCTTTAATTCAAGCCTCGAGATAAATCCAGGGACGATGAATGCCTAGCGGCCTGTACCGTGCAAGCAGCTATTGGACGATGACTTTGAAGCGAGAAATATTCAAGTATAAATTCATTCATTCGAACATTTAAGGCTAATCTGTATCGTAAATGATGTTTTGGGTGCACACTCGACAATACTTCAAGTGGAATTAAAGTTAAATTAAGTAGTTACAATAACAGGAGACCGAAGAAAACGTTGTCGAACTATAAGCTACTTCATTTTAGCTAACCTCATGGCTAACCTGCTCTGTGTCGTTAGCTTGCTACTGCTAATAGTTCGCTATTTATTTAACATGTTCAACCTTCACTAGATGTTCCCCTATAATATTGCTGTATATTAATTTATATATATCTTGTTAATACTATTCACACAAAGCAAAAACACACCTTACCTGGCGTAATGTGGACGAAGTAATGTAAACTAATCAGCGATGCTAGGTGACGATAGCTTAGGGAAAGGGTAATGCATGTGGTTTGGTCATGGTTTGAAGTCAGGAGCATCTCGCGTTGGCGGAGCTTAGCGTGGTTTTACCGTAAGATTTATATGTTGTTATATAAGATAATTGCCCATTAACAGTGTTGGCCATTTACAGTTGTTTTGGTACTATTTTCAGGAGTATGTGAACAATTTTCAAAACTCTTAATACAAAAACAAAACACAGAACTGGTCACACACAGTATTATACAGCAAGTCTTAGGTTCTAGAACTTAATTTTTTATGTTTTTATAAAGAATTTATTTATGTCTTATATCTTTCAAAACATAACCATTGATACAAGATAAATATTTTTGGGAAATACCATGAGAACATTGATTTAGTAACCCACACACACAATGCAGTTAAATGATGGTAAAATGTATGTGAACAAATGAGAAGAAAAACAAATCAAAATTGTTGTAAGCTTCTTGAGTGAAAAGCAATTGTTTCATAATGAAATGTAGTTCTAAAAGAAACACTGATTAGCTGTGGTGAAACTTACTGTGTGATTTTGGGTTTGTGTAGGCCTATTTAGTCAATTGAAAATGCGCTTTAAGTGAAAAGTAGTGAAGGGAAGTAAAAAACTTTACTTTTGATGATCCGTTTTGAGTTTTGTATCAAGAGTTGTGAAGTATTACCACATAGGCTACCTTAGTTTCCTACTGTAACTAAAGAAATACTTACTAAGAGGAAGGAGTGTCAACATAATTGCTATGTTTGCTTATGTGTTCTATTTTTAAATCCAATTTGAACTTTCCCGCTAACCATCATACTGAATCGAACGCACACAGAAAAGTCCACCTCATGATGGCGATGAAGAGACGGTCTGGAAATGCTCCAATCACAGCCACGTACAGAGTGACGCGGTGCTTGTAAACAAACAGCGCGGCGGCCATGACACTGTGAAGACGGTCGGAGGAGTTTTGACGTTTCAGGAATTCAAGCCCCCGTAGACTGCGTGTCTGGTAGGTTAACACAAAATCAACTTTTGTGTTTTTTAAGTAACATTTAGTTTTTTTGATA
This sequence comes from Percopsis transmontana, assembly GCA_025447815.1. Lineage (NCBI taxonomy): Eukaryota > Metazoa > Chordata > Actinopteri > Percopsiformes > Percopsidae > Percopsis > Percopsis transmontana. The sequence goes on along the minus strand of JAOEHI010000002.1, from coordinate 453,380 downwards.
CGTATAATAAGAATGAAACGTTACTCCTTTTTAAGATTCTTATCGAGTCTCTTCCACATCAACAACAATGGAAACAGCTAGCTATTAGCTTGCTTTTGTCTAGAAGCTAGCGCAGCCATAACCTCCCTTCACTAGGCTTTATTTTGGATTTGAGTACAAGTGAAAAGCATAACAAATTCGAAAAGGAATTGTAACACTACAAAGTCATAATGGTGTGAACAAGTAATACAATGTATTAAAATAATCATATGTTTTCCTGTTGAAGCCAGCTAAAGATTTGAAGTTTATCACTCTTCCACAGTATAATGGCTCATGTATTGTATGTGCGTTCGTTTGTGACTTTGCAGAAAGGTCGTGGTTCACAGTGAAATGAAAGACCCAAGTCACAGCCAGAGCAGCAACAAGCCCAACATGACAATCAGTAACGACATCATCCTGAGCAACCAGTTTAGCCTGGAGGACAACCCGTTCGCTGAGTACATGTGGATGGAAAACGAGGAAGAATTCAACAGACAGGTGACTCCTCTAGTTCTAGGACTCCAGGCTGTTTTGGTTCCCTTTTATGTCAACTGGCCTCTTTATTGTCATGATTTTGATTGACTACCCCATGTGTTGGTGTTCCTATCAGTGACCTCTAGTCTTGCTAATTTACAATCAATGTTTAACCTTTACTTATCTGGGTCTATTTAAACATGTGACCTTTTCTGAAGGTCAGACTTATTCAATCAGGTTATGAGTTTATTTGTGTCTGACTTTTTATCCTCAGGTGGAAGAGGAGCTGAGGGAGGAGGAGTTTATCGAGCGCTGTTTCCAGGAGATGTTGGAGGAGGAGGAGCAGTGGGAGTGGTTTATCCCATCAAGGGACCTCCCATCCCAGGCTTTCAGCCAGTTGCAGGACCAGCTGAACCTCCTTGTGCTGGGAGGCGACGTGGAATTGTACGACGATGTTGTGGTGAGCCCCCCCCAACCCCCATTCAGTACTTGGTCAAGAATGTAAGATGCATCAGGTTAGAAGATATTACAGGAGACTTGTGTGCATTCCTATGAATCAATAGACCATACCATTCCTGTGCTCTCTGTCTGAAGATGGTGGAAACTGACACATTGTATGTGGTGGGTGTATCCACCGCATACAGCTTCCACCTTGGATCATGTGTTTATAGCAACCACCATCTTAATGGAGCCTTTTCACAGAGGTCTCAGTATTCAAATGGAATATGCAGTATCAAATGCTAAATGTCATGACATGTTCTAAATGTGTGTATGTGTATTTAAAAAAAAATTTGCAGTCAATGTATTTTCTTCTCTTTCTGCAGGTCAACAGCAACTTAAACCCCAATGCAAAAGAGTTCACACCGGGCATCCAGAATCATGTTATGCTACCCCCCCTAGAGGACGGAGGCAGTAGTCCACAATAATCTCAGCGAAAGATGATGATGTTTTGATTTGTGACTCTGTTGCACCTGACTTAGGCCTGATGTGTTGCCAAAGTTTTCTGCTAGCCTTGCATGTCTAAGGTTGAATAACATTACATATGTACATGTAAAGCATACTTGTATGCCTACCTGTTGTAACTCTCTTGAATGTATTATTGGCGCAGGAGGGTCGTTAGTTCTTATTATACTGACTGGTGTGTGTTTGTGTTTAGTTGATTCAGGTTCAGTTTCCACAAACGAGCAGTTGTATTTTTTTTTTGTACTTTTACAATCAACTGTGGTGTTCAAACAATAGCCCAAGTAACAGGAAATACTTTTTGCACTTTTGTTTTTATTGTGTTTTGACATAATTTTTCCTGTCTGTGCGTGTGCTGTCCTGACTACGTTGTAGCATCTCCTCGTATTGAAAAGCACTTTGTCATTTATTGTTTGGTTTTAGCATTCAGGGGGTTAGAGTTTCTTTGACCTTGCTGGACTTTCTGTTAGTGCTTCTGTAAGCGGTTAGGTCTTCAGATGCTGAATCTGAAACTGCTTTCTCTCTGCTCACTGTTGCCCCTAGAGCCTGTGGTTTGAGACTGCCACGGAGACCCATATTTTTTGTTTGTTTTTCTAAATGCACATAAGTACTGCATTAGTACTGTATAAAAAGTTGAATAAGTAAAAAATGTTGTAAAAAAAATATATATATTTTTTCTTAAACTATTTGAAAATAAATGTTTATGGACAAAACACATTATTGTATGCAGCTTTGAATTTATATTTCCTGTTATTGCTACATGTGCCCGTAATTTGTCAAATGTGCATGACAAAGGATAGTGGTTGCTGACTAAGTCAAGAATTCATTGGTCAAAAAGACTATTTATTCAGAATACTGTTATCGTTATTGATTGGTTATTAAATATTAATAGTAATATTAGCATTAGTAGAATAAGAATTGGTGTTTTCCGAATTAGTTGTTGCATTCATATTTGTGCTAATATTCTTATATTATCAGTATTAGTTTAATTCATATTCTTATCAATAGATGGCAGCATTGCACCTATTTTGTATTGCATTTTGTCCAATTTACTCCAGACACAAGGAGTCGCTGTGGAGCTTTAATTGGCCTGTGTCAGTATCCTGTTCTCTTTCCATATGAAGTATCGTGCCGTTTCAGCCAGTTTCCTGCACATTGTGAACTGCTTCCTCCTCAAGGTCTGGACTCAAACATTTATATAATGTCAGAGTGTATAGAGGACAACATACAACTACCCCCCACAAAACAGTTTTTTGTGTCCTCCATTCTTCCTCTCTTGTCTCCGTCTGTCCTCTATTCTCATCTCTCATGTGGAACCACAGTGTTGGTCTGAACTAAAACAATCACTCGTGAGAGAGTAATTGGGGTTGTGTGTGAGGTCGAGAAAAGCGAGAGAGTGTTCACCCCATCTCCGTTCGCCCTAACTCTTCATCCAGGGCTGTTTAGCGTCGCTCTCTTTGAGCTGGAGCATAAAGGCCGTCGCAGGGCCACTCATAGATCAGCCCTGTCCTTCCTTTGTGGCCAGCAGGGCAGGTCGCTGCAGACGAGGGCCGTGCATGCTGATGAGCCGGGGGGACAGATGTCCAGGAATATTCCCCGCTCCGGTTTGTTGGGGGAGCATTTGTTTCGACAACAACGAGAAAAAAAGGGTCGGTCTCTATCCCGAAGACAAGGGTCCTGAGGGACTTCCTTCATTCTGTCTGCAGCTATAGTTTGGGGGCCCTCGGGGGTTGTATTGGATAGGAGGGGGCACATTCTGACAGAGAGGAGAGCAATGAGATGTCATTAACCTTGATGGAGCTGGGGGAATGTAAAGCTACAGATGTCTCCAGAATGTCACAAGTTCATGACCCCCTTGTGTCGACGCTCGGGGCCACCCTGCGTAGCATCACCTTCATGGTTATCTATGTCATATGCATCAGAGCTTCAGTGGCTAGACCCCACGTTGATCATATTTGCATGATGCTGAATCGTTTGGTTGTGTGTTTGTGTAACATATCCATGGCATATTCCCAACCAGACTGGTACACGAAAAAGAAGGTTATTAATAGTATTCTGTAAGGAAATCCCAGTTGCTGACATATGCAGGTGTATTGAATTAGCTACTGTAGCAGTGTGTGTGTGCCTACTGATTTGAACATCTATACAGCAATACAGGTGATATACCTGCATCTAATGTAACATACTGTATAACCTTTCAAAAACCTTACCTTACAAAATTATTATTATTATTATTATTATTATTATTATTATTATTATCAAAAGCACAAACCCTAACACAGATTTATGTCCATATGACCAGCAGTCCCACATCAGCGTGGTAAATTCAAAACAAGCCCAAACAACAGAAGGTACATTTTAGATTTAGCAGGTGTTAATGTGTCCTACCAATGTGTGGCTTTTAATTTGGTTACTGTCGTCCAGCATAACAAAAATAAAAACACAACATCCTGCATGAGGCAGAGCAGCTTATTTCACAGCCTCTCTCCCTCTCCCTCTCCCTCTCTCTCTCTCTCTCTCTCTCTCTCTCGCCCTTATTCCGTAGCTTTCAGATGCAAACTAGGCAGACATATGGAGGGGAGGTCTCCTAAAGATTCGGATTGTATGACAAATCACGTCCGAGCTCCCCCTCGCTCACACACACCCTCAGACACACACACACCCACAACAGCTTCATTAGGCTGAAAGAACGACCCTGCTCCACTTCTCAATTACTCCATTGTTGGAAGCAGCTTCGAGTTATTGCACTCCAAACCATATGGCTGATTCTGGGCTCCACAAGTGATGCCTGTCAGCCCTGCATGCACCCACATATGACAGAGAAGGTTCCAAAACACAGGCAAAATCTATATAGAACCTGTAATGGACTGAATGCATGTATGAGTGTGTGGATGATATTGTGCATGGAATGTATGTGAATGTTGGGTTGATTTAAGAGTTGACCAGTGAGAGACTTATTACTTGCGCTCAGAGCAGCGTTAAGAAACCTGAGGGGTAAAAACAATATTTAAACACGTTTTAAAAGATACATACGATAAATAGAGCTAAATAAAATTACCAAATGAAAACTAAACAACAACAAAAAACAACAAATTAAATAGACACAAAAAGGAATCTAAAAAACACAAAGCCAAAATAATATGGTACAGAGTTGACATTGTGCATGGAGTACAACTATTGTGTCAGGGTGCAATTTGACCTATCCTTATTATCAGACATAATGTTATGATGTGCCGTGACACATTATTATCATAAACATCTAACTTGTGGAGCTCAAATAAGGCTTCACAGTGTCAAGAACAGCTGAACACAACACAAACTGTTGTGTATTTCAAAGACCTTTTTTTGTGGGCCACTTTCTAACGCAATAAAATGGCTAAACAGGTAACCCTTGGAAAAAGACATAACATACAGTAGATCAGCTGAACATCTGATCATGTTTCAATGTGGAGCACTTACCTTATTGAGATGTAATAAAACTCTGCATGGTTTAAACCACCAGAAACTGCAGATTTAAAGATGAATCGGTAAAGAACATTGGTTTCTTGTGTTTAGGAGCCCCTGTGTCAAATGGTGTCTTGTCTAGCAACGTATTCTGTGACACATTTAACAAATTTACAAGTCTATACACATTCACAAAGTGCAGCATACACACACACACACACTAATGCATCTTCTCTTTCAATCTCTCTTAATGGATACTGACGAGCACATCCACACTAGCAAGCACACACACAAACATTTACCCCCACACCCCCAAACACACACACACACACACACACACACTAGCGTGACATAACCTTGCCAGTGTTGTGGGACAGCTCTTTTCCTCTCTGGGACATATGGACCAAACAAATGTGTGTATTCAGCAGCACAAGTCATATGACACCTGTTGTAACCAGGGATTAATGAACACAGTTAAGATATCTGTACGTGTGTTTGTGTGTATTTCCGTGTGTTTGACTTCCAACAACAGTTTAACCTGACCAAAGCTCGTCCTCTGAATAGTAACCATGGCTCTGCACTACGATAAAGTCTGCGGCAGTTAGCATGAGACAGAGCGGCTAAATTATGTCCCTGAGCAAACACGCACCGACACGTGAATGGGAAGAAACACAAGACGGGATTGATGGGGCTTCCAGGTTCACGAACCGGCCTGGTCGAGAGAGACACGAGGCACAAAGAGATGTAGCCCAAACTGCATTCAGACTTGTGATTCACAGCCACATTCCTTTACATTAAAATGTTCCCCAACAACACAGCCTGTTAGAAAGAGGAAGATATTCATAACGACAGACAACACATACAATGAGCTGAGTTCCATCATGCTTTGTGGCTGTGTTTGGGATGCTGATGGGATGTTTCCCAGGACAGACTGTACTGTCCAAACTGCATCCTCCTTGTATATAGTCAGCTTTATAGACTGACTATATACAATATATCCTTATATAAAAAGTCATGTGTAGGCCTATACTTTAAGTTTAAGTTTGATCATGTTACTATTATATTCTTTTTTATGTTTTAAGACTAATCTACAGGCACTTTTATCTGGAAGACTTTTACTCAGAACAATGAATTTTACATTTTCCAAATGACATTACAAAAAGTCTGGAGTGCAGAGGTCAAAGGTCAGGGGTCACAGTGGCCAATGAACATCTGAGAAAAGCTTAGAAATAAAAGTAGTATTAAATGTTCAATTCATAAGGACAAAAAAATCGATTTATTTATTAGAGCTGTAGATTTAGAAGTGAAGTTTCACTATTTCAATTTTTAAAGCCAACCAGAACCATTTAAACATACTGGTAAGTAGAATTTAAAAAGTATTTTATTGTGTTTGTTTAGTGTGATATTTGCTATTATTTTGCAGTATTTTATATGATATTCTATATTATGGGGTGACACATGTATTTTCTATTTGATTGGAAGAAAAAATAAAGGGTAATTTAATAACAATTGTGTTGTTGTATGGTGCCTTTGTTGTGTGTAATATTTGTATCTACTTTACATATTTTGTTTGTCTTCTGTTCTGTTCTAACCTGTTTATTCTATTCTATTTCATATTACATTCTGTTCTGTTCTAACCTGTTGTATTCTATTCTATTATATGGAAAGACAAATGTATTTCCTATTAGATTGAAAGAAAAAAATGGCAGGCTAACATAGAATTTTTGTATATTAGTCCCATGTTTTTTTGCAGACCTCAGAGACTGAGCTGTTTTTTGTGCTTTCCAGATGAAAAAGCTTAAGATGTGAGAGTTGCGTCTCCTTTACAAAGTAAGGAATTAATTACCAATGAAAAGTAATGGTGCTATTCTGCCCTGATGGGGGTTTGAGCGCGGGGGAGGGTTGAGACGCGTTCCCGGCATCGGGCCCGGTGGAGGCCGCGGGAGCGGATTAATCTGCGGATTACCATCTGAAAACTCACCGGAGACTTTCTGACTCAAAGATCTTTTTCGGACAGTAATCGTGTTAATACCCGGGGATTAACGCTTAGCCAAAAACGCAAAATTGAATTTTAATTTAGGTTGTATAAATAGATATTAAATAAATTGAGGGAAGGGGTGCCTCAATAGGCGTATTGATAGCGAAGGTGCACGAATTGGAAAAGTGGAGTTTCTTAAGCACCTGCTGTGCAGATGCTTAAAAAAACAGACGCCTGTTTTTCATTTAGGAAATACAAGCCTACTCTAAACTGTGAAATTAGGTTTTTTGGTTAATAATGTGTGATAATTTGAATATTATTCACATCTTAAAATAGTCTCCAGTGAGCTGAATGGATGCGAACAGATTTGTTTTTGATTTGCAGCATCAACTTTACTTTGTGTTGGGGTGTATGTGTGTATATGCGTGTGTGTTCGTGTGTGTGGCTATAATTCCCTCTGTTTCATTTTCTCACGTGTTTGGGTCATTGAAATGCAATCACATCTCGTGCACTTGTGTCTAATCCTCCTGTCGGACTATCACCTTAGCAACCAGAAAAGGTCTCTCTCCCTCTCCCTCACTCCCTGTCTCTCGCGTGCCTGTTGCAAAGCCGTTATACTTTTATCGCTTTATAAGACCCAATAAGAGCGCGGGGTTCAAATGAAAAATAAAACGCTAGTCAAGCTGTTCCACGACTTTGAAGTGACTTTACTGACAAGATGAAGGTGTTGTAACTTGTAATAATAAAAATACCAATAGGACATCTCCTCCCATCCGCGTGGTGGGCTGGTTTTAAACCTCTCTCTCTCTCTCTCTCTCTCTCTCTCTCTCTCTCTCTCTCTCTCTTTTTTTTTTTTTTTTTTGTTCACGTTCGTTCATTCAAAGAGAATATTTCAGTCTCCGTATTTGCTGGTAACGCTGCTTATGTGAGCATCTGTGCAGGTCGGAGGAGAGGAGGAATTAAGGAAAGAAAGGATTGAAGGGAGGAAGGAGTGATTTGTGGAGCAGGGCTCGGGAGGAGAGCTGGGTTTTGTTCCCGCTGGGTCTATTTGAATAAGAATATCCCAATAGAGCGGCTCAGGCAGAAACAAGGCGCACAATAGCGCCGAGGAGCCGAGTTTGGACGAGGGACACCGACCGTGTATAGAGCTGAAAAGAAGAGAGGGGTGCACGCGCACAATGGAACAATTCACCTTATAATCGCTTTGATATATTATACATGCCTGAAGACTCTAAACATTGTGTAATTATTTATAAATGACTGTCCCGTACTCGCCATAAAGGCTCAGACAGAAAAGCTCTGCAGGTCTCTGGCCAAACTACTTCTAAATAGTCCAGCGCTTAGAAATGGAATAAATAGAATAATTAATGGAAAATGGTATGCTTGTCTCATAAAGATGTCTTTAAAAACACTTAAAGAAAATTGGCCAATGCGTGCGCTGGACATTTTTACTGTTTCGCCTTCCATGTTGTGAATATGAATAAAGCTTATGGTGAGAAAAAAACCTCTGACAAGTAAAGATGAACCGTCTTTAAACTCCAGACCTAATAAAATTAAACAGTTAAACTGTTGAATTAATGTGGCAAGTCGTGAGAAAGTGCAAAATCATCAGACATATTATTTGTGAATAGCCTAGGCTACGCACACCTGCGCAAATAGGCCTACCGTGCAGGCAAGCAGATTTTTCTGCTTTTTAAAAATACATAATTTACGTGTTTTCAAATCAACAACGCTATAGCCCAATGCTTAATCTTAAAGGAGAATTGTAAAAAAAAATGACCAGCATATAAAGTCATTTTATATTGCTTGATTTATCTTGAAGATAAGAGCAAACCATGGAAAGAAAAGTATTCAATACAGCAGGCGAACTGCATTTGTGAAGACAGAATGCAAAACTCGCGCCTTTGGTTTGATAGCCTAAATCCACGAAAACAGAGAATTGAAAAGAGGAAAAAAAAACTTTGAAGCGTGTGTGCGCGCGTGTGTCTGTGTTTGTGTGTTCATCCCCAGGGCGTCTCTCTCAGACATCTTTCTTTTTCTTTAAAGGTTTAAACTTTAAAAGTGGGTCTGCCCTACCCTGTTCTCCGTGTGTGTGTGTGTGTGTGTGTGTGTGTGTGTGTGTGTTACTATCCAGAGGATAGCAACAGTTTTGCTCGCGTGGCCGTGCAGCGTTCCCGTGTTCTGATTGGCTGTTGGTGATTACCGGCACGCTTCGGTGAGGCGAACAAACAGCGGGCAGCATTATGCAAATGAGCCGGTACCGCGGCACGGGGCAGACCTGATGCGCCTCATTCATCCGTCCCTCACGCGGACGCCAGAGCCGGGGGGAGCCGGGGGGAGGACGGGAGGAGGACCGGGGGGAGGTACCGGGGTATATAACGTGGCGGAGGCCGGTCGTGTGCCAGGCTCACTTGGCTCACACGAGCTGAACCGAGAGCAAAGAAGCAAAGACGCGTGCCTTCATCTTCTTCGTCTCTCGACACACTAAAACCTCCTCCTCTTCCTCCTCCAGAAAACTTTGTCTCTCCTGGCGAGAAAGCCCCCGTGTATCACCGAGACCGCATCAGGTAGGTCCATCGTCAGATCCGCATCCATCTAGTTCCGTTGCCCATTTGTAGCCTACCATGCGCGTGCTGCCAGATAGGCTATCTTGGTTTTAACCAAACATCTTCTCTCTTCCAGAATGGAGCGCGTGTTCTCTGACATCGACAGCAACAGCTGCGACTTCTCCTTTACGCACACCGACGACGAGGACTCCCTCGCCAGTACCGGCTCCGCGTCCCCGGTATCTTCCCTGCACGGCGCCGTCACCGGCCTCCATGGAAACACGTGCGAGGCCGAGGCTGAGCAGCAGGGGCAAAAGAAACGGCGCCGAGGGCGTGCCCGAAACGATTCCACCGTGCATGTGGTGAAAAAGAACCGGCGCATGAAGGCCAACGACCGTGAGAGGAACCGCATGCACAACCTGAACGACGCGCTGGACACCCTGCGCGGCGTCCTGCCCGCATTCCCGGACGAGACCAAACTCACCAAGATAGAGACTCTGCGCTTTGCTCACAACTACATCTGGGCTCTGTCCGAAACTATCCGCATTGCCGACCTGCATGCGAACAAGGCGGGACGGGTTCCTGCCGGCGGTGACGCGCCCCTGTTGCTACCCAACCTCGCGTGCCTGAGTGACGCACCGAGCCCAAGCAGCGACGCGTGCTCCTGGAGCTCTAGCGCCTCGTCCTCCGGCTCCTCCCCGCCCTACTGCACTTCCAATCCGGGCAGCCCCGCAGCCGTCAATGAGTTCAGCTTCCTACCAGGCTACCATAGCTATGTGGGCATCTACTAGTCTCTTGGAGACCAGGGAAGATCCAGACCAAGACCTGATCCCAGGGAAGTCCGTTTCCTCTTGGATGGAGAAATACTGGACTGAGAAACTGTAGACTGAAATCACTGTTTGCCTTACAAGTCCTCTGGACTTGGTCTGTTTTACTATTTACGCGTTTCTGCATATGGATTGTAAATGAGAATAATTTAATTTGTATTTTTCTAGTTTTGAGTTTTGTATTTCACCAAAACCTTTGCACTTTTTCCCAGCGCATCAACGACCTAATTAAGCACGGTGACCTCGTGCGGCATCTATTAGAAGATGATTATGATTCTATTAACATTCCCGGAAGAAGAGACAGATTTGCTTCTGCTGCGTGAGGAGGTGAAAAGTCAATTTTACAATTTGTAGAGTGAGAATGGAGAAAAGCGAGCGTGGAAATTCGGTTTCAACGCCTCGACAAAAGCGTGAAAGAGCGTCAGAAGACAAGAGCTGCCCTCATGCATTATGTATTGTGACCCCTGCCGAGACCCGTAGCCCCCCCCCCCCCCCCCCCCATCAGACCTCTAGTGTTGTTCAGTTTATTTATTCTTCTTGTTTTTATTTCTTGTCATATTGTATTTTGTATTTTGTACATAAAGAGATTTTTATTCTATTTACTTGGAATTGTGGTACGGCCAGCCATTTTCTATTAAATAAAATTATAACGTTTCTAAAAAACACATTTAGACCTTTATTCTTTGGTTTCATGTTGTGTTGCTTCACTTCAGTGAACAGTCTATTTCAAATGAGAAATATTTAGCAAAAACAACCTGTTGTATTGTGTAAGATCTTATAGGCGAACCCAGAAATATAGATAATCAAAAGATGTTCAGCATCAAACAGCCACTACCGGGTAGGCCTATAGTGCCCTCGCGTGCAGGCCTCACAAGACAATGAGCTCGAGATGCATTAATAAGATAACGGTTGTGTGAGTGCACGCGGCAGGTGGATCCAACTGTCTCTCTCTCTCCCTCCCACTTCAAAATGATAAAAAGTGATAAAAACATGAAACGGATTTCAAAATGTGGCCTTTTTATACGCATTTTAAAATGTGTTTAGGCCAATTTTGTTATTTAGTAGATAATTTTATAATTGTATACATAGTATTTTCTTTTATTAAATTAAAAGAATATTTAATTGTTATATTTATTTACACAGGGACAGTGCAGTATTATTTTGTCATGATATGATGATGATTATGATTATTGTTGTTTTTATTATTAGCATATAATAATAATAATAATAATAATAATTATTATTCCAATTATCATGCCTATTAAAAGGGCTAAATATAAATAAAAATAGATATTTAAGGGACTGTTCTGTTAGGCCTCTGGACCGAAACAGGGTTCAGGTTAATCCTCTTTATCTCTCCTCTCTTTATCTCTCAATTCATCCCTTAGTCCGGCGCGAGGCCCAGTAGGTCTCGTGGGATAGACAGACGCATGCCAATTTAGGCTACATGAAAGAAAGAAAAAGAAACAAAAGAAAAATAGAAGCGAGAGAGAAAACGAGTGTCTCACATACACGAATCCCAACAACAATCAAAGATAAATCTATTAACGAGACTGTTGGATTCAGGCCTGGGAAATTCCTCAACAATCAAACGAACTATAATTATATATATATATAGCATA
>JAOEHI010000002.1:413120-435465 GCA_025447815.1 Percopsis transmontana | reverse complement strand
CTCTCTCTCTCTCTCTCTCTCACACACACACACACACACACACACACACACACACACACACACACACACACACACAAGGCTCAGCTGTCCTGGCTGTGTAGTAGCTGTAGGTGGACAAGCAGTACAGCAGCCTAATTAAACAATAACTACATCCTAATGACCAACAGATGGTGGGAGAGGGAGAGAGGGAGAGAGAGACAAACAGATAGAGGGACATTCAGTTTCACTAATGTGTCTCATAAGGACAAATTCAGTCATGTTCAGCAGCACTCTTGTTTAAAGATTTCAATAAGATGGCTCCAAAATTTCAGGAGTCAGGAATGTGTCACTAACATGGTTGAGTTGTCGTTTAACATGTGCCATTTAAATATTAATCCTGATTAATATAACATTAGATCTGATTAAGTGCAGTGGAAATTGTAATTAACAGGACCAACCATAAACAGCCTACATGTTGAAGAGGCTATAGTTTGTACTTTGGTGTGTGACTTCAAAACCTTGATTAAGTATTGAAATATTGAATAGCAAACAAACTAATACATTAATTAACGAATTAATTAATTAATGAACAAGCCAACATTTTAAGCATGTTTTGAGTAATCTTGGAGACTACTATATACATTTTATATCCAAAGCACTATGCATTTGAAAACCATTTTTCCATGACTTGATAATGACACGTTGTCTCTCCTCCATGTTTCTTGTTGTGGGCTGTCACACGTCTTTGAAGTGTGATCTTAAAGCTGCTTCCTAAACAGATTATCTGTCAGTTTACTGACACCTCTGACTTATTGATGTCAAGCCTTGACTGATCTCAGGTCAGCCAGGGTTAAATATTGCAATATATTGTCCATTCTATTCAAAGCCTAAATAACAGGATCTGTTTAACCTGCCTTGTGTTATTTTATGAAAGCAGTCACATACATTTAATTTTTGTTTCATTTAGAAATTTCTGTGCAATATTAAACAATTAACATTATTTGACAAATTTAAACTATGTCATTGTTGCTGATGTGAAATAATTCAGACGTACTGTACCAATAACACACTATTTTATGGTTAGTAGTAATTTGATGAATGTCAAATTTAGAAAAAATACATATTTAAAAACTGGCAGGGATTTTGCTGAGGAGTCCAACTGATCCTAGATCAGAGTTTGGGGTTAACCCCCATCAGCCTGAGGGGACATCAGACACACTTACTCATTACCACAGACCCCAGGTCAGCCTATCCAGCCACTTTAAGGTCACTTAATCCCCCCCTGACAGCCTCTGGGCCTGCTAGCTCAATCTGTTGACACCGTGGGTGGGTTTGATTTACCAACCTTACACACACCGGGTGAGTGGGTGCCAAAGTCTCAAATCCTTTTCTTATATAGGTCTCACTTTATATGAAGTGGGAGCAATGAAATTATTAAAGGCTACAGCAAGACCTCTGTTTGCACTATATTTGGAATACAGCACCGATTATTAACCATATAACATGTCAAATAGTATGTAAAATAAGGTTCATATGGGTTACATTTGGCATTGGTGGTTCTCTCACATTTTATAAACCTCGAATTAAACATGGAAACAAAAGTATGCACTGCTTAAAGAGGCTTTATTGAAACTTTAATGAAGCCTTATTGAAGAATCCATAAACAATGCGATTATTTTTACATCAATTTGGTCAGGGTATTGTTTTAATGTAGCCCGGAACCCTGCTGTTTGACAGGCTTGAGGGTGTTCAGCTTAATGTCTGTTAAATTCTGTGTGGTTCCGATTGGGAGCCCTGAGGCACTCCGGCAGACCCCGGGGAGTAAGGAGATGATGAAACGAGCGCGCCTGGGGCATGACACATTCACAGCTTGTGTGAGCGCTGACAGACCCAGAGGTGTGGTGGCTGCAACCCAAGGCTGATTATAGAAGGATAATGACTTGTTGATAAAATAGGAGCTTAAATTCAGTCTAATTGGTCATCTAAGTATCGCAAACTGCTTAGTGGCTGCCTGGAAGACAGGCAGGGCTGGCTGACACGTAAACAGGTAAATAAATAATAGTTGTTGAGACAAGAGAACATATGTCCAATAACAACTCGTTACCTGTATCAGAATATTTGCCCTATTTTCTCTCTAGCATTTGGGCCAAGAACTGCGGAGAAGAGAAATTAATAATGGATACAATATGGTAAAATATTATCCCTTATTGGGCCCTGATTGTTTATAAGCTTGTTTCCAAGCTCTAACACGAGACCTCTTGGAACACATCATTCAATCCTCAAAATAATTGCTAACAGCCTAAATACCAGTAAAGTGCTAAGTGACTCTCTTACCCTCATACCCGCCAGCTGACATAAATAGAAACGCTCTGGTTGGGGCCTGGAACCTGACCATTGCTAGGAGGTAGAGCAAGGCAGTTCCCTTTACTGCCATGTAGGCCAACACCAGTGTCTTGAATCGGATGCGGGCCATGATAGGGAGCCAGTGTAGCTCTCAGAATAGGGGGGTTACATGGGAGAACTTGGGTTGATTGGATACCAGATGTGCTGCGGAATTTTGAACACGTTGTAAGGGTCTGGTACCAGAGGCCGGTAGTCCGGCTAGCAGAGAGTTGCAGGAGTCTAGGCAGGAGATAACTAGAGATTGGACCAGGAGCTGCGCCGCTTCTCCGCTTTTCTTCTCTTGGCTGCACAGGACAGTTGGTTGTCCAGGATGACTCCCAGATTCTTCACAGTTGGAGAGGAGGACACGGCAGTGTCTTCATGGGTGATGGACAGGTCCACTTGAGGACAGTCTTTCCCCTGTTGAGTAATGTTGAGTAGCTCAGTCCTAACAAGGGTGAGCTTGAGGTGATGCGAAGACATCCAAGCACTGATGTCAGCGAAACGTTCAGAACCTTGTGGAACCCCAGTGTGGAGTGAGCAGGGTTTGGACAGGTGTCTTTTCCAGATGACTGTATAGGAGAGATCTGTCAGGTAAGACTCAAACCAGGTGAGTGCAGAGTGGGCCATGCTTAGCTCAGCGAGGGTCAATAGAAGGATCTGGTGGGTAACTGTGTCAAACGCTGCAGACAGGTCCAAGACAATGAGAACTGAGGATGAGGAGGACTAAGGAGAGGGAGGAGGCTCTAGCCATGTGTGTCAAAATAGAGTTTTCCTTTTCATCTATAAATGAATTTAAAAATTGTCTCCAGTTTACATTATATTATTGTTGAGCAGAGTTTCATAAGGTTAGCATGAGTGCCTGTTGGATCAAACTCATCCCAGTGCACACTGACCAACATGGGACTATCCTCCCATGTCAGACCAACAGGGGTATATCAGACCAGACACCAGACTACCAGTAAGTCAGTGTGTAGGTCACAAAACACTTTAAAACACTTCAAGTACTGACTTACTATCAGATATAGAGAAAATGTTGCTGGCAACACAAACACATAACTTCCTGTTCGTATCACTTCCTGTATGCAACACCTGTATGACAGAGGGTTTATTCCGACACCTTCCCAACACAGTGTTTTAAACAAATGAATAAAAAAGTTAACAAATAAAATAAAATAAAATAAAAATAACTTTAGTGCATTGACTATGGTTTACCTACATCACCATTCTTTTAAGTAAATAGTGTACATTTACTTCTAACTTTACTGTAAGGACACACTATTGATATCTTCCTTTGTATTTTTGTACTATGTATGTGTGCGCGAATGTCATATGTCTGTGTGCCTATGTGTATGTATGTTGTGTATAAGCTATTGGACACCTTCATTTCCTTCTGGACAATATCTAGAGATAAGCATCTCTATCTATCCATCTATCTATCTACATTTTGCATTCTTACACAAAACACACAATACAATATCTAGCCCATAATGTAAACACAGCAAACACAGTAGTGACACATTCTCGTTAGGATTAAAATACTATCAACAGACAGTATACTAACCGCACCCCCCCCCCCCATATTTTAAAAGTCCATCCTCTCCAGAGTACTCTACAGGCAGAAAAGACCCTCTCAACAAGACAATTGTCCGATTAATAAGTGCCCTGTTCCTCTCAGCACACTTGCATTGATCCCATTGTAAATTCCACAACATTGTTCTCAATTTGTAAACCCACTTTATAAGCTTTGTGTAGGGAAACTAAAGCTGCCCCCTACCTCTCCTCTAGCCTTGTGACACTTTTTTACGACAGTGTTGACTACTCTTTGTCCCCCCCCACCCGCAGTTAGCCTGCCAGCTCTGTGTGACAGAGGAATTTCTGGTGTCAAAAGCCTCGTGGCCTATCCCTCCTTCACTCTTTCTCCCTGCTGCAAAAGGACTTCCTGCCTGCCTACCTGAATTCTGGGAATGCAGCCAGCGGCTTCTTCCTGTCTCTCCCAGTTGACTTACTCCATACGCTGAGCCCCAGGGCTCTCTGCCCATTCACACACCTAGCGAGGAAACGACCCCATCACTGCTTTATACCTGCATACATTAGCATCATACTGGGGCCTGTTTCACTGATGCTTTTTAGGGCTACACTGTTCTTTACAGATCTGTTGCTGGTTATCATCAGGGGTTTGAAGCCTGCTATCAAGGTATGATTCATACTTCACCGCTAGAAAGCACAACACACTCATAAATTGGCAACCAGCTGCTTTAAATTTAAATTGAGCAAACATCACAAGTTTGTTTGTTGGTTTGTCTTTTTCTAATTTCTATTACGGAATACATTTTTAATTAGGAATAGAAGTATATCTTAATTCAAATACTAGAACAATTATATTTTATAGACTGACGCAACTTGAGAATACTTGGACCAGCATTCTAGACACGTTAGAAGTAGGTATTTAAGAAACATCTGAAGTCAATGGACGTTAAGGAAACAGTTTCCAGTTTATCACATAAAACAAATAAAGGGATATTTTCATCCTAAACGCCAGTTTATAGTCTTCTATTGAAATTCTGAGAAACATAACTCCATGTGGAATTGTTCTTGCATTATTAAACACTTGAACAAATTGTATTTTCTTTTATAAATGAAATAATTTGTTTCTGTTTGTCTACGATTCATACGTCTGTATGCTCTCTTGTAAACGAGATTCAAATTTCAATTGAACTAAATAGAAGCAATATGTAATATTTTGGCACATAATGAAACTGAATTAACTGAACTTTTTCTGTGAACTTCTCTCTCTCTTGCTCTCTCTTATTCTCTCTCCACTAGATTAGGAATTGATCATTTATAACATCAGTTAGAGGCCAACCTGAGAGGAGCGGAGAGGAATCACCTCGGGCCATATTCCTTGACTGGCCCCCAGTATGTAAAGATATCTTGTCTCCATTTGTAATGGAAAGCCCCACACACACACACGACTCGCGGTCGAACACACACTAATGCATGTGCTCGCTCACACCATCGCACGCCCACTGACCCATGCGTGCTCACATAGCCATACGCTCGCTGACCCGTGCACACACACAGGAACACGTGCGCGCACACACACACACACACATAGAAACACACAACACCCTTCTGACAATAGAATGAATAATGAAATATTCTGTAACTGTGTGTAAGATCCAGATTTTGATCCTTGATTGTATTACAGCGCCACCATATCCCTAAAGCTGAGCCACACTGGTAGTAACACAACTGTCTACAAAAGTGTGGGGAGGTGTAGGGAGGAGCAGAGAACAGTGTGATCCTATGAGATCCATATGGGCAGGAGTAGAGAGGAGTGTAAGGCACTCAGTATGGTGTGGGAAGGGCATGTGCTTTCTGAGTTACAAACCAAACCAACAGCGTTTAAGTTGGTTTCAACCACTAGGTGAATGTCCCTTTAAATACCATCAAAAGCCATCAGTTATAATGGCAGCTATGAAATAATTACTCTAACTTCCTGTCAAAAAAGAATATGATCATTTTGTCAGTGCAGCAAAAAAGGCACTGGTTTGTGTTGTGCAGATAAACTGGATTAGACTGTAACTGGAAGTAAGATGCACAGATGAACTGGACTGGAACTGGGATCAAAGACTAAACAGATAAACGGGACTGTTGTGAGAGCAAAAACGCTACACAGAACGAACATAACACAGAAAACTGCAAGCATACAGAGTGTGTTAGGTTGCTGACAGCCTGGTCGAGTGGACAAGTGGACAGCAAAGGACGTTACAAGAGCCCTTGACTGCAGTTAAGTGGTGTTTAATTACCCTGGAGTGGAGAGAGATAGGGAGAGAGAGAGAGAGAGAGAGAGAGAGAGAGAGAGAGCGAGAGAGAGGGGAGGCCGAGCTTGTCCACTTACCTGAGCTGACATGCTCTGTCACCTGCGGCAACCATTTCACCTCCCCCCTGACCCCCTCCTCCTCCTCACTTCCTCCAGAGTGTGTGTGTGTGTGTGAGGGAGAGAGAGAGAGAGAGAGAGAGAGAGAGAGGTCCTTCTTAAATGCCTAGAGAGGCAGAACAAGGAAGTGTCAATCACAGGGGCAGCCTGGCATCAGACACACAAAAAAAAAGAAAAAACACACACACACTCCACCTTAGTGTTTCTACAGTTTCATGAAATGCTCTCTGACCACACACACACACACAC
The DNA here is from genome assembly GCA_025447815.1 of Percopsis transmontana. NCBI lineage: Eukaryota > Metazoa > Chordata > Actinopteri > Percopsiformes > Percopsidae > Percopsis > Percopsis transmontana. The sequence continues at coordinate 428,912 of JAOEHI010000002.1, read as the reverse complement.
ACGCAGACATGGATGCATGGACTAGACACACTTGCACAGGCAGACGCACTTAACCCTCTGTGTGTGTGTTTGTGGGGGTGGGGGTGTATGGTGGTGGTGGTGGTGGTGGGTGGGTGGGGGGGGGGGGGGGGTTGTCTCATAGAGCCACAGATAGAATCAGGGAAACTCAATCCCTGACCTCTGAGGAGAAACAGATGTGATTTTCTCTTATTCTCTTCAGCCAGTACAAGATAACCTCTACCCCTCTCCTCCCCTCTCACCCTCCCCTGCCCTCTCTCCTTGTGCAATGGTTGCACCTGTAGCCCCAACCTGGCCTCACAGTGTTGAGTTTCAGCCTGGGCTAATCGACTGACTTCATTATCAGAGGTTAGTAAGACACATTTCACCCAGCAGACTCTGGCTCTGGAGCAGTGCACTAACACTGCCAGGGTCAGGGGTTCTATTCCCTGTGTAGAGCAAGGCACTAACACTGCCAGGGTCAGGGGTTCTATTCCCTGTGTAGAGCAAGGCACTAACACAGCCAGGGTTAGGGGTTCTATTCCCTGTGTAGAGCAAGGCACTAACACTGCCATGGTTAGGGGTTCTATTCCCTGTGTAGAGCAAGGCATTAACACAGCCAGGGTTAGAGGTTCTATTCCCTGTGTTGAGCAAGGCACTAACACAGTCCATACCCAGTCGTATTGATTTTGATAAATCAATGAAATTAACAGAGTAACAGTTTGAACGTGATCTCTTCTACAAAATGTGACCATGAAATGATTCTTCAAATGGAGTGGGGCTGTTATAGGGAGCTGTTACTGACTGGGATGCAGGCTGGGGAGGTTTATGAGGTCTTAATCAGGGCAGCAAAGGTCGGAAACCCCCCTTTTGTCTTCCACAATTGCCATGAAATTCTTAATGCCCACAAGTCCAGTGTGGCCCTCGCGTCCCCCCGTGTCACCCAGGGGCCGAAGAGCCTCCTGTCCTGACCCAACGCTCATCAGCCCCCCCATCCTCCCCTCCACCCCCCACCCATGCCTAAAGAGAGGGCTGATGGGATGTCTACCCTAGCTGAACCCCTGACCTCGGCAGTTTGGAAGAGACTGAAGCAATTTCCAGAGCAATAACCAAGGGTGCTATGGCAACAGCAGCACCGTCGTCATGGGAGACGCTTGTAGAATGAGTCTGGGCAAGAATCGGAGGTCCTGGGCTCCGAAAGAAGAGATCCCAGCCTGATCCCCTGGTTCTTAAACCCCGGGGGTTCTGCAGGGAGCACAGTGAGGTTCTGGTCATTTTCGGAAGATGAAGAATTATCTCATATTTCTCATTTGGCAACAAATGTTGTTGTTGATACCAAACAAACAAAAAACCCCAACACAAAGAGTCCAGACCACCGCGAAGCATTTTGAAAGTATTTGCACGTAATTTACAGTATATTTACATTAACGTATATATCTTTATACATGTTTTGGCCAAGTGTAGGCGGTTAGATCTCAGGCCAGACACTGTTTGAATAATGAGCTCCTCTATTTTCCAAACCATATAATAAACCTTTCAGGTCAATTTCTCTTTTAGCTCGTCTGAAAAAACCCGCTTAAATTCACCATGAAGAAAAGTATAAATCAGACATTTAAGTTGAGTCTTGCTTCGCGGCCGGACACACAATGGCGGAAAGAGGGACAGAGAGAGAGGGGCGAGCCATAATGTAAAATAGTTAAAAGCTTATTAGAGGCTCTGAAAGGCAGAGTGATTTCCACTTTGTTTCGGAACACCCTGGGCTCATCCTTTCAAGTGATTGTGAAGGGGGCAATTCAAATCTCTTTGGGCCCATATGAATGAAGGCTCCTCTTAAAGGCTCTTTATAAGCCGCCAAATTCCCTACAGGCGTATGGCCTTTAGCTCCATTACTGATTTACCCAGGGCATTCATCTCAGGCCTTCTGCCTGGCTCTCCCTTTGTCCCTCAGGGCCTCCCCGGCCAGCCAGCACCTGACAGCCCCAACACCAGCCTGTCCTCCTCTGCACCTCCTCGCCTCTCCTCCTGCAACTGTCCGAAGTGACCTTCTGAAATAATTCTTTCACCTGTCTCTGAATTTTTTTACAGCTTGAAATTGCAGACGTAGGCGGAAAGAAAGACAGAGAGAGAGAGAGAGAGAGAGAGAGAGAGAGAGAGAAAGGGAGAGAGAGAGAGAGCGACATGGAAGGAAGGGAAAAAGATTGATTGATTCCTCGGAGGGCGAACATGGGAGACTGAAAATGAGGCGTGTCTCTCCCTTGGTAGAAAAGGGGGCGGTCTGATCCCCTCTCTCTCTCTCTCTCTCTCTCTCTCTCTCCCTCTCTCTCTCTCTCTCTCCTTTTCTTTTCTCTGTCTTTCGCCTCCCCACACCACCACTGCCACCCCCCCTCCTTCCATTCGAATTAAGGGTGACAAAATTCCAAGTGGGCCTATTGGAGGTGTACTTAGATTAATTAGGCTCTGCTTTAGAGCCTTTTCAGAGCCGGGGTGGGGGGACCCAGTGATCGCTCTATGTAAAGTTCCTCAGCGCATTTGCATTTGTTTGTGGGTCCAGGGTTTGTGTCGAGCAGCACTCGGAGCGAGACAGAGGAGAGGGATGGACAAAGCAGAAGCTATCCTGTGTTTTCTTTCCTCCCTTTCACATTAACAGCTCTCCAGAATGGAGCGCTGTAAAAAGAGGATAAACTTGTATCTTTGAGTGGTTTGAAATAAGATCCCCCCTGTACTACAGAGAGCAGTCTGAGAATGGGACTCAATGAGTGTGTGCGTGTGTATGTGGGTGGGTGTGTGTGTGTGAGTGCATGTGTTCGCTCATGCATTAGCAGCAATTTGAAATTCCAATGGGAATGCAGTGAAAACATTCCCAAAGCGATGGAATATTTGTTTTGCAAATATAAACCTTGTGCACGGATTTTGGTCCATGGACGAGATTTAAAACACTTATTTTGAGTGGCATGTTACGAAACAATTTCAATCTGTTCACTAATAAATATGTTTTAATTTAATAAAAAAAAGCAGTTAGGCATATGATAACAGCATGAGTTAACACAAGTGAATTTACTAATGAAGAAATTGTTCAACAGAAATCATCAACACTTTTTACTATAACATTTATGGCACACCGCAAAAGTTTCAGTTCTTGTAGTTCCTGTGTCTTTGTCTGTGCAAGAATAAATTATTGATGTTGAATGTTAAAATCTGTCAGTATTGAATTTAACAGAAAGCTAACCTAATCAATCATATTTAGATTACTAATGGTTTAATCCTTTGTAGTTCTCAAATTAATCAACTAATCTGACCAGCCAACAGACATATATAAAGCTAATCACACTAAATATTTAAAATACATAATTAACAATCAATATTCTACACATTAGCCTAATAATTGATTGTCTTTCAAATTATTAATAACCACAATTAAAGGGACACCTTGTATTTCTTTGCCAGAGGAGGCAGACCATAAAAAAGATATAAAAACTGCATGGGCGTGTACCCAGAATGATGATTGGAGACAAAACACAAATTCTGCTCAGATGTGAAGTATGTATACATATTTATAACACCACATAATGATACTGCTGTCTTCCACACTTCCAGTTGAATTATTATTTCAATATTCATCAATAGTCCATTGGATGGTTCGTGCACACTGTTGAGAAATGCAGTGCACGTGACACAACAGAAGATTTTGGGAGAGGATCCCCAAATCCTCATTCTCTCTGAAGTGGGGCGTCTTATGTCCGTATAAACACACACACACACACACACACACACACACACACACGCAAGCACGGATGGAGGGATGGATGATAGATGGTTGGTATTAGAGAAGGGATTGGGGCCTCACTGCAGATTATTTCGCAGCAACGATTAACAACACAAAAGATCTGTGTGTGTGTGTGGGTGTGGGTGTGTGTGAGGGTGTGAATGGGAGATCGGATTAAAGCACTTTGGTGAAAGTGTCTGGGATGGAGAGAGAGAGGAGAGAGAGAGAGAGAGAGAGAGAGAGAGACACTTGCTCAAGGGAACTTGTCAGTAGTGAGAAGATCATTTTATGTTCCAAGTTTCTGTATAATATGCTGTATGTACGTAACATGTATGTTATATTGTACATACTGTATGCACTGTATATACTATATATCACATATTCAGTATGTTGGTGTGTGTGTTGGCCTAAAACAGCAGGTGGGGACAGTGTGTGTGTGGGTGTGTGTGTGTGTTTGTGTGTGTATACGTGTGTGAAACATTCATTATTGATCAGGAATTTATCTTTCTGCTAATAGGAGATGTGGAACCAGTTGTTTACACTGTCAGCCAGGCTGTGACACACCTGTCAGTGTTTGTGTGTGGGCAGGGGCGAGGGGGGGTGCTGAGGCAGGTGCGCTGAAATGGAAGAAAATTCACTGCAAATGTTGCTATGGATACCTATATTTCTAATTGAGTCATTGTAATAATGATATTGCTTATTCAAATTATGTAAATGCTTGGGATAGCAAATAGCTGCAAGGTTAAAGCTTTAATCTATAACTCTGGTCCCTTCTAACGCAATCTGTCTCATGTGTGATGTCTGCATATGGACAGCAATTTTTAATGCTGCCTGTCGTCTCTGGTGGACCAGCCGCTGCTGTTGACGTAAAACACTTCCCTATCTATGGGGCACCTAGACACTAGAACACTGTGCAAACACAGGGCAAATGGAGAGTAGGCCGTAGGCTTAATCATTATTTTTCTACCAGCCAATAGGCCAACCAGCCAATAGCAGCCTAACACATTAAGTTACGCATTGTAGCTGTAAATACAAATGATTGATTTCTTTCATACAAATATAAACTTAAAAAAATGACATCAACATGAATAGAAAACAAGAAAAATCTTTCCTGAGAGACAGAAAGAGAGAGAGGGTAGAGAGACTGTGAGTGCGTGTGTGTGTGTGTGTGTGTGAGAAAGAGAGAGAGAGAGAGAGAGAGAGAGAGAGAGAGAGAGAGAAGTAGACAGAAAGACAGGGTAAGCTGATACCTCCAGCAGTAGTCAGGGTCGAGGTACCATGACCGCTGGCAGTTGTTGAGCTGAACTTTGACCTCTGGAGGCGGGGCCTTTTGTTGGAGCTCAGACCACAGGAACATTTTATAGACAGAAAGACGCATGGAGATTTACAGACAGACTGAGCAACAGAAAGACAGACAGACAGGCCCTTGTGTTGGATTGATTGTGTAGGCCAAAATGTGCATGTGAGAGAGTGTGTGTGTGTGTGTGTGTGTGTGTTTGTGAGACACACTGAGATTTACAATATACTTTGAAAATGGCTATGTGTCTATCAATCAGTCATAAATGTCTCAGAACTTTCTCTCTGATAATTGTGTGTGTGTGTGTGCGCGTGTGTGCGCGTGTGTGTGTGTGTGTGTGTGTGTGTGTGTGTGTGTGTGTGTGTACGGGTACAGAGGTGATGTGACAGGAGGAGGAGAAGGTTTGATGTCCACACACAACCTCTAACACACTGTTTCTATTCTTTCATCTCTCACACCACACACACACACACACAGAAATACAAATTCTTGATCTTTTCTTGAGTTTGCTAAGATATATGTAGTGATAATAATATATTATTAACCTAATATATATATATATATATATATATATATATATATATAGTGATAATATTATATTATTAATTAATAGATATACAGTATGTAGTGATAATACTATATTATTAACTTTATATATATATATATAGTGATAATATTATATTATTAACTTAATAGATATATGTAGTGATAATACTATATTATTAACTTAATAGATATATGTAGTGATAAAACTATATTATTAACTTAATATATATATGTAGTGATAATACTATATTACTAACTTAATAGATATATGTAGTGATAATACTATTTTATTAACTTAATAGATATATGCAGTGATAATACTATAATTTGAACTCAATAGATATATGTAGTTATAATACTATAATATTAACTTAATAGATATATGTAGTGATAATACTATATTATTAACTTAATAGGTTGGTTCCAGTAAACACAAATGTGAAGAGGTCACATCAGCCAGCCAATATAAATGGGAATATTTTAGCTCCACTCTGCAGGAAGGTGAAATCTGACCTGAAATCAGTGTATTGATTAGAAGCAACCTGATGCCCTCTGCTACATGAGCACACACACGCGCACACACACACATACACACACACACACGCATCTTAGCATCTTATCTAAAACACCTGTATGCCTTCCTGGCTTCACCTGTCACGTCATCTCTAATGAGTGTGTGTGTGTGTGTGTGTGTGTGTGTGTGTGTGTGTGTGTGTGTGAGGGGGGCGAAAGTGTGCCGTCAGGCTGCCAAGCGGCTCGGCCAATCCCCATGGAGAATCCCATTAAGTCTCTCCTGCAACAGACTCTCTAGACCTGATCACATTAGTTCCACGGGGAGCTGGAAATCGCCGGGATTGCGAGTTCTGTGATGTCGCCAGGACAGAGTGAGGCCAGGGGTCAGAGGTCAAACGGGTGAGAGAGAGAGATAGAGGGAGAAAGAGAGAGAGGAAAGAAGACTGTTCACTTTGAGGATGACAGAATGGACATTGAGGCGACACGTGAACACACATCTGAGAGATTCCTTCATACACACATGCACACACACACACACAGATGTGCCTGTTGCCTTGTCACAATGATCCCATTGATATTTTCTATTGATGATTTTATTGTTATTTTATTGATATGAATTTATATTTATTACTATTATTATTATTTCACTATATTACTATATCATTTATTTATTACTATTATTATATTATTACAATTTTATATTGTTATATTGCGTTTAATGAACTGAAAACCACACCTTGTTTTGTCCGTGAATTAATATGTAACCTCCATCTTTAAAGGTACTCCACAAATACAGTTTATTAATATTATTATTAGAATTATTTGTTATTATGATTATTATGATAATTTTTATTATTATTTTCATATTAATATGATTAAACTTTATGTCAGACAAAGAAAGAATGATTATAGTAAAATTAATATAGAATACAGTAAGTGTGTTTGTGTACTGTATGTGTGTTTAGGCAATTGTGTATGTGTGTGTGTAGCGAATGTGATCACACACACACACACACACACACACACATGCAAAAGATGTACACATGATGCCATTAAGTACGTGTACATAATATACTGTATGCGTGTGTGTGTGTGTGTGTGTGTGTGTGTGTGTGTGTGTGTGTGTTTTCTACCCAGCAGACTTCACTTCCCAGCAGGGTTAATGATCTACGGCTCTCCACCAATCTGGGAAACTCTTTTCATATTCGCAGGAGAAGAGGGCGGGGCCTCCCACAAGCTTCCTGTCCTCATTATCAGAGAGGTCATCATCGATCAGGCTGCAGGAGCGTCCATCACGCCCGCTGTGGGTCTGTCAGCTGCCTAGAGAGCAGATAAGCTTTACTATCAGCCCCACAAAAAGATCATTAACAGGACAGCTGAGACACAGAGAGACAGCCATGTTGGAAGTCCTGATCTGTCTCTCCTCACACCTGGACCAGAGGCTGCCGCAAGATAGATAGATAGATAGAGAGATAGAGAGAAGTGGAGAGGTAGAAAAGTGAGGGAGAGAGGGAGAGGGAGAGAGGTGTCATAGTAGGGTAAACACAGGTGTAGATAATTATAGGTCCGTTTCATTTAGGTATGCCACTGACAACAGACCTCGTCAATTGTTATGTCACGATGACAATATATGGACTTCCGGCTCAAAGGCTATTATATCATATACAAGATATGCATGCAATAAATTCACAAAAACTGCTGTTCCGTAAGCCCTGCTAGTGGCCAACAGCGTGTGACGTAGTTCGTTTGCAGCTAAATGTTATCTTTTTTGCTAAAAAAAAAGTTAGTTTTTCAACATTAAAGTGGTTACAGAAATCAACAACCGAAGAGAGACAGATAGGCCTATACAGTACATAGATAAAAACATTCCTAGTTTCAAAAGCCTACGTTGAAGGAAGAGAAATTTCTATGAAAACCTCCTTCATTTGCAACTCTGCGAAATCGAGTTTGATCCGGAATTCCATACAGAATTCCATTTGAGCATGCTGTCTGTCCAAATGGGCAGTTTTCAAAAAATTTTAAAAAACAAAATCAAATAAATAACTAAATTCAGTAATCCTTCTCTACTTCCGCTTGGCTACAATTTCAAAGGCAACTTCCCTAAGTGAGGCTTCTTCTTTTAACATCCCATATAAAGCTAGCACCTCAGATGGCACCTCATCATCCTCAGCTAGCAACATTTGGCCAACAGCCTCTACTATCAGCTACTCCACACATCGGTTGTGAAAAAAAAAATCAGAGTAGGCCTAAGTAAGAGCCTTGGTGATGTAAAACAGTGTTGTTGTTGTTGTTGTTGTAATTATGTCCTTACTATTGTTATTGATATATATATTAGATACAGTATATCATATACATCACTAATACAGTATTTAACTACAGTCAGTAGAGTCAGTAGGAGTCCTGGGAATATAAAATGTTCAAACAAATGCACTTGTTTAGAAACAGTAAGTATATCTTGACCCCACAAAGTCAGAAGTCTAGAGCACTAAAGCCCTCTTAGGGATTTTTAATCAATATTGTGACAATTTCTCATATTTTAAAAGAGATTATCCACCTTCAAGATCCTGTGATTTAGGGCTAGGGTTTGGGTTAGTTCATTAGATCCTAGTTCATGTAACCCTATACCTAATGTAACCCTAATTAAACTCTAACCCTAATGTAACCCTAATTTAACCCTAATTTAACCATAACCAAAGCCTAATTTTAATTAGGGTGACTTGGATTTTTGGACACAAATACTTTTCTCAAATGTGTTCTTCAGATCCTTTCCTAAACTACACCCAAAACTCCCTTCCCTTTGACAGAGCAGGAGGTGAGAATAAAACTTTGACAAACTAAAGCCATCTTCAGAAAGGTCCGGACCTGGGGAGCAACATACTGTATGTGAACTACAGCTTACTAAGTGGTTCCAAAGCTGAGACTCAATTCAAACATACATGTTTTGTGATGGTGGTTCATAATTCTGCATTGGAAGATGCTACAGCAACGGGACCCACAGCGTTCTCTCAAGGCCTACTTCCAGACAATATGACTATTGACTATTAGATGGCAATTTTTGGCATCACGTGCTACTGCAATCATAACCATTGGCTTATGAGATCATTCAAAAGTATGCAAGTCCTCAGATATGAGTTTATTTGAAAATCTAACAATAGTAAAGTAAATCACATATTGGTCAAAGTGACAGTTGGACTTATGAATCACTTTTGGAGGAAAAGAGCTCCTTTTCTGAAAAAAATAAATAGTATAACAATATGATGAAAAGAATTCTACTGTATTCATCACGATCCTGATTAAAATTCACTGTCTGATTTAATCAGACACAGTGTCTGATTTAATCAGAAATTGATTGCAGGGTCTGATTAAAGTTGAGTATTCGTCTACATGTTGACGTTTACTAATTATGCAATTTAAATTCAATATTCATCCACTTAACAATAAAAAAGCTCTTCATTCAGTTCATTATTCATCACTATTATGACGGAAATTTAGTATAAATATTCATCTTGACAAATATTTTTTATCACTATTCTGATGAAAATGTAGTCAGATCACATTCCAGTACTCGTCTAAATACTGATGAATAACATTTTCATCATACAGTATAATGTATTTGTCACATTATTGACGAAAATAGTTCATCAGGTAGTCTAGCTTATAATCGTCAATAGTTTGACGTATATTAAGACATAAAGCACATTTACATTTTGTCGCCATTTTGACAACAATTTAGTCTCTGATAACCTTCTAGAATTTGTCTAAATACTGACAAATTGCATTTTCATCAGAGTTAGAATGAAAAATTACTAAATTACTATAGTCAAAATTTTACCGAAAATGTAGGTATCAAACAAATTCACATATTGTTGATATTTTGACAAATTTAATTATTGTTACAATTTGACAATTATGTACTTTGCACAAGCATCACCATTTGACAACGAGAGGAGTCCCATAACCAAATACATGGGCAGGTTGTAGATCAGTTCTCATATCTGAAAAGTAGAGTTGTTGAAGCCAGTTGGGTGTCTAAAAAGTTAAACTGTCGGGTTGAAAATTTTTCCCAGTGAATTACAAACAGATATGGTGTTGGTGTTGCTGTTGCTGTTGCTGTTATTCAGTGCTGTTGATTTGTTGTCATTAAAATCTACTGATATCAAATTGAATTAAAACCAGTATGATCGTTCATTAAAGTTGACATCTGGAAATGTGGGGAATTGTTAGATAATTAAACATTTATTAGTTCATATTTTGCCTCAGTTACTTAATATTACTTAATGTTACTTAAGTATTCAGTATATTGAAATATTACAGGTGAAACAGCATGAGGTATGTACTTTCATCTGACAAATGAATTTGAGGTTAAATGAAAAAGATAATTAAAATAATATAATGTTAATGTAAAGGTAATGTCTTGCAGGCCTATATGTTTTGTTCACATTACAAGCTTACATACCACTTTCCTCTATATCTTTGTCCATTCTGATCATTTTCTTTGTCATGATCAATTTTCTTTGTGAACTTTGGCCTTTGACCTCTCCACTATTGTGATCGAGTTAACAAAAGATAATTCCTGTTACTGTAAGTCAGTCTGTTTGAGCAGACCATCAGTAAAACAAATATGCTAGAATATATCTTTAATTCTACATTTTGAGTTCATACAAAGAGCTTGCTATTCTCTTGTAATGTTTTCTATAAAAATACAGGAGAAGTTTTATGGCACAGAGCATTGTCTGTTCATTATTGTTTGTGACTAGAACAGAAAGATTATAAACCAACAGGGAGTCAAGCGACAAAAAAGAGAAAAAATACTTCTGTTCTATGCGTTCACGTCCACAACAATTAAAACTCTTGAGCACAATTGCACGATGTTTACAGAGTGAACTGTTGAACTGCTCCTTTCACCTTTTGTGTTGCAACAATCAGAATTAATCAGAGTCCCACAGACAAGCCTCAATTCTGTTTTGTTCCTGAGAACAACACAATGTTCCAAAGGGCTTTATGTTATTAAATCAATAATGCTGAGCATGTATATATTAACACCATAGTGATGTAGCCAATTTGATACAAAGAATTTGTTCAAATAAACATAATTTCCAAAAATTTCAGTTAATTGTGTGTGCAACTACAATATTGTGATGTGATAATCAGGAGAGATCCAAAACAAAACAAAACAAAACACAGTACAATCAAAGGTTTGACCTTATTAAAGTATTCATTTTTAGTTGTCCATGATGCTGCTATCAGCACACCAGGCTACTGGGAGAAGAACAGTTGGGCCTGCTACCCAGAATCCTCAGTCACTAATTGGACAGTGAAAACATACAATAAAGGCAGCCCCACATTTCCTGCGAGTCAACCCCATTCATCCACATATGTAACCAGATCCCAGCATATTATTAAGCCAGGACAGCACAACCGCTAGTTATAGTTGGGCCTCTGAGGTGCCACCTTCCAACCAAACTATTGTCTGGCGCTCCAAGGCTGAGATTATGTGGTCGGATTTAAAAACAGCAGAAAGACCCTCGCACCCACCCTCCCCCTGCAGCCCCACCTCTTTTTTGAAAGTGCTTTAAATGGGTCTTTATACAGTGGGGACAGGAGCTGTGAGCTGGTCAGGTTGCTGCAATCACCTGGACTCTGTACCACCCAGCAGGACCCACGCTTTCATCTATTGTGGGGAAGAACAGGAAGGGGAGGGGCTAGGATTTGGCCCTGCAGCTGGAGGGGCTGGCAGTTCCTGACACCCCATCGCCTCACTATTAGTCAGCTACACCCATTCTCTGCCCCATCCACACCCAAGCTGAACCTCACCTTATCTGACCTTGTATGTTACACTGTCCATTCATTTACCGCTAGCCGACATTGTGTACAGCTTTTTTTGCAGCTAGCTAACCCTTTTTACAGCCAGCCAACCTTGTTCACATCTTAGCAAACCTTGTTTACAGCTAGCCAACCATATGACTATAGCAAGTTGACGTCTAACAGAGCTAGCCAACTTCATTTTCAGCTTGCTAACCTTGCTAACCAACAGTTAATTAATGTCTAACAGCTTGCCAACCTAGTAGGTAATTAACCCCATTTATAGCTGGCTAATGGATCATGTCCTACCTAAGAAAATAACATTTTGCAACACTACTGCAATGAAAATGTTTAAAAGATAGGCCTACTATAGGTTTTATCAAGACTTTATATGGTCTTGCACCACAGTAGAGAATCCTTTTGAGACCCCAGAGTTTTCAGAAGAAACTGTGTAGGCCTAATGGTTTAGGCAGTTCATAACGTCTCATAATTTACGTGCTATTTATGAATGATGATGTTGTTTGTTTGTTGTCCATGCAGGGTCATTAAATATTCTACGATATGCCCCTAATGGTGTCTGTGACACTTCAAATATATTAGAGTTTTTTTTTTTTAATTCAGCCATCTTATTCTAGTGGTAGGATAGAAGGACTTCAAAATCTAACTTCTAAGAGTCTAGTGGATTAAAGTATTGGTGATGCGAGACCTTCTCAACAGCCTCAGTGAGGACTTAACAAGCTCACCCCCTCACCTCGTGGCCCCCCAGGTCTCCAACCAGGCCTCAATTCAAGCCCGGCATCAGTTGGAGAGTCTCTCTTCTCTTTTTCCTCCCCTCCACTGATCAGTGAAGTGTGAGACCAGTATGGGGTCTCCTGCACGGATTGTTCCAGACACTTTTTTTATTGGATAAGTGGAGCGGCTTCCTTTGTGCCTTTGAGCCTGAGGTGGCCTGTTGGGCTCTTAATCACTGGCCCTCTGAGGTGTGCCTCGTTCAGGGGCGAGGGATAAAGGCGAGCGGCGTCTTTCAGAGAGCTGTTGATCTGCCAGGCCTTTGTCCTCCTGCTCCGGCCCGGACCAGCAAGGTAAATAAACGCAACAATAGGCAGCGCTACAAGACCACCGACCCCACGGGGGGCGCTCTAAGAACCTGACCTCTCCCCTTTTCTGAAAAACACAGAATCATTTTATATTTATATACTGTTCAAAAACAATTTTTTTGAATATACAGTTGCTAATTGCCCACCATAGCCGGCGTCTTTCTCAGACATCTTATACTTTTGTATATTACATGTATTTTTATATGTCATGTGTGTAAATCTAATTGGAAAACCAATTTGATTCTGAAACTTACAGTAAAAGTTTGATCAAATAAAATCTACAAAGTGTCTCTGAATATCAAAATATGTATGACAATATGTATGATATGAAATTATAAAAAAAGTCTTGTTATTAGTTATAGCGTGGAAGAAGTGGTAGTTTTTATCATGGACAATGTAATGATTCAAAATGTGTGTGTGTGTGTGTGTGTGTGTGTGTGTGTGTGTGTGTGTGTGTGTGTGTGTGTGTGTGTGTGTGTGTGTGTACTGATACTGCGGTAATTACTGTTGAACAGGCCCCGTGTGCTACATACTATACACCAATCATTTCTACAACAAATGGATACTTCCAACACACAGAGACACTGCGCCCACGCGACTGACCTGCATGAAGACAAACATAACACACAGCCATCTGTTGCTGCATACAGCACTGCTAATGAAGGGCCACATGACCAAACGGAGGCCCTGGGACCACGGGAGGGCCTCGGGGTATGTTCTAGGGTGGAAAGAAAAATGTTTGAGCAATTATTTAACCCATTCGATGATAATACATTGTCATATGTTTCATTAAACTGTTTATTTACTGGACACTTCACAATGGCGAGTATATTTTCTATAGTAACATGTTCTATATTAAGGACTTAATGTAATGTAAGTATAAATAATGTAAAAATATTGTTTATTCACTTTGAAACACTCATAATGCTACGTAACGTCATGTACAACATACGCATTACTTATTGTTGATAACATAATTACAAACTACTTCTACTATTCGCTACTGCCATTACATTCGATTAAACAGGTGATTTATTAATTTACTGTAAAACCCTGTTGATGGTGTCTGTGTTTCAGAGCGGCTACAATATCAGCCATCTAAATGCCACCTGAATGAGATTTAGATATCTAGGAAGTTTTAAAAAGCTAGTTAAGTGCTATTGAGTGCTGCTGAAAGCTTGGCCATTAAACGACCCAAAACAAGTCTGTAAAGAGTGTCGCGCCAGGGGCTTGTGGAGAGCCGAAACATCGTCATTATAACACGGATGCCATCTCTTCAGCGCCACAGAAAGGCTCCCAGATGGCAGCGGAGAATCTGTTGGCTAAAGGCTTTCACTTCGCCACAAAAGCAATCTAATTGAGAACAAACTGTCTGTGAATAAGACGAGACCGTGACCGCAGAGGGGGCTGATGGGATATCGTCCAGCACTGCTGTCTGAGGTGCTGGGGGCCGAGGGGTAACGAGGTGGGGCATCGCCCACTTGGGCCCCCCAATCAGCCTGGAGTGGAGCCCACTGAAGACCCTAACAGCCCTGGTTGAGTCTATATGTGGGCCCTAGGGCTCCCGAGCCCCTCGTGAGTGACACAAGAGGCCGGGGTAGATAACATGCGCAGTGGCCCCAAAACAAAAGCCTTTCAGAAGACACACAGTCTAAACTCAGCCGAGTGTCAAGTGTGACGGAGAGGAGAGGGTTGAATAGACAGAGAAACAGAGGAGTGTGAGGTCTGAGAGAGAGCGAGAGAGAGAAAAAAAGAGGATGTCTGGATCTACAGGTTGTTACTAAATAGATAACCATCATCAGACATACAGCATATCTCTGATCTCATTGATGAAAAGTTCCCATTTTCATTAAGACACACAGGTGTTGGAAGGAATTATTTGTTTTTTGGGGGTTTCGCCAATCTTTAATTTTTGTACCTAACTTTCTGCTATCTGTCACTAAGCCGTTTTTCTCTATAACATATTTTTTTACGAAAAACAAAACAAAAAAAACAATTTTTTTTTTTAGCTAAATAGCTAAAATAGCTAATAGTTGAAAATAGATAACAGACCAACACTGTTGCCTTGTTCAGAGACACTTTCTACAGCCTGCTAGAAAAAAGCTTGTGAAATGTATCAGGTGCACCAGACACCTGAAAGTGATGCCTTTTAACACTATCAGCCAGTGAGATCAGGATCTGCGGGTAGCAGTAGCCATTTTTGTAGTTCTTACTTAACCCTCACGGCTAGAGTAAAACATGGAGAACACAGGTGGAACTTATTAATAGCAAGATACTCAGTGTGTAAGTACACATTTTATCAAATCAATAAAGTAAAGCTAAAAAGTTGCAGATAGCAGCTTTAAAGCGATACTGAACTAAAACCCTTGATTGTACAACTACTAACACATCTACAAACACTTAAACCTAAAAAAATCATACAGTTAAAGAATTATGATACAATTATAAAAAAATTGCTTTTTTCACATGCATTTATAAATGTATAAATAAATGCAAACTTTCACATGCATTTATATGCGATTATACCATAAATAATGCCTCTAAAACTCTTGGGAAAATTCTGAGTCAAACCTCAACCAAACATTTAGAAAACTTCATGTTCAGAAGTGTCGAGAGTCCACTTGTTGTTCTTAACCTTTTTCTTTGTGCAACCCCTTGTTTTTCAGCCTGGATATGAGTGTGTGTGTGTGTGTGTGTGTATGTGTGTGTGTGTGGGTGTGTGTGTGTGTGTGTGTGTGTGTGTGTGTGTGTGTGTGTGTGTGTGTGTGTGTGTGTGT
>JAOEHI010000002.1:386286-413020 GCA_025447815.1 Percopsis transmontana | reverse complement strand
TACCGGTAGTGATTGATATGCATTTGTGACACATAGTACACACACACACACACACATATATAAAAACATTGACACACACACACAGAAATACATTTACACACACACACACACACACACACACACACACACACACACACACAGAAAAACATTTACACACACACACACACACACACACACATATAGAAAAACATTTACACACACACATATATAGAAAAACAGTCTCTCACACATACAGAAAAACAGTCTCACACATATAGAAAAACAGTCATTCTCACACACACACACCTGATGGTGAGTGTGTGTGCATTGCCGTGCATGGCAGGGCTGAGCAGCAGCAAGCTGGAGGTTTCAGGGATGGCCCCAGACCTCAGTCCCAAGAAGAGGTGGTCTCTGAGCCACAACAGCTGCCTGAGAGCCAAGGGCTCCGCCTGGGGCACTTCCAGCCTGATAACGTGGGTATAATGTGAAAATAGAACCACAGGGGGGGAATAAAAACAGGTGGATCAAAGAAGACAGGAATCAAATAAGTTATCTGAACTAGCTAAACTAGCTTATTTTAAACAATGTATCCAGATTTTAATTCTTTACATTGTAAAACTGTTGAATAGGAGCAATAGTACACAGGGCGACCGTGGCGCAGGGGGTAAAGCAGGTCGTCTGGCGATCAAAAAGCGCTATATACTGTAAATGCAGTCCATTTACCATTTACCACTGTTCTATTCTAAACTATTACCATGTTCCATTTTAACTTTGTGATGACGTGTTTATTCAGCCAATCAGATGAGTGCAGTTCTAGAATAGAAAAAAATAAAACCTCACCTGTATGTGTTCTGTAGGACTAGAGGCTGGCCTACTGTCCTGAAACCTGCTGAGGTTTTATTAGCCTGCTCTGTAGAACCTGCGCACGCACGCACACGCACACAAAACATATGCACACACGCACACAGTTAAAACAAAGCAATTTACACAAAATACACAACACAGACTCCCTATTTCTCTGCGTGTCAACTTTAATGATCATTTGACTCTAAATTTGAACATCTTAGTCATAATGGGGCATTATGTGTGATATGGGGCCCATTTCATTAGGTACACCTTTTCAACTACTCGTTAACGCAAATATCTAATCATCCAATCACGTGGCAGCTAGTCGATGCTGATCTGCTCAGGTTCAAACAAAGCGATGCTGATCTGCTAAAGTTCAACCAAGCATCGAATTGGGGAAGAAAGGTGGTTTTGAACATAGCATGGTTGTTGGTGCCAGACGGGCTGGTTTGAGTATTTCAGAAAGTGCTGATTTACTGGGATTTTCCCGCACAACCTTCTCTAGGGTTTACAGAGAAAACGAGAAAACATCCAGTGACCGGCAGTTCTCTGCCGCTGAATAGAATAGAAAATGAGAAAATATGTCAAACAACTTACCTTGGGCGTAGACGCACATGTGTCCGTCAACGGTGAGCGCTGCAAGCTGATTGGTCTTCTGATGCTGGCAGAGGAAGGTGACGAGGTTGACAGGGGAGGTCAGGTGGAGGTCAAAGGAACACATTGGAGGAGGAACGACACACTGGCGAAATGACGTCACCAGAACCTTATCTGAAGAAAACCCGAATCCTAACTGTTAACATGTCCACTATAAACAGACACGGCGTGGACATCTCTCGTCGTATTGGCGCTCACCTCCGTCAATCACAGCCACGTTGGCAGTGTCGGTGAGGTCTGGCCCAGCGCTCCGGTCCGTGGTCCACGCCCAGTCGTAAGTGAGGCAGGTCCAGCCGCAGGTCACCAGATGGAGCCGAAGGGGGCGCTCTGCGTCCCATAGCACAGAGGCCGGAGCCTCCTGAAGCTCCCGGCCAAAATGTAATGTTTGCTTCAAATACCAGTGATAGTTCGACACTGTCCACAACTGGACTGGAGAGAGAACCAATTCAATTAAAAAACTAAACTAGAAAAAAAATGCATTTAGATATCTTCTATTGTAAAAAAGGGACGGAAGTATTATATATTCATATAGAAGACTTTGCACAGATACCAGATATAGCTAGCAGTTAGCATAGAAGAGAAAGAACTATTTCAAGACCAATAATCACACAAAAAAATGTCAATCTGTATGTAATTGCAAAACATAAAATTGCCATTGATTATTCACCCATGGTATACATATATCCCTTTGTATTTTGATTTTTCCTAAGAGAAATTTGTATTATTCTATTTATTTGTAATGCAGAGGAAGGTTTTATTTTATGTTTCTAATTTCAGCCAATTGCTTTTATTTTACAATAAATGCTTTACAGTGCTTAGCCAAACCGAATCCAAAAACCGAGGTATGTGCTAAACTGAATTAAGCATACCGTTTCAGCCCTAGTAGATATATAATTATACTGTATTGTGTCGCATTTCTAGGATGTCTTACTGTAGGAGTTGAGAACCGTTCCTTCTTCTGGCCTCAGGTCCTCCCACCACACAGCCAGGAGACTGGAGTCACTGTTCCACAACAGCTCCTTCACCTGACATTACATAGCCATACACACATATAGGATTAGATTTACATTTACAGCATTTAGCAGACGCTTTTAACCAAAGCGATCCAAAGCGACAATTAGATTAGATTGTTGTGCTCCAGTTGTTGCAGGACAAGTCACATTAGATGTAGTCTGGCGGGGACTACGCGACTACGCGACTACGGCACTCTGTGACGAGAATACATGTCGGGACATTCTGATTAAAATTTGGCTTAAATGGATCTGAGAAATCTTACGGGGACTTATTGGTTGGTTGGTTTTGCTGCCCTTCCCAACAGAACACACCCTAGAGGGGCTCATCCCCACAGTTTCCTCCATTCCTCGAGTCAGTTAATTTTTAACGTCCGAAGTGGAACACAAATATAGCGTACACCATATAATTATGCAGTGTTTCCAACAGGATTTTGTGAGACTGTGGTGGGTGGACCTCGGAACTCTACACGCTACTTGTGTTCAACACGGGGGATTGTGAGCATGTGACCCAAGCCCTTTTTATACAGAAATCCCGCAATAATGCCGTTAAGAAAACCCAGAATTATGCCGCATTTGCATGTTTGTACAGAACCAAACCAAGGTCAGTGTATCCTTTTACATAGCAATCCGGCGTTCCAGAGGAACCAGAGGTGTGACCAAAGAGCGTGAGGTGTAACAGCGTTGGCGGAGAAGGGTCTATTCTGCACTGCAGTCTCGTGGATTAGAAAATGTTTTTGTTTTGATAAGCTACCTCAGCATCGTTCGTTGATAAGAGACTGTCGCTAACCTGCTGGTGGTATAGCCTATATATGTCTATGGCTTGTGGTGAAATGACGCGCTAAATAATGAATTAACATGATTGTTTTATATACTGTAAGCCAATTCATGTGTATGATTTACATGTTGGGACATTAAATAATCTTGTCAGTCAGTTTCTGCAATATTGTCTTGATTCCCCATAGCAGACGCCCACGGCCTCATAAGAGTTCAGCTATAGTAGGCTATAACCATTCATGAAATAACACCGTGCTTGTGGATACATGACTCTGGTGACAAGCTACATTATGACGCCACACCCCTGTTCCGCTATGCTGGGATTTCCCGTTTACACAGACATCGTTCCGGCTCTCTGACTACCTCTGCTACAGAAATGACCCCCCCCCCATTCCGCCTCTATACCTTTTACACAGAACGGCAAGGAGGAATAAAGCTGCAATAATCCCATTTTTTTGCGCTGTGTAAAAGGGGCTCTAGTTTCGGGTCTCTCATTGTCAACTTTTGGGAGCAAGGATTAGTGGCCAACATCCTGGGAACTTTCGCCGCTATGAGCAGAGTTTGCTGCTGTCCCCTCTCCTACTCTGCTGTTTCGCATAGGAAATGGCGCTCCGCTCTCCACGCCCAACTGCCTGCTGAAGGCAGCCGTAGTGTGTGAGCGTGAGAGTTTACAGCAGCGGGGAAGGGGCAGGGAGTACGAGAGATGTTTTGCAGAAGCAACTGCGCAAAACATGTTAGAGATGCTTTATATTATGAGACTATAACGGGACAAATTAGCCGATGGCGGGCCGACATAGTTTAGGTAATTAATGGGAAACACTGAATAATGTAAATCCAAACTTCTAGTTTAGTAGCTTCAAAATGTAATATGCTCTCAGCAAGAGTCTTTCGAGGTGACTTCTTGGCCTTGTCAAAGTTGCTGGTGGGACTGTGTTGACATGAGCACCGCTGCAGTTTCCTGTTTGAATCACTGCTATTTAGAACGATTTAGAACTCTGCCTAAACAAGGCATTGGATTTGTTTATGAACTGCAAAATATTTACCACTCCACCTATAATTGAGAAAAACTGTCTCATGCATGTCCCCAGATGTTTTATACGATATTATAATAGGTCTGACCACACAAGACTACATTATGAGACAGGTGTGTGTGACATAGGCAGACAGGCGAGGTGAGACTGACCTGTGTGTGGTCTCTGGCCAAAGGCAAGGTGAATTCTCCATGCAGAAGTCCGTTCTTCTCCATAAACACCACACAGTGTTTGTTAGGCTGCCGCTGTATGCACGCTATGACACTGCCTGAAGGTCTGAACACACACACACACACACACACACACACTAACATCAGCAACACACTGGGAGCTGCCCAGTAAACCACAGTCTTCTACTATGGGACATAGTAGAAGACTTCTAAACATGCTGCTCTGTTGTCTGAACATATCACTTAAAAAAGGTACACTCCTTGATTGTGTTAGCGCCTCCAGCAGCGCAAATTTCCGGCACATCTCACTGCCGATGTTTAGAACACAACTGTGTGTGTAAATGTGTGTGTGTGTGTAAATGTGTGTGTGTGTGTAAATGTGTGTGTGTGTGTAGGGGTTGTAAAGGGTGTAAATCTATGAGCTCTGTAGTGGAAGGAGTAGAGATAAATGCAAGCCACTTTGTGCTCAGATGCACTCTCTGAGTCATGCGCTCTCAATTACAGACAATTACAGACACAAATTGAGGAGTGTACCTTTAAATATGTGTTCGGGAACACAGTATAATCTGGACATAGCACCACGGCCATGGTTTATCTGATGTTTTTCATCTGGATTATCATATTGACTGCATACTTCCAGCAGAGGGCGTGCTCCAAGCCGTTGACGGTCTCACTGGTGGCCTGCAGGACCCCGTCTCTGGACCACACCCGGACCTTCCTCGCCCCAGTCTGAGGACACAGGGCGCTCACCGCAAACAGCTGACCGTCTCCTCGCCACGAGACCCGGGGCCGGCGGTCGTCCCAGGCTACCGCTGGCTCCAGCTCCTAGAGGGGATAACACACACACGGGAAGAGCAAACGTATGAAAGGACCTAGGAAGTAAAACAATATTCATGAAATATAGATTAATAGCTCAAAAATAAAGAAAGGAGGAGAGAAGAGTAGAGGAGCAGACCGTAGATTTCCTCTGAGTTGCTTGTTTTCCTTCAGAACCGTGAAACTGGGTCTCCTTCTTTCCCCAGCCAACTGTGATGAACTGTCCTGCTCACAAGCACACATAACAAATAATCGGAAATTTTACACATTAAAAAAAAAAAAAAAAAAAAGGTACACTCCTAAATTTCTGTCCGGAATTACAAAGTGGTTAAAACTAGCATTACTACAATGCTGTGGTTTTGGCTTGACACTCCGCTCTACTCCTCCTCCTACAGTGCTCCTATGATCACACCATTCTCTACCCATCTCCCTACAGTCATGGACACAATGGTTTTCAATGTTGCCAGTGGACTGTTGCATTTGTGCACTGTTGCAACAGTGTACACTATTAATTCTATGAATAATTGGGAATTTACATCTATATTTACTTACATCAACTCAAAATAAGATTAGTGAGGCATGATTATTACGGTAATACACATACGAATCACTGATTATTCATATGTACTGTAAAAGAGAGGCAGGTAACCATGGTGACCCACCTTCCCCAAAGTGATCCTGGTGGATTCCGACCTCCGTGATTGGCTCAAAGTCCTTGGTCATCATGATAATAGTGTCCTGCCCTAAGACCAGTTCACACACATGACTGGTCAGACCTGACAATAGATATACAGTCTCCTGTGTTGGCAGTTATCAGGTATACAGGAATACCTATAGTACAAGCTTCTACATGGGAACAGTCTATAGACAGTACTTTACACATGCAAACATTGGCAAGACCATAACAGTAACATTTATAAATCTGCCATGAACGTCATAAAAATAAAAATAAACACATTGGCACATTTTAATTTACTGAAGTAAAGCCACATTAAAAATTATTTGAATCTGGAAAGTATTTTGTGCCTCCACAATGACCTATAGGATTTAGTAGTAGGGTTCTTCACTCACCAGTAGTTAGAATGACAAGCTCCTCATCTGGACTCCAGCTCATAGAGTTCAGACCGCTGTCAACACTCCCAACACACTCCAACTGCACAAGACACACACACACAGTAAGATATTTGTTCTTCAAAATTAAATGATACTGAATGGTGGGATGAAACCTCCTGCACACCTGCTTGGTGCTGTAGTTAAACAGGATGACGTCACCGCTGGCGATAGCGACACACACTGATTCCTGCTCGGCTAGATCCTTGATCCCAACCACTGTCCCTCCTCCGTCTGCCGGCAGAAAGCCCTCCTCAGTGAGTGAGACCTCATTAAGAACCTACCAGGAATCAATTTAAGCAGAGAGGAGAGTGTTAATATCTATACGCTTTTTATTGTTGAAAAATCCATAACAATTGTACATGCTTGAGACCTCAGTGATAAATACCTATTCACCTGTGAAATACATACTGTATTAGCATGTGCAGACTAGCCTATAGACTACTGTTTCAATACTTATGTAATATAAAATAGTTATGATTATAAGACCAATAAGATTATTTGGTGTCAAATTTTATGTGTAGTAGAACTTTGGAAGACATAATTCTGTCAAACGTCGTATTCAAATAACTATATCTTATCATATTTATGTTTCCAGTTCTTTAGCAAAGTTTACACATGTAACGTTTAAAAATGCTGTACAAAGTTTAGTTACAATTCCATCTGCACCATAGGTCTCTCTGAGTGCACACTCACCTCTCCGCAACGGGGGTCAAACTCTGTTATGCTGAACTGGGAGGCGAGCAGCACCGAGCTGGTTTCGGCCCGGACTGCCACACACTGTGGACTCCCGTTGACCCGGAGCTCCGAATTTCGGAGACTCTTCAACAACTTCAGATTCCGCATGACTGAAAATATCAACCAGTAAATTTAATAAAGCACAAAACTAGTAAAAACTTATTAACCAGGTCACACCAACGAACAAGTAAACCATCAGAACCATAAATTATTAGAACCAGTGGATACATTTAAAGAAAGAGTAAACCCCTCAGAACCACTAAGTTATCCAAACTAGTACATTTATCAGAACCAGTAAAAATAAAGCAGGAGCTAGGTAGCATCATAGCTTTTTTTGTAAACTAGACGCGCTGTTTGCTAAAATAATACTAAAAACTTGTCCGTTTAACAAATGAAAACGAAGCAAAATTAAACCATGTCTGAATTATTTACCTAGATATAAAAAACGAAATAATACAGTAATATGTTGAACACAAAAACACTCATGTGGTTCTGGCACATCATCACCTTTCAACTCTGTCGTAGACTCGTCGGGGGTGAGGTGTGTCTCCTCCTGGCGGTGTGGTGGAAAAACTGCAGGTCATGCCTACAAAACAATAGAAGGGGAATGAACAATCGACTGCACGCCAGAAGGAAAGTAAAAAAGAGCTGGGATAGGTGGGAATAACACCAGCCAGGATACCAGGAATACCAGCATGAATACGATTTGTTAACGTCTGTGCTGTTCTGGGTTGGCAGTGAACAGCTGTATCAGTTGTTGTAGTCTACCTGGACAGGAAGTGAGTGGGTTGTAGACTACCTGTAACAGGTAGGATCCTGGCAGAGAGGTTATTGAGCATTATATTCTATCTTTCAATAACAGGTTGGAACAGCGTTAGATGAGATAAAGTACCACAGGAATTTAATCTGCACAAACAGACATAAAGTTCTCATGGACAAGGAAGTGTCAGTAGTCCTACCTCTGGAGATTATTTAGTTTGCTTGTGATTGTTGTGGGATGGACTGAACTTTCCTCGAATTGTAGCCTACATGACATGTTTTTACAGTAAGTCGATTTCTAACTTAAATATTACATTAATAAATTAATTAAATCATATGAATAATAAATTCTATTATAAACGTTAGATTTGGCTAATAATAAACATTCACAACAAAAATGCTATTGAAGAGATATTGTAGGCTACTGTATGCTCATTAACACATTTGTCAGTCGTCCATTTTCCAGTATGATAGCTACACACACAGTCCCTTATAATAAACTAGCCCGCACCTTCAGTGAAGATTAAGGCCTAATTTTTATTATTATTTTATTTTCATTTTAAAATACTACATAATGTAGCCCACCATGCTAAAACCAAAGTCACGTTCTAACCTACATTTTCAAAACTACGATTGTGTGTGGATGGTACGTGTTTCTTGGGGTTTGTTAATCTGTTAAACTTGATTTACTTGACTGATCCGCAGTGGCGGGCGACATAGATTACGTCAAATTTGTGGGCGAGGCCTGGCGCGTTGGCCCTGCGCTGCTGCAGCGCGCCGTGGTGTGCACCTCGGATCATTTTTCGTAATTAAGCGCCGACTGCCCCTAGGTTTTTGGTCACCGCCCACTCTCTGCATTTCAGTTGCCCCCCGATTCGGCTCTGGTGCCGGGAATTTTGTAGTTCTGTTTAATGTAGGTCTAGGCTGTATCTGACTAATTCTAGTTTTAATTATACTAATTATACTAATTATACATGGTGTATTGTTACACCATGTACATAAATTTGTGTTAAATTACATTACTTTTAAAAAATGTATATTGATTGGTTTTAAAATATGTTGACATTGTCTATTAAGCTTAAACATTTCCTGACCCTATTTGCTTGGCCCATTGTGAATCAGGACTTCCTCTTTTCTCTGCTGGTTATATATAGGTTACCGCCTTTACATGTTTTTATGTCTCTCTCTCTACTTCTATTCTGTCCTTCTTCAGAGTGATGGAGGTGGAGATCTCAGCAGGAAATCCCTGCGCACTCCAGTCTAACTCACTTCCTGTCCAGGCGGAGGCAGGTGGCGGGACAGAGGAAGGAGCTGATTGGATCGGGACCCCATCGGGCTCTGAAAACACCGCCACACCCCCAGACCACCCAGACCCGCCTTCATCAGACCCTCTCGGCCACCAGGATGCAACCTACTCCAGTCCAGACAGACAGCAGATCCAGCAGGACGGCTCCCCAACAGAACCCCAGAAAGAGGACAGGTCCAGCAGGTCTAGAAACATTGACCACCAGGACACACCAGAACCTCCTGAGCTCAGAACCGCAGACCAGCCGGCGCAGGCAGACTCTCCCACGCCCAGACCCCATTCAAACGAACCCATGCTGACTTCACCCGTCACTATCGAGGCGTACTGCAAGGAGAACGGTCCCCGGTTCTCAGTACCGGTGGGGCCGAAGCTCTGCGGCTACCTGCAGAAGCAAGGCGGGCCCCTAAAGGCCTGGAAGCTGCGCTGGTTCAGCTACGAGAAGACTCAGCTCTTCTACTTCCGCACATCACAGGACCTCACACCCCTGGGCCGTGTTGAACTTGACAGCGCCATCTTCAGCTTCCCCCTGAAGGGAGAGGATGGAACGTTCCATATTCAGACCCCCGAACGCACCTTCATCCTCAAGGTGAGAGGGTGCAGTGTGTAGTTATGTGTTTTCCTGGTGTGTACTAGTGTGTTTGTGTGTGTGTGTGTGTGTGTTTATGTGTTTGCCATTCCTGTGTATAGGTGTGACTTATCATTTTTGTTTCCATGTTTTAGTCTATATTAGTATTAGTTTTTGTGTCTATTTGTGTTAAGAGTGTATCATTGTTGTGTGTTCTACTATATTGTGCTACTATATTGTGTGAGTGCTTCTTGGGTGCTACGGTATAGTATAAAGTATATGTGTGTATTCTTGTTTTTATTCTATATTAATGTGTGTTTGGGAGTATTTGATAATAGTTCTACACCACAGCAGCTCTTCAAACATTTAAGCCATAACGGATTTCCCAGAATGCACTTCTTTTCTCCATCAGTCTGAAGATGCCAGTCCTAGGTTCTGTCTGTCTGTGTGTGAGTTGTGTGTGTGGGGGGGGTTACACAGCTGCAGAACAAGCCTGGGTTACTTCCTCCTAACAGAAGTTTATTGTCTGAAGCCACTTCCTGTTTTAGAAGAGGCTGAATTAACAGCAATTACAAACAACATGAATACTTATTGTTTCATGTTTCCAGAAGAAGTCGAGCTACTTTAGACTTGGCAGGCTTTGGTTTGACATCACACAACGTCACACAACATGAGGTCATTATGTCTACCTCACATTACGCAGGAAGTAGACAGGTCTCAAAGTCTCATGTTTATTCTTTAAAGGTTCACCCCTAGTTGCGTTATAGCACCCCAACTCACTGTCAGTGTGTGTGGGGGGAAGTGAGGGAGGACATGCACTCCCTGAGTTTTCAACCGAAACCACAATTATTTTGTAATGCTGGTCTAAATGTATTACAGTACCTATGTCCCCCCCCCCCCAACACTGTTGTACTGGACTAACTGTATTGGAGAGAGTTTTTGGTCATGCAATCTAAGATGCTATCACTCTAATCTGCTCTCTTCAACTATATTGATTTCCCTCTCTTCTCCTCTCCTCTAGGCAGCCAATCAGGAGGCCAGGATGTACTGGTTGCAGCAGTTACAGGTAAGGAGGTGGCATTACAGAGAGCAGCTGTCAGGTTCTCCTCTCTCCTCCTCAGACCCGACCAACAACAACAGCTGCTGTGCAGGTGAGTCCTGTTCCAGTCCAGTTTACTGTCTGGCATCTGTTAAAATAAAAAAAACAACAACATTGTAAACCATAAAACAACAAAGAAATTTGAGCAAGTTTGGTAACGTAGTGACTCTAATATGTGTCTACATTATGCGTGTTTTCTGCAATGTTTGAAAGGTCTTCATGGCTTGTGGTCAGGCAGTGAGTTGAACGCCAACAGACTCTCAAAAGGGCTATCTAGGAACTAAACAACTAAGTGATACAATCTTCATGTCTGACTGTAGTACAGTAAACAGTTCAGCCCATGTTTTGGGCATGTGGTCCTAATAACTTCCTGTCAGATTCCTGCTGGATCTACTGGAAATGGGCAGATACTGTAGCTGTAGGATCCCTGTACAGTCTTGTTAGCCAGGGAGTGTCCAGATGACTTAACTAGACTGCGTCATCGTGGTTAGAGCTTAGAAACCAACCAGGCAAATATTTATGTAATCACACATTTTCATGGAGACAGAGAGAAATTATTATCTCCAGGCAAAAACAATAGTCATAACTGTGTGTTTTTAATGTTTTACATTGTGCTCAGTGTTTATTGAGATGCCATCCTAATGCTTATAATATAATTATATTTTGTACACTGTAAATACAGAAACAAATAATAAAATTAAAAAAGGAAGGCAAGGAAATACACTATCTATACAAGTTATCAATATGTAAATATGTAAAAGGTCATACATTCCTAACAATGCTAAACATGGATGTGTCACTCTGGTCCTGTAGAGGTTAACAGTTTACTAACTGTTAACTCTTTGTGTTCAGTATAATATTCCAGTATTTAGATCACGTTATATTTGGTCACACTGGTTTTCTGGGAGGGCAATACTGCCAATCCTCTCCATTAACAGTTCAGTATAAAAAAGTCTGACTGTGAACTGAAAGAAAATATTTCATTTATTACTTGTTGAATATTGCTGTTGATTAGGATACAAAACACACAATTCATCCTCTACCTGCTCTTGAAGACTATAAACCAAAATTACAGTATGTACATTTTTCTTTTACAGCAGACAGAAAACAGTGTGTTGTTATGTAAATGATCCATGAGAACTATTAAACACAACTGGCATCTTATAACCCAGTCAGCTGACATCTGAGAGACCCGGTGGTGGTCCATTCCAGTCCACCATTCACCATCATAACATTACAGCTTATTATTACATAACCTATCCAGAAGTTCCTGGCAGAGTGCTTAAAGCAGAGCTTAAGTAAAGAGCAAACATATTCCAACTTGAGACCAGTCTAATAGAAACCTTTCTACATTGGCATGTAGAATTTGTAACTTATATCGATGGCTGTATCCTGACAACTAAATCTTTGTCAATTATAATTGTGGTCCATCTTTATACTGTAGAGTTGTTTGGTTATAGGCCTACTATTTTCCAGTCAACAAAGCGTTGTGTTTGTCTGCTTTAATTATTTTGACTTCATATTATCTGTTGATCATCAAACAGCCTAATTCTATTTTTACAATCCATTTCTCTAAAAACATTTATTTAATTTACAATAATGTCGTCTCCATAACAGTATTGTTAGCCAAATCCCTGATCATTGCACTTTGGACTGGTTGCTGTAATGTTTGAGGGTTAAGGTATTAAGGCACTAGAACCATTCATTTGTTTGGTGTTATGAGCAAGCTGGTTGTCATGTTCAGACATTCTCATCTCTGAATGTAAAATACAGCCGTTGCTTACTGTCAGATACGCTCTTGAGGGTTATTTGAGTTAATTGGGATTGATAACATATAGGTGGGGCAGGAAGTCAAGCAGATAGAATGTTCTCTGAAGGCTCTCCGCCTCACTGAAGCAAGTTTCCTGTCGCTTGGAAGTGGTTCCCGGTAGAAACTTTCCAGAGAACCACTTAGATTAGATTAGACTAAACTATTAATTCTCCTACTGTAGGTAAATAAAACCCAAACGATGGAGTGAGGTTCAACTACTTTATAGTAATACATCAATACATGGCAATAACTGAATGAGGGATAAAGACTCAGACATACTACAGGAATTAATACGCATCAAGGCTGTTCAATAAATAATAGGTTTATTAACCCTACGTGCCCTACGGAATATTATTCAAATATATAGAGCAGAAATCTGAATATGACAACTCCCCCTCAAATGTGAAAAAAATGTTTATATTTTTTACCTTGAGATTTATTACATCAAGAAAAAACCTGAAACTCCTGGAAGACATGGTAGCATGTAGTCTCATTGTGACACAACAGTCTAGTCATCCCAGATGGACTGTTTTCCTGTCCCAGCTTGTCCCTGAATCATGATGGGAATCACTGTGGTAATGTCCCAATCCCTTGAGCAACAGAGTGCCACTCCTCCACACGCGCCCACACACACACACACACACACACACACACACTTGAAGCTACACAGTAACCTACAGTAGAAGACTGCGGTTGTACGGGGTCGTTAGTTCTAATAAATAGGTAGGTGAAATAGGTAGGTGTGGCGAGTCCTTGGGTGCAGGTAGGGCACAATGTAGCAGGGTTACAGTAAAGTATTTAGGAGCAGGTACTGTAGGGGTTACAGGCATTTCACCTAGCATTTCCCAGAACAAATGGTAATAATAACTAATGTCTGATATTCTGACCTTTTAATTGATTTATAAACCCGTCTCAATTCTGTTTTCTGTTCGTTAGAGGAGTTCCTCCCTGTTGTGAAGAGACCACCAGGCCTTGTGGGAGAGGAGGCAGCTAACCTTCCAGCACCTTCCCAGCGTACCCCTCTGGCCAACATGTCAATCAAACACCCTCTGATAGAGCTTCAGTAAGTAGACAATCCTGGATGTATTCTGTTCAGCCCTTAATCCCAGTTCAAATCTCAAAGGTCTTAACAAGACCACCATTTAACGCAGGAAATTAACAAACCCATCTAACTTGAAGGAGAAACTGCCCATAAAACAATATTAGGACAAAATGTTAGGGTGCTTTCACACCTATCTTGTTTGGTCTGGACCTTCGGACGTCCGAACCAAACCAAAACTAACTGGATCAAATGTATACAGTGTAACAAAAACATGAACCTTGGTCCGGACTTGTGGAGGTGTGAAAACGCTCTTAGAATTCTTGGGAAGGTTCTGATATGGAGGGCCTTTCTGGCTGCTCAAGTGGGAAACAAGAGCTGACTGCTGAGTGGACAATATATCTAAGTGGATATTACAGAATGAAAACAGAGGGATACAGAAGACGAAGAGAACATCTGGTTTAGGATGTGTAGTATGATGAGTTATCAGTCCTCAGTGAGTCATCAGAGCGTGGCACCCTTATAGTTAGCTGGTAATTTAACATGCTAGCAGCTGTTACTGTCATTTAACTCTGTTCAATTATTGGTTTGTCTGTTATGTTTTACTAACAAATGTATTGAAACATGTACAGTGTCTTAAAAAAATAAGAGACCAATGCATATTTCAAAAAAATATATAATACAAATATAGATAAATATATTAAATATACAATTTATACATTATATTTAAAAAAAGGTGTAGTGGTCTCCTAATTCTTTCCATCTGTGTGCGTCTGTAGGAACTCGTTGCGTAGCCTGCGTTCCAAGCACTCCTCTCAAGAGCTGAGTCAGAGCGTTTTTTTCGTTGACGCCCCCCCGTGGACACCAACTGAATTCAAACATGCTACACCTCCTACAAGTAGGTTCTGTTAACGTTCATTGAATAACTTTGCAAAATGGTGATCGTGAGATGAAACTGCTAATAATTAGAATTTCTTTTAAAAGCACCAGTCCAAATATTTAGGTTTAGTATATTTGGTATATTGTTATCTTTCGTTCCTAAAGCTCCAGTTGGACTCGCAAGCCCTGTGACAGCCACCGAGACAGTGCGGCAGCGCCCCCAGGTGGAGGGGAGGCAGTCTCCGTCTCTCTGTGAGCCTCAGCGCAGTAGAGAGAGACAGAAGACTCACAGTTCATCCACATTGCCGCTCCTTCGCAGGGACACCTCCACAGACAGGATTTCCCGCCTCCAGCAGGAGAAAAACATGCTGGCAGAAGAGGTCAAGGCACAGAAGGTGAAGTTGCTCTAGGTTAGAAGTAATGTTAAACCCAATTATTCTTTCAATTCATATAAAAGGATAACAGTCAGTGATATTGAACAGGAGCTGGTGTGGTTGCTCCACAAGGCACTGGAAGCTGCTCAGCTTGAGAAGAGGACCTGTTCGGAGTTCGTGGCGGCGAAAGGTGAGGAGGAGCGCTTGGAGCTGTTGAGACATCGGGAGCGACAGGTGGCCGATCTGCGGGGCCAGGTGGAGGCGCTGAGGGCGGAGTCAGAAGGTCTGAGGCAGAGCCTGGCCCAGGGTGACGCCCACATCTCTGAGCTGCAGGACAACTTGAAGACGTTAATGGAGAAAAACCTTGCCAAGCAGGAGGTGAGACGCCAGACATAAATTAAAGATACACTCTTAATTGTGTTATAGCATCCTCAGAACCCCAAGTTTCCTCCCCAGCTCACTGTTTATATTTTGTGCACAAAACTGCACATCGCTGTAGGGGGAGGGGTAGAGAAGATCTGAGCCCAAAAAAACATTGGTTTCAACCACCAACCAAGTGAAAGTCTGGGCACACATGGAGGAGTATACCTTTTTAACAGGAAAATTACAGTATATACAGTATACCGGCCACAAACTTCATGGGGGAGTAGTAAATAGGAATTTAAAGGTTCCAACTAAACTGTGATTATGCATCTGTACAATTCAAGGTCATCCTGAAGCTGTCTGACCAGGTGGCTGCCTGCATGGCAGACCCACAGAGGACTACCTCATCTTCTAATGGAATAGCGGCCCACACCCTCCGACAGCTCCAAGATGAGATGGAGAACCTCAGGGTCTGCTGGCTTCTTCACAGTCAAGAATGTTATATCCTATAGATATGCATGGAAAAATAACGACAGCATTCTTACCGCACGGTTTTTGTCTCCCCGTCAGGATGACATCGAAGCTTATAAGACACAGAACAAGTTCCTGAACTCTGAGATCTACCAGCTCACCAAGCTCTGGAGGAAGAGTTCAGAGCAGGAGAGAAACCTGATGGTTAAGGTAAGAGTAACAAATTATTAAACGGATACTGTACTTTTGTTAAACCCTCAACTCTGTAGCTTCATTACCTCATTATTAAATCCTTATGCTGACATTTGGCATGCAATAATCCCACGTTTGCAGTAGGTCGGCCTTTGACTTTCGTTGTTTCTCCAAAACATACTTTTAAATAATTACTACTTAATACTTCTTCTGAAAGTACATCTGAAATTAAGCACTACAACAATTTCATGTTCCAAACCATAACCTGAGAATACATAATACCAGTAGATGTGGCAATCTTCTTTGTAGATACATACAATATCTTTCTGAGATTATTTTATCCCGGACAAGGAATTCATATTTAGGAATAAAGCTACAACTTCCAGGGTTTTACAAAATATCATTATCTCTTTAAAGAAATGTACTTAAAGTTAATGTCAGTAAATTGTCCACAATACACTGTATTGTCTGAAACACAGTTTAAGGTTATGAGATGTTGTTTATTTTTATTAAATGTGGTCTTGTGAAGCCCTTTGAGTCTATATTGTATTAAGGGCTGTACAGATAAATTGGACTATATTTAATAAACTAAACTAAACTGATTGGATAGTGTGCGTACCTGGAGGCCTGTAACTGCCAGGTGGAAAGCCGTTACCTGGGGATCCTACAGAAGCTGCAGGAGTACAAGTTGCTGTCTCCTGACCAGCGTGAAGCCATCAGACATCTTATTGAAGACGCGCTACAGGGAGACCTGAAGACTGCCTTCAAACTGAACCCAGTCAGGTTAGAGACACAACATGTTGTCTGTGGTGCAATACACTGTAGTGCAGGGGCAGGATAGTCTAGTGGTCTAGGTGTTGGACTCCCCGTCGGAAGGTCATGGGTTCAAGCCCCAGAGTTGACCTACCTGTAAGCATCCCTGAGCAAGGTGCCTAACCCCTATCTGCTCCATGTAATAGCACAATGTAATTGTAAGTCGCTTTGGATAAAAGCGTCTGCTAAATGACCTAATTGTAATACGTCAAATATTATTTCATTAGATTCATATTATTGCCATTTATCCTCACTGGTCAGTACATAGTACACTATAACCACTGTGTACCAAATAAGTAATACCTTCCTTCCTAAACCAGGGACCAAGATGAGTACGGCTTTAAAATAATCCCAGATTACGAGGTGGAAGACATGAAGCTGCTGGCTAAAATCCAAGCCCTGGAGATCAGATCCCACAACCTCTTGCAACAGGTCCTCCTCCCTGCTGTGTCTTTTCAAACATCATATATTGGTTTTACAATGAAGTTACATTTTATTAAAGCTACAATCTGTAACTTTTCAGTTGGTTGTTTGCGTAATACTCTAACTATTGGACCAACTTGTTGTTTGACACTTTAAACACCTAACTACCTGTGTCCCACACCAGATTATGAAAACTCTCGAATGCTAAGGGTTTCATGAATGGGCTTCAGGCTAAATCATTGTTGTACCTCAATTAACCAGAAATAGGAGCCAAACACATTTATCTATATGGACATAGATTGTAGTGGACCATAAGGCAGACTGTAGATGCTGGGGATAACGCTGTATGTCTGCCTTCAGGAAGCAGGGGACAGACTGTTACTTGGACGCTGGGCTCAGTACCTGTCTGGACGACCAGATGATGACCTCTGTCCCTCCCTGGAGCTCAAGAACCTCCTGAGAGCTGGAATCCCAACGGAATACCGGCAGAGAGTGTGGCGCTGGGTGGTCCGAGCCAGAACACGCAACATATGGGAGCGCCACCCACAGCACTATGAACAGGTAGCTTAGTAATACGTTTAATGTGTTTCTGTTAGAAAAAAGGCTGTGCAGGCTAGATAGATAGATAGCAGGCTCATACGTTCAGAATGTGGAGGTTACCCTTACCGTCCAGGAGAGAATAGGCTGTGAATTTACAACCTTGCATTGTATCAGGAATGTCCTGGGCTTAAGAGCGATAAGCAGAACCATTTGTTCAAAACAACCTTGTGCCTATGTATAAATATGTTGGACTGAATGTTAAAGTGTTAGAAAAAACAGCTTATTAAAATGTCTGCACAGAGCTGTGAAGGCTAGATAGAGTAATATAGATGAATCATACATTCAGAATGTGGAGGCTACATATACAGTCGAGGAGAGAATAGGCTGTGAACGTACAAACATGCAGGAAGGCTACGCTGAGAAGGAGACATGAGATCATCCCCCGAATACCAGTTACCAGGACAGTTTCTTTTATAGAGAGTCTGGCATAACTGCTGCCTAGCATAATCGCGTCAATCCATAAGGTTAAAGGTAAAGTTGGGATATATGAATGGGCAAATTAATGCTAGGCTTCAATGGAGGTTAAACTACTAAGGCGTGTCTGCTAAATGACAAAAACACTTTAGATAGAATACAAGTCCACGCAGGACCTCTTCCAGGGTTAGAGGTTCTATTCCCTGTGGAGAGAAAGGCAGTGATATTTATATTTACACGCCCTCTCCACACTCAGCTCCTATGTGGCTATACAGGGAGGGGACGGAGTAGATAGAGTAGAGTAGATACAATACAAAAACAACATTATTGTTGTTCAATCCCAACGGCAAAACTAGGTGCACCTTTAACAGTGTGTGTGTGTTGTGTGTGTGTGTGTGTGTGTGTGTGTGTGTGTGTAGCTGTGTGAGAAGAGCCGAACATCTCCTCACCCCGCCTCCAGACAGATCCAGTTGGACCTCCATCGAACGCTTACAAGCAATCAGCATTTCTCCTCTCCGTCCAGCCCCTCCCTCCAAAAGCTACAGCGTGTTTTATCGGCCTTCTCCTGGCAGAACCCTTCTATTGGCTACTGCCAGGGACTTAACAGGTACTTCAACGATCTACGATCGGTGCGTAAGAATTGCGCAGCTCAGTCCAGACTCTTCTCTGTCCTGGCGCCGCAATGGTGGAATGAGCTTCCTGCAGCAGTCAGAACAGCAGAGTCATTATCAATCTTCCGCAGGAGACTTAAAACCCACCTCTTCAGAATTCATCTCGGTACCTCGGCCACCGATCTTTCTACTTCACAGCACTAATCCCACTAACAATCCTTATTCTATCCTCCCTTTAAAAATAAAAATAAAAATCCTTTCTACTCTGCTAGATTAGAATGACTAAGAATGTTAAGCACTTTGTAGTTAGCAATTATTGACTGTTTGAAGAGATTTTAAGAGATTAATTTTAGATCATTGTAAATATGAATTGTTTTGAGGAGTGAATGATACACTTTACAGTAATGTTGTGCAAATTAATAGGTGAAGTAATTTAGGCTACTAATTGTAAGTGGCTTTGGATTAAAGCGTCTGCTAAATGCTTAAATGTAAATGTAAATGTTCTTCTGCACATGCACTAGTTATATAGTAGTAGTAGTAATAGCAAACAAATGACTCTGTTGTTGTTGTATAAAGCTGCATATTGTGGTGGAACTGAAGGCTGTGTAATGTCCTCTCCGGTCCGTTAGGCTGGCAGCCATTGCTCTCCTCATCCTCCAGACAGAAGAAGATGCCTTCTGGTGCTTGGTGGCTGTGGTGGAGGCCATCATGCCTCAGGACTACTACACCCAGAACCTGGTGGCCTCTCAGGTGAGCATGCTACACCGCTCCACCTCCGCATCCTGACCCTGACACATGACTTCTGTCAGAACACACTGATAATACATGATGACGACTGGGGACCAATCAGGGAACAGAAAGCCAGCCTGCTATTACCAAAGAATCAAAGATGCTTCATCGATGCTCTCTGCTAATTCTTTAATAAACTCAAAATAAGAAGTAATGTAATCATTGTGGAAACATCGCTATAATGCTTTCATAGCAAATGTATGCATGTAGAAGCGTTAAGCTCTGTAAGATTTCACATCTTTCTACACAGTATACTACATGGCCAAAGTATGTGGACAGCTGAACAACACACCCATATTTGCTTGTTGGACATTTAATTTAAAAACCATGGGAATTATTATGAAGTTGTTCCCCACTTTGTTGCCAAGGCTGGATTATCCATATATTTCATCAGGCAAGTGTCCAGGGGGAACCAGCCAATGGGGGGCACCAAATTATTAAGACAACGACTAGATTTTAATATATTTGTCATTTCTATATATATATATCATTTACTGTAAGAGATTCAAAACGGTACAAAATGAATCATTGATGCAATATACTATATATATACTGTATGTACAGTATAATACATGATGTGATTTATGGTAGGCGGACCAACGGGTCTTGAAGGACTTCATGATGGAGAAACTTCCACGGTTGGTGTCTCACTTCGAGGAGCACAGCATTGACGTGTCACTCATCACCTTCAACTGGTTCCTGGTGGTGTTTGTGGAGAGTCTGCCCAGTGACATTCTGCTGCGCGTCTGGGACGCCTTCCTTTACGAAGGGACCAAGGTAAGGTACAGCTTGTCCTGCTGCTGCAGGGGTTCTCAAAGTGGGTGGATTGATAAAAAGTATGGTTGAACTTGACATGACAGTACATCTCTCTTCTCAGGTAATGTTCCGCTATGCTCTGGCACTGTTTAAATACAAAGAGGATGACATTCTGAAGATCCATGACAATGTTGAGATCTACCAATACCTGCGTTTCTTCCCCAAGACGATCTGTGATGGCAGGTACAGGTGTTCAGTGTACCACAACTAGTGGGAATTTTTTATTTTTGTTTTAATGTAATTGTAGGATTTACAATGATACACACTATATTTGGTTTGTTTTCAGTATTTAATTTAAAAGCCAAACATAGACAAGGATAGACAAAAGTGTCTATCCTTGAAGAAAAATGACAAAGAGAAAGGGGTACTACTAATTTAGAAATATGCAAACCAACAACTCTTCAGCTAGCATCTTACTCATACTTTTTCCGCTTTCTCTTCCACATGCCGGCTACCGTTTAAATAGCAGAGCTGACAGGGCAGCTGTTTTTATTTTTTCATGTTTAATAAAGAGACCTGGGGAAATAAACTGATCTATAGACTATAAATGTGACATTCTGCATTCTCTAAACACTCTAGATAGTGGTGTTTGAAAAAATCTAATTTCAAATTAAGCTTTTATAAGAAAATCTAATATACAGTATGTGATACACTGCGGAAAGAAAGAAGTCACAATTGTGTGTTAAACACACTGAATCATCCTACACCATTCCTCTTCTCTACAGGAAGCTGACTAGCATTGCCTTCAGTGAGATGAATCCGTTCCCTGGACGGCTGCTGAGGAACCGTCGTGCAGTTCACCTGGAACGCCTGCAGGGGGAGCTAAAGGAACTGGAGGAACAGCAAAGACAGTTTGTGACAGAGAGCACTGAACACAAAGACAAAGACCTGGGCACCATTGTCAGCGAGGATGATGATGAATCTTAATTACCAAAGTAACCTACCAACAGACCATACGAATGAAGGATTATATTCTAATCTCAAGAACAAAGTTACTGTTTTGCCTCCAGTCACCTCTGTCTGGACCAATCATTAGTGACAAGACTTTCCCGTTACTGCAAGGTCGCAGGTTTGATGCCTGCCTGTGTCCTGAGGTTACATTTAGCTGTGTATGAGACGATAAAGCAGCTCAAAATG
The DNA here is from genome assembly GCA_025447815.1 of Percopsis transmontana. Lineage (NCBI taxonomy): Eukaryota > Metazoa > Chordata > Actinopteri > Percopsiformes > Percopsidae > Percopsis > Percopsis transmontana. The sequence goes on along the minus strand of JAOEHI010000002.1, from coordinate 391,429 downwards.
AAATGAGGACATTCTGATTGAGGTAAATGGTGTATAAATACTTTTGTGTTCCTAAACCTGACCTCACTGCATCCTACCACTGACCTCAAAGCTAACTAAGTTGGTGAGACTGTTCTAAAGGTACACTCAATTTATGTGAAGAATAACCCTTGTGGTTTAAACCAGCAACAATGTTACAAAATATTGTTGTTTTGGTTTGAAAGTCCAACAGCATATGCCCTCCAACACCTGAGCAGGGCTGGTTCTAATTTGCAGTACGCCATTTTTATTTCAAGCTTTGGTATAAGATATATATATAAGATAGTAGAGGCCTCCCCTGAACCAGGACTTTGACTGGTGTTAAAGCATCTTCTGGCCACCACTTCTCCCTGCTCCTCCCTCTACAGCACAAAAGGCTCATACTATTTTCTACTCCACAACACACACACAAACAAAATATAAACACTAAGGCCGAATTTGGGGATCTGGGGGCGCTATAATAGAATGTTGTTACCTTTTCTTCTGCTGACTATCTTTGCCCAGTGTTGGGCATTCCTTATTGAAACTGAAGGACACTGTTGGCTAGCAGTAGCTTAAGGTTTAAATGAAACATGCAGTACCAATATGCGTAACCCTAACACTGAATAACTAAAGTACAGGTCATTTAAGAACATGAATATTAAGTTATTTTTTATAAATCGTTTTGTTAGCAAAGTTACACTACATCATAAACTTGCAAACATTCATCCGATGTAATATATAAGAAAGTCAGTATTCTCTATTCGTCATGTCTGTAACATATTTTCTGATTAATTTTTCCTACACATTTTGTACATAAATCTTTTTCTAATTTTCGTGTCTACACTTTTTGAATGGTCCAGCAGCACAAAAAGAAACAAGGTAATCACAAGGTTCAAGTTCAAATTTTGTTTTATTATCTTAAAAAAAGAAAAGAAAAACAAATATACATAAGAAATGATAAATATAAAAAACAAATAAGAACATAGTAATCCCGTGTTACAAACATATTACTGCAGGGAAAAACTCAAAAGCTACTGTCAGACCTGACCTAATTTTAACAGGGTCTGGTAAGTAATTCCCTTATTAAAGGTGTAGAAACAAACTTCATTTGACCAACAATGAGTTCAGGATTAATCCCATCATTCTGTCAGTGCTATAAACGCTGTGTCAAAATTAATTGCCGACATATTCACAACCTACAGAGATGTGGTGAAACATCGACATGCACGTTGTCGGTATCCGTTATTAATTTCACCAGCTGCTTACTGGCTAATAACAACCAATGTAAAAATAAAAATAAATGAAATGCATTAGAAACTCCCCAGTTCCATCAGTTAGCATGACAATAGAACCTAGGAGAAGGTTCTGCCCAGACTGACTGGATTTGGTAAAGAGACCAGTGTGTCAAGAGGTCCAAGGGTGCAGGAAGCACCCAGAGATTAATTCCTAAATTCTATTCTTCCATTTTAATGAAAATAGAACCTAAATCCATTTGTTAGCATTTTAATACCCACTCATCATTTTATCTTCAGAAGGGCAATTTTATGAGCAAAGACCTTGAAAACATGTAACTTTAAGAGGTTCAATATTGCCTTGTTTCAGGCCCCAAATCACTTTATTAGGAGTGGTTAAATATCTCAACTCAGTTCGTGGGTACTGTTCGGTAACATCAGCAAAATAATTTAATTAATGTTTCCAGATCAATTCAGCCTAGCAGTTTTTCTGGAAGCTTTTATCTAGAAGCTTTATTCTGTCATGTCAGGCTTTTTCTGTTAGGGCATAATGACCCTTTGCACCACTTAACATGTAACAAAAAATCTCTAAGTTATAACATTTTTCATCTAGAAATACTTAACGGCTACAATCTTTATAGTGCAATTCATAACATGCTTTGCGCATTAAGAGTCCTGTGGCAAATTTACCCCAACACACATGCTCTTAATATTTCAGAGCTAAATATTCTTGTTTAAGGTCTAATGTATTCCTGGAGAGAAGCACAGCAACTACGAGTTTTAGTCCAAAACAATACAGAACCATTTCGGCAAAAAGTAATATCTTGAAATTCCTCATTCCATCACCACTAAATTGTAAAAGATCCAGTCTGTCAATTTGTCATCCTATTACCAAAGATTTAAATTACCTTTTGTTCAAAATGTGTCCATTTCTTTTGATTAGTAATACGATATTTCCCTATTGTGGTCTACTTGTTTAGTTGGTATTTCTTCTAAGGTTGTGGAACAGTCACTGCCACCTGAACCTCACAAAGTGAAGAGGCAGCACAATGGGAACCACTAACCAAAATCTGGAACTCCTAAAATACAAATGGCATATTTTACAATGTGTACTTCATTTCACAACACCTTCACAGACAACAAAAGGTAGTATTTCCTTTACCAAACCAAGGACAAATTACTCCAGGATGCAGTATTTTGGACATTCAGAGCCTAAACCTAATGTGGGACCGTTTTTAAGGCTTAGAGCATCCAATGATGTCAGCTTGAAATAAGTGTCTCCTTGATAACTGACCCTGTAGCTTGTTGTTTGGGTCAATTGGACAAACAACAATGCTGTTCCCCAGTTAAACTTGTCATGTCTAACCATGTCCCACAGAGGGCCAACATTCAGCAGGTGTTTATTCTAACATATCTATAATAAATAATGCAGTCTGGTAAGGTAAGCACTGTTACCATGGTAACAAACAGTATGTAGGTTACTTAAAGGTAGATGGACAACCAGGACAAAAGAAAAATAAATTGCCTTTGGGATAGTATAGTAGAATGGAGATTACATATTGTGTTTACTTCAGTAAAAAAAAAAAAGGTTCAACAATGTAAACTAAGGCAATACTGAAAAATGTCATGGGCATTAACATTGAGTTAAAAAATGTAATCGAATTACTTTTACATTAAATTAAGCTTGAATTACCCTAAATAAGAAGCCCAAAATGTCTATTTGTGCATAAACGTAATGTTAACAAGAATGACAGACAGGCCTGTGACGGGCAACTTTGTTCATGCACACATATTTTGGTCATGGAAGGATAAAACCATTGCATTTATGGTGTCTGTAAAAATCACTGGTTGGTGATTGACAAGTATATTAGCCTTTCTAGTACATAATTGACTATAAAGGCCACACAGGTGTTTGAGATAGCTGGCTAATCAGACCTCTTCTCAGGTTGAAGGCAGACAGTCCTATACTTCAACTGTGTTGCAGTTTGTGATGTCACAAATCACATAAAGCAATCATAAAATAGGTGTGGGTTGTCCTGGCCTACAAGTGTGAGATGTGAAACACCAAGCAAGTAGTCAAAGAGGTCTAACCAGCCAACATAACACCGTCTTTACGGTACATACAACCAGAAAACACTAAATGTGACTGATTATAATCACCTGTGACAAGATAAAGAGAATCTGCAAATTCATGTGCTGATTTGTGGTAATGAAAACCTGAAGACTATCGGCCCTTCATGACATATGGTTTCCTCCAGCCAATAGCCCAGTCCCAACATGAGAAGTTGTCCAGGAGAATGTTGGTAAAAGTAGGAAGACTTGTTTTGTCGCTTTTAATGATGCCTTTTGTTTTATTGCTGGCTGTTCAGATCAGTTTCCAGACAGGCTGCAGCCATGTTGTTTATTTTAAACAATAGATGAGTGGGCGTGTTTCTGCAGGGTGCTGACCTATAGAGCAGAATAGCAGAAACACCTATCCTGTAGGGCTGGGTGGTTACCATGGCAGCTAATTGTCACAACCACATTGGACCACAAATCAGAGTGTTGTGCAATGTTGAGAGGGTAACTTAAGATGGCTGACTGACAGTTTTAACATCAAACCCCTGGACTTTCCATGTAATGTTTCGGTTGGCCTGACCTTTTACCCCATCCAAACCTGTTTCTCAATGCCCCACTGGCAAATGAGCCCATGAAGCCCAGGACAGCAGATCTGGGGTCAGGTCGTTTAGAGGTCCATAGTGTTTCCATGTACAGTACAGAGACAAGTTAAACTGCGTTCGTTGAATGCTCCTTCCTGGGTGACGCAGGGTCAAGTCCAAGTCCAACGTGAGTTAGTTTCTTAAGTTAGTTTCTCAGTGGTTGATTAAAAACACGTTTAAGTGCTGTGTCATCACGTGATTAACAGACATCTCCTCGACGGACATGTCCAACCAAAAACACGCAATGCAAAAAAAAATAAAAATAAAATCAAGACCTATTAGTACAGTGTTCCAACCAGATGGCAATCGATTTTAGTCTTATAAAAAAGGACATCACTACGAAAAATGCATCGGCCTTTTTAAAATATGCAGCGCTTCAATATAAAGTGCTTCATTACATTGTTATTCTCTTCTACATTTTCTTATTAAAATATTGTATTCCCTGGAGTGAACCCATAGTAAACATGTTACACGTTGGTAAAAATAAACATTTTGGAATGTCTTTTTTAAAAGTCCCATTCGGTGGTTTTGGTCAAGCTGAGCTTGTTCCTGGAGCCTGGAAAGTCAAATAATTATGGTCTTAATACAGAGTAGAATATCAGTTTAGCTTTCAAATGTCTTTGGTGGCTTATGGTGAAATGAAAAAAACTTAAATTTATGTAAAGCAGATGAAAATGAAAAATGAAGAAGCGCTTGATTGGTTACAAGAGAAATGAGAGAGAAGAGCTTTCTGAATGGCCAAGCAAACAGTTGGAAGTAAAGGACACCAAGTCTGGATTTGACCTCTAAACTTGGCCTCTACAAATAAGATAACATGTTATTAATCTAGGGATCTGAAGGGCTGATTCATCAAATTTTGTTCTATCAATAAATATTTTTACAATTATTTATTTATAGACTTTCACAATGAAATCATAGACATACAGACATAATATACAGTACCACTTGTAGCCAGCAGGGAGCCCTCACCCCAAGTCTCAGTGACCCACAAAATTGTGTGGTTTGAATGTTGGTAAATGCCAGTGATCTGGATTTGGATCTACTGGCTCATGTAAACGAGAGTATAAGCTGCTTTTATACTTCGGGGACCATGTTCAGATAGCAGATGAAGGCCAGAGCTTCAGGTAAACATATCCTAATAATTACACCTCTGCGTGTTTTGTCAAACCTGTTAAAGGCTCCACACGTAGGAAGATAAACACCCTCAATCCC
>JAOEHI010000002.1:381286-383786 GCA_025447815.1 Percopsis transmontana | reverse complement strand
ATGCATCTGACCTGGTTGAGATAGTTGAGACATTTCTCTAGACACCACAGACAGCAGATACATGTCTTCAACATGCAGCGTGCACACGCGTTCTCCTAGAGGGAGCAAGACAGATGGTGTTGCTTATCAAGCCAAGATCAACGCACAGCATATATGCTGGAAGACAGTCTTATCCCTCTATCTACACTACCTTTCCTTTGAGCTGGTTGTGCACGTAGATGAGGATGAGGCGAGGGATCTTCACCAGGGTGATGATGAAGGAGCCCTTCGCCACAGTGCCTAGGTGGTACCGCACCAACCTCAGGACCGATGACAGAATAGGTGTTACAGGAAGTCTGTTCTTATCCCTGCAACCCAGAATGCACCACTCATCAACCCCTAAAGGCCCCTTGACGATGTTAGTGCCTTGCTCTACACAAGGAATAGAACCCCAAACCCTGGCAGTGTTAGTGCCTTGCTCTACACAGGGAATAGAACCTCTAACCCTGGAGTTAGTGCATTGCTCTAGTGTAAGTGTGTACTCGACAGCGCCACCTGGTGAAGTAATAGGTGACCACAGCTCCAGCCACGGTCATCTGCTGACAGGCCAGGATGAACTCGCTGACCCAGACCAGACCCAGGGCGTGGTACCAGGTCAGGTACTGCAGCGCCCCCGTCAGGCGGAACTCTGTCAGACCCGTCTCCTCGTTCTGGATCGGATTCCCTGAAGAGAGAGGACCTATTAGAGGACTGTGGTTGTACTGGTCTGTATTTACTGTACGTCTTCTCGAAAACAGACTAATCACATAAACACACACACACACACACACACACACACCGGTGGTTCCGAGGAAGAGGAGGACCAGCAGCCAGTAGAGCCAGAAGAGGAGGAGAGCGAGGAAGGTGCAGAAGGGCTGCAGGACAAGCAAAGGAAGGTGGAGGAAGACTTTCCCCGCCACGTGGAACAGAGCGATGGTCAGAGACACCCTCTTCCTCATAAAGAGCATGAGGAGGAGGAGGATGACCTAAGAGGGAAAGAGGGAGTGAGAGATTAAAGACATTAAATTCTAAATTATTTAGCTAATATCCCAAGTCATATTATGCAGCTATTAAACAAACCTTACTTATCTAATTCCAAGATAATCTAAAGCTCTATAATGTTTTTGTGATTGCATCACAAAGTTCGAGTGGGCAGACATAACATTCCAATCAATAATATAACAATGACAGAATGCAAGCTAATGTTAGCATCAATTTCTTTTCTATCCATGTTTGGAAAATCCACTTTAGCACAGTTCAATAATATCATAAAGATCTAATCAGATCCATGTTTTGTCCTGCCATAGTAGGTTTTTTTCCTTGGAGATATGTCACGTTACGGAAACAAGATGTGATCCGAGTGATGTTTCACATCACTGGTCATCCCAACACCCAGTGAAACCAACAGCATAATATGAGACATTATTGTATAGTATTGATAAAATCTACCTCGCACCTGTAATGAAAAGTAATCCAAATGGAATGACTGGTTACACATTACAATGATCATTTCAGGAAACTCAACAAAAGTAGCACAGTGTAGTTACTTAATGGATGCAACTGATCCAAAATACTATTCTGCAACACAAAGTGTGTAAACTGTGAGTAGTGGTCCTGTTGTGGTGGACTCACAGTAAAGACAGTAGCGGCGATGGCGTAAACCATCAGAGCCTGGCCGCTGTCTCTGCTAGGCCCCGCCTCCTTTTCCTCCTTCGTCACTTTAGACATTGTGGCGTTGGCGTTTAACCGGTGGTCGATGTAGAGCCACCACAGGACGCTCGTACCCGCTACGCACACACACCCACACAGATGTTTCATATTTTGAGTAGCAATATTATTTCAAATATATAGATACTTCATGTAGGAGCCTAAATGCAGTTTACTGATAAATAATTAAAATGTATGTGTTAACAGTAATTTACATGATTCATTTATTTAGAGGTAATTGAAGGGAATATTTACAGGTTGATGCTATTTACATAGTAATGCAAGGAGTTAATTGTATGATTATCCAAGATGTATGTGGATAATGTAGAGTGCATTTGTTTACATTGGTAATATTTGGGGAATTGAGGACTGTTATCGTCTTTTCTTTAACCACATGTACCTTTTAATTGCTTGGGAATACTCTCACGAGAGTTTGTGAAGTGATGTTAGTGGACAGTCAGGCGAGCAGAGAGTGGAGACACATTTTGAACTCTCAATATCTCTCCCTCTCTCATTTTTCTCGTGTTAATTAATCACTCCATTTCTGTAATTATCCTGTGCTGATGTTTTGTTGCTAACTGAGTAAAAGGATAAATTTATAGTGGTCCAGTGGATTTATTGATGTGGAAGATGACGAAGGGAGTGTACGGAAAGTCAAGCTAGGGCTTCATTCAGTGGAACCTGTAACAGCGGTGCGGAGTGAGCGAGAGTAAGCGCGAGCCCGAGGAACACAGACAGGCGGAATTGCCGATGAAAACGCTGGACAGCGTTGGTT
>JAOEHI010000002.1:339450-381186 GCA_025447815.1 Percopsis transmontana | reverse complement strand
CTCTACATCAAAAAAAATTAAAAAAAATATATATACACTATATATATATATATATATATATATATATATATATATATACACATACATACATATATATATATACACACACACACACACACAGAGGTATTATTTTTTTCCCTTGTCATGGTAAAAAAACAAAAAACAATGGATCTGTAACAGTTTGCCTTTAGTCAGGTGAGTAAGTAACCTGAACCATTTGAGAAAGTCAGGCCTGTCAATAATTGATATTATGGTACTGCCTCCTGGAATGCAGAATGGAAATAAGTATAAAATAAGTACAAATAACCTTGGATGCTAACAAACAAATGCATTGGGTGGAGGTCAAGCTTAATATCACTTTATTTAACAAATACAAAAAATACGTTTGTTTTCACTATACATCCATTGCTTTTACATATTGCATATGCGTATTTAATTTAACAAAGGTTCAGTAATACGAGGAGGCCTCCCTGAAGACCATGGATTGCTTTTCTGCTGTGACAAAATGCAGCAGATCACGGGACAGTACGTACGAGAGTTAAAATAATTTTATTGGACAAATTTGATGTCAGTCGTTATGCGGTTGGTCCACTCTATAGTCAATCACCATCCGTCGTTTCTGATTGGCCCATCCTCTGTTTCCGTTAACATTGCTGATACTACTGGGTTTTTTTCTCTCTGGCTCACCTCTTATCCATCCCTGAAACGAATAGGATCGGTCAACTAATACACCTGTTCGCCCTTACAGTTTTACGCATTTGTTCTATTGTAAGTAAATAGACATGGACGACCTTAACTTTGACCCACCAGCAGCTGGTAACGGCATCGGATCCGAAGAGGACCCTGCTGCCGCTTTCTTGGCCCAGCAGGAAAGCGAAATCGCAGGAATAGAAAACGACGAAGGATTCAGCATCCTGGACAGCGGAGAGATCCCCTCTTCGCTAGGCGACTCTGGTCGGTGAACAATAGGTCAAAACTAGTCGATCTTTACATATTTATACCTAGCCACCCAACTTTAGTCTTATGGAGTGCGGTTTGAGTTAACAAATTGCCCGTTTCGTTTATTTTTGTCCTAAATGGGTAACAAGGTTATGCTCTCTTAGCCAGCTTGCTAGCTATGTTAGCCAAGTGGGCTTCGCTTTGCCTTAAGGCTAATTTAGCTTAGCTAGGCTTTTAAGCTCTGACGGCGTAAAAACGCTAAGGTAGAGGATAGACTACAGAATGAAAAAACAGGAGAGACGTTATATTATTTCGTCAGTATATTATCTCTTAAGATAAAGTCATTCAGAATAGCATTAACTGGGCTCTTCAATGCCCTCTCATTCATTCAGCCTTTACTCTTAGCTTTAAGAGTACGTTGGCTGCCAGCTTGTTTGCCACAAATGTAAAGGAAATTCAGCTATTGATGACCTTTGACCATAGTTTGAGTCATTGAGCTAGCACTGCAGCTTGAAGGAAGTAAGGGTCTTGACCAATCTTTAGAAGTGCTGACTTGGCATATCAAGTTAATCTTCATGGGAAATCCTTATTATGAGTTGTCTTTTCATTGACTCACTGTGTGCTGACCAACTAAATTTTTTTTTAAATGTAGCTATACGTTTGCATTATCTGCCAATTGTGAAGGTAACATTTGGTGTTTGTATATGTCATAGTAAGCCATTATTTGGGGGGTTTATGTCGTTTGCAATGTCTACTAAAGTTTATTTTCTCTTTATTTTGTCTTTTCTAGATGGTGCCATCAATGGAGACCTTCATGGGGTAATTTATTTCATTGTTCTATTACATTTAAAATTATGCATATTTTGTAATCTTCGTTTTTAATGTCAAACCAGCAAAAACAACTAAATTATATTACATTATCGGTTTAAAACCTCAGGTGTCATCTCTAAATGTAGTTGGCTTGTACGTGTGGAAATAACTAATTTAAATATATGTGACCGACCGTACAACCCAACTCCAGGATTCTGGGGCTGGAATAATAGCTTCTGCTTCCTGCAGTTATATTTACCATGCCATTTGTCAGAACTTTTTCTTGGCTTTCAGAGTAGCTAAGTTCACAACATCATGTCAGTGACTTGACATTTTCCAGCAGATATTAAGCCACTGCCACCAAAATGAGGACATTCGCACCATTTCACACCAAAATAGCTTGCAGATTGGCAATTCCAAATGCTACTTACCTCATTTTTCTAACTAACTATAATTTTTATGGTAGAAAGAACCTCCCAAACATGACACATGAGGCTTTCATTCATTGGTGAAGTTATTTAGTTGTTATGTATTGTCACTTCATATGTTGTTGATCAGGAGAGCAATGGTCCGTCAGATGCCTATGCAGCCATCTCTAATGCTGACCGGCTGCAGGCTGAACCTGAAAGCCTGCGCATATGGAGAGAAGAACAGAGAGAGAGGCTGGAGGCACTAGGTAGGTGTAAACAAATGGAAGGAGACAGTATATTAACTGTATAACTGTTTGAGTCAGGCTCTGTTCTGTCATGCCTGACACCTGCCACTGCTCTCTTTCCCCAGATGCCAACTCCCGTAAACAAGAGTCTGAGTGGAAGGAGAAAGCCAAGGTGGAGCTGGAGGAGTGGCACACCAGGCAGAATGAACAGCTGGAGAAGACCAAAGTCAACAACAGGTACTGGCTTTACACATTCTTACACACATAGGTGTAAGAATGTCACTGGACAAACCCACTCTACTGTGGCATGGAAGTAAAATAAATAAATATATCTAGAAAAATAATCTAGAAAATAATTTCTGCAGCACCTGAATAAGACTAGCCTAGTTCCTTCTCTGCTCTAATCATGGATGTATAATAAGAACTGGATACGGCATGTTAATATGGTACCCATTAATTTAATCAAAGTGCTCAAAAGCGCATGCAGCAATTAGGGCTGGGTGATATGGCCTATAATTTATATCAATATTTTTAGACTAGTAAATGATGGACTGCATCTATATAGCGCTTTTTTTTTTTTTTTTTGTAACCCACAGGCCACCAAAAGTGCTCATTGCCTCACATTGACCGATTCACACACATTCACACGCCGACTATTTTGCGATACACAATATATATCTTGATATTTTGAAATCTCTCACAAACTTCATAAATGCTTGATTTAATAACCTTTGGAGCATATAATCACACCAGTATGATGATTCTAGTAGTCCCTGCAAGATATGTCTGCATTAAAAATTTTCTTGTTTATATTATTTAGTGGTTTCTGTTGTAACAATTGTGCTTGGGGGGGGGTATCTATTTTTTCCTACCTTCCTGACATTTCACCTATACGGTACGGTATTAACTGGTGCTGGGTTAACTGCACTACGTTTTTCTTTTTGTGCCTGAGAGAGCGAGAGAAGTGAAACGACTCATGCCCTTGGCTTAAAACAATTACGTGATTTGTACGCATTAGTGTCTACAGTTGCTTTCACACATTCACACAAGCACAACGCCATGGCCATGAGCTAGCATACAAGCCTTGTGGTAGAGTGTAGTGTAGCACTAGCGTTCTCGTAAATATACATTATGTCAACATTAGCAGTTGAACGCTTGGTTAGCAGTCATTTTCTTGTCTTCACAAGCTTGCAAGTTCTGTTTTGTTAAACGCACAGCAAGCAAGAACTGTACCTATATTTTAGTACTGTTAGTTTAATAATGAGCCATACCATCCGCGAAACATGGTGATAAGCACGACAAAACATTTGTTATACATTTGGTGTATATTTGGTTTACACGGTGTCCCTGGCTGCTTGCGCATTCTTGTCTCCGTGGTTACCAACAACTCAAAGGCGCGTACTTTGCTCGAGCCCTGCGATGATGAAGGAAAAAATAGTTTTCTTGGGTTTTAGGAGACTTAAATTGACCCCACTCACATTTCATTTCATAATATAATTAATCGTTTTAGTGCGGTGTTCAAGCAATGTTCTTATTCTTTAAAGAGGCCCTTGTTTTCTAATGGCCGTCAAACCTTAACTGCAGTTTAATGCCTAAACCTTTACCCTTTACCCAAATGATAATGTGTGCCTAATCTTAAAGGTGCTGTAGGTAGGATTTTAGAGCTATACATTTAGTGCAATTTGTTAGAAATGTCAGCCATCTGAATGCTCTGTGAGAATATCTGCTCTGGTTGATAGCCCCTGCCTCTCTACAAGTCGATTTTAGATTTTGCCAGGCACCCAGATATTTCTGATCAACCTTGCCTGTCAATCACATCCTCCAGGCTCCAGAGCGAGGGAGCAGAGGAGGAGGGGTTGGCTTTTTGGGTTGTTGATTTTCAAAATCGTACTCTTTTGTTCTTTTTTAGCTAGCTCTCGTTGCAACTCTCAAATCCTACCTACAGCAGCTTTAACTATATCATCAGTTTAATGCCTAAACCTAACCAAAACAAACCAAGAAATTAATAAGTCCATAAGTCTGGTATGGATAAAGTCTGGTAAGTCGCCAATAGCAAATTGTAACTGCAATCCATTTTTTAAATTTCAAAAGGAACTTTCTTACAGAGCTTATCAATTAAACAACTTCATATACTTTAAGTAAAGAATGGAAAAAATGCACATTTTCAGATATTTTTGTGTTACCACCTGTAAAATAGAGCCATGGTGTCTTTTTTTTTTTTTTTTCCTCCTTCTTTTTGGACAGGGTGTAACACCTGAGCAGAATTAGTGTTTGCCTCTAATAACATAAAATTCTAGGTTAATTTAAGGGTTTTTGTGCCGTATAAAAAGGATTTGCAAGACGCTTTGTTAACAATCAGCTGGGAACAGTTTTATTCCCACGATGAGCCCTGTTGACATTCTGTTAAGCCCACTGTAGTAGTAACCCTTTAATTATAGAGCCCAGAGCCAATGCTTTGTTGACCTGTGTATCATAACCTGCTTGTCTTTTCAACCTCTCCCCCCTTTTACCACTGTCTCTCTTCTCTCCTGTCTTGCTGCTCTGCCGTTGGGATGTTTGTCCAGGGTGCTGGACGAAGACTTCTACAAGCAGCCCTTCTCTGAGCTCATTGGTTATGTGTATGTTGCTTCAACTGACACCATCTTCCTGCTTTTTTTTTTTTTAATATGGTCTTGTTTATTTTCTACATTACCATCTGTCTGTTGAGCCCCAAAATTCCTTTTTCACATTTCACTCTTTATTTTATTCTTTCATGGTTTCATTTTAGACCACGTCAACAGGACTAAATAGTTTTAACATTTGCATCATTTGGACTGGAGTCTCTAGTGTTTGTGTGCATGTTGTATGCGGAGGCCTGTCAGAATAATTTGTAGCTTTTTGAATGACTGCACGTCACTTCGGGGCCATCACTCACTTTCTTGAGAATCAACTTTTATTGTAGCTGTGCCTGTGAAGATTTTCTTTCACTTACGTGTATTCTCGTTTTTAAGTTTTCCCTTGGTCAGATTCATAAAGCTCATATGCAGATGTTTTATTTCTTTTGAGTTTCCATTAATTAATACTTGTGTGAATAATCATCCCTCAGAAAAAAACGTTTATTTGTAGAAGGGTATTTGTAGTCTTTTTAAATATTTGATTTTGCATAAATTAGTTACTCCAGTAGCTTGCTGTTAGGTTTGTTTTGAAGCATTTGTCTGTCTTAACTGGACATGGATTCTGTATGCCTGTGATGGCGGATTCACAGGATTTTCAGCATTTATTTCCAACACTAAAACGTTTCCTGATTACCAGTTCGCAATGTTGGCTGTATTCCTGGAGACCTTCCTTCCCTTCAACCTAGACTAACATACAGTATCATGCTACATGCACTCAGCCACACACACATACAATCATACAGTCTTCCTGCAGCCGCACAACAGCAGTGGTATTGTTTGTATAGGAAGGATTGTATAACAGTGGCCTCCCGCTTACTCCTCTATGCTTTCTTGAAGGGACAACAGTCTGTAAAAGTAGCTCTGTGAACCACTGCACAAAGCACATTATCCACATGAGATATTGTGTTTAGAGTTCACTTTGTGCAGTGTGATACCTCTGTACCCTCCTTGCTGGGCTGCAATTTATTTAACATAGAAATGTTAAATGGAATTCACTTTTCTTTTTTTTTTAAAGCTATCCCTGTCCACTTTATGGATACACAAATGCTTCAGCCTGAACTGTATTTGTGCCTCAAGTAGAATTTTAAGTGCTGTCTAGTCACTGCCTTCCAACAGAAGGACATGCTAATGTTGCCTAGCTAGCGACCGTGCTGCCTTGGCGGTGCAGCCTTTACTCTTGCCATTGGAATAGTTCAGGTTGTCCTGTACACTGCATTTAGTATTCATGTAATCTATACTAATCCAAATGAATGCACAACAAATGGAAAATAAACCCTGCAGTTAGAGAAATGACAGCAATGCTAGATTTGGCTTTCTTTAACATGTTCACACATTGATAGCTATTTTAGATTCACTTAAGTTAAGAATCCTATAGTCATTGAGGGATGCTGGGAGGCAATGTGGTTTACTGACAGTGTAATAGTCCAAGCCAGTAGGACAACATCCCCCAACCAATGGCAACACAGAGACTGCACAGCAAGCACTTCCTACAACATCGGGTGGGGGGGATAAGACAAAGAAATACAGGAGTGATGTTGCTTTTGCATGCTAGCTTTTGCCATCTACATTTAGCTGACTTGTTAGATTTCATTCCCCTTCCTCTCTGTCTGTCTCCTATATTCTGAATTGTTAAATTGTTTCTCCTTGTTTTCTTTTCCTCTGCACCTTAAAGCACACACATTAACCATCCTTGCTACCGCCTAGACCAGTTAAGTAAAACAATAAAACCCTGTTAGGGCATTCTGCCTGTTGGATAAGAATGTATTGTCTACATAGTTTAGTAGCCTATCTGTGAGGTATAGCTACATCCACTGCCTTAAAATGAGTACAACGTATAGTGTGCCCTCTTTGATGTTGTGGTCCTTATGTGTATTTGTAGTTGGTTGTGGCAGTGAATGGATGTTTGCTTTTCATCGCCATTTTGCTGTGTGTTGTGTACTAGCCAATCTTTAGGTTTAGTATTGGGGGTTCAGTTCATGTTGGTAGTCAATCCATGGCATTGAAATTCCTCTCGTGGGATTGGATGACTGTTAACCATGATTGTATGGCTTGCATCTCAAATTGTTATTGTCTGGTGATTGTGGCGCTGTACTTTTTGTTTTTTAATCATTGTTTTGGTTTTCAGATGTTTGTGTGGTAAGCCCTCTACTGTATGTATTTCCTTTTTAAGTTGGTTAAGGACACCTCACCCCTCACATTAAGATTTTGACACATTGCATCCAAATGAATACTTAAAGGGATATTAGTCTTTGCCCCCTTCTCCAAGATGGCCTGCTTTCCAGCTGCAGCAAAATGCATGGCAAAGCCTTAGGCTTCCAATTCATTTGGGTTTGGTTAAAAAAACAGAACTTGCCACTGCTGTTCTTTTTGTTTGAGTCAAGGACAAGTATACAGATGAGACTGACATTCCTATACTTGGACCTTGCGGAGAACTGAGGTTATGGAAATCGAGTGCAAGTTGATGTGTCGGGGAGTGGGCACATTCCCTCCCCTAGTTCTTTACAGAACTGCGTTTTTAACCAACCACGCTTCAGATCCTTAGAATGATTAGGCCTGTTGTGGACTGTTAAAATAGCTGTGGGAGTGTATGTTACTGTATGAGTTGGGTTAATATCTGTGCTGTAGCTTCTCCTCTTTGGGACCATGGACGTAGTTGAATGTTTATTTCTGTATGGTGGTCTGTCCTGCCTGCCTTGAGCTAGATTCTGCTGAACCAACAACACAGTGTCCTTGTAACACTTCACCTGCCCACCGTGGAGCACCAAACCTCCAGGGAGAAGGTTGCTCTAAAGCAAGTGTAGACGGACATACTGTTACTTTCGAATCAAAGACAATTCTACCAGATTAAATCCTTAGTCTTGCTGTAGTCCTAGTGGTGGCTTTCCACTGGAGATTCTGTGTTGGTGAACAGCAGGGGGCTTTCTCAGACCTCTATGTATCTGGCTCCTTGACCTCTTTGCCCCGGCTAACACTCTCCCCCCCCCCCTTTCTCCTTCTCTCCTCCCTTTCTCCAGGGCCGCTGAAGAGGCCATGATTTCAGATCTGGATGAGAATAACCCTGGCACGGAATGGGAGCGCGTGGCGCGTCTCTGCGACTTCAACCCCAAGTCCAGCAAGCAGGCCAAAGACGTGTCCCGCATGCGTTCTGTGCTCATCTCCCTTAAACAGTCCCCGCTGGTCCGCTAGGTGGCTGAGGCCATTAGACAGTGGGACTTAATCTTACTCTTAATCTTTCCGCATCCTATAACCATAGATAAATATTGTTCCCTAGTGTGTGGGTTTCTGGCCCTAAGTCTGGCACTATACTCCAAATGATTACAGCACTGCAAGCCAATGCCAGTATACACACTGTGACATTAATTTAATGAGAGCAGGCTAAGGAACAGTCTATGAAATTCCAAATGAAGAAAGCAAAGCAAATTATACGGGAAGGTGAGGATTCAGTTCTCTCTTCGAACACATTACATTTGTTTTCGTTTGAAGTATACTGCAGCCTTGACCCTAAATATCACAACTCTTCTAGTTCTCTTAAGGGTTCACACCTGGCCACACCTGTTCTACAGACCATCAGACACTTGCAGTATTCCCTGCTGATTAATGTCCTCCAGTGGACTAGCTTGTCAGCACCAGCATGGCTGTCGAGTCTGGTGGTCTGTGCACCTGTGTTGGGAAAAGGGTTGATTTTGTTTTAACTATAAGGGGATTACCTTCATCCCTGGCCCCAAAGCTACACTACACCACACAGTATCATTCCCATTCCTTTCAAGCAATCCCAGAATTCTGAGCTATAATGATAGCATGATGCTGTAATAGGTTTATTATTCTTTATCCCTTTTATTACCTCCTGTCTTTTTCATTATTATTATTTTTTTGCTATAGATTTCAAGGACCAAACAGAACTCCCAATGTAATGTTTGAGTGTGTGTTGAGCCGGCTTGAGGCATATTGTGTTTTCAATCTATGCATTTCCTTTTTGAAAACCCTCTCCAGTCAGGAACGTAAAGTTCAGTCATTATAATGTGACCTAATGTTTGTACATGCATTTAAATAGTGTTTGGGTATGTACTCCGCTATGTACATATACGGAAGGATATTATGTATGCATACATACATATACATACATACATACATCTAGACTAGACAAAACATTTGTCACTGAAATTAGACTATTGCTTGCTTGTCCATTGTCCATTTGATTTCAGTATCAGTAAAAAATAAAGTGAATGAATTGGTCTTCCTGCCTGCCTTTTTTAGTTGTTCAATGCAATACAGATGTGATAATTCCTGGATTTCTTTCACTGTATCACTATACACACTGAACAATTTTGTTTAAGAATACACAAATAAAAATACGTGAAGAGTTAACTAATTAACTAAAATGCAAATAAAATATACAAACATTTTGGTTGTTTAGATAAATCCGATAATTAAAAGGGGATAGCGTTATTTTCTTTCGTACATTTTATTTCAGTGAGGATGAGAGCTCATACACAGACGGAGTTAGGACGATACGTGCAATCATTTTATTCCACATTCATACTAGCACGGGTACGTTTTTACCATTTTTACACGGGTAAAACATTTATTTATCATCTGGTAAAAGCGTTTTTGACAACGCGCTCAGGTTGCTAATGTTACATTTGGGGGTATCTCCCGGTATCTCCTCCATGTCATTTCTACTTTTGTTGTACAGGGAAAAGACAGACAATGAGGTAAAACCTACAACTCATTTAACTCGTAAAAGTAACCGACTATAAAGTTGCAAAATCTGTGGAAAATAAGCACTGGGAGATATGCCAGAGCAAATATGTTGACATTGGAGGTCTATAAAAAACATCATCCGAGTGTAGAATGGAATTAACGCAGCTTTTAAGGGAAACTGGACTAGTTAGTAGAATATAGTTTTTTTTAATTTACTATTTAATATATAGCCTACACAAGATACGGTAGGGTGAGTCTCTCCCATAAAATGTATAAATTAGGGTCTCTCTCACACTCCAGCCCACTAGGTGGCGGTAGTACACCTAAACGTTGGTTGTCAACCGCCTCAATCATCTAGAAGAAGATGAAAAAGAAACCCGGATGTTCTACATGTTGTTATAGGTTCCGGCCGGAATCTTGGAACATTAAAGATAGACAGTTGCGACAATTGTCACACCAGAATAACGTTATTTGTGCCGTTTTCTTTAGTTTGTATTACTCCGTTAATAGATATATAACTGCGCATTATTACAAAAATGCCTTTGAAGTTTGAACTGTGTCCTGGTAAAATGATCGGAGGCTCCAATCCCTGCTTCATTATCGCTGAAATTGGACAAAACCACCAGGGAGACATCGATATTGCCAAACAAATGATAAAAATGGCAAAGGTAACTAGACCAACACAACATCGTAACACATGGTTCCGTATTTCTGAATGCAAGCAAATCTATTGCATAAAAAGTATGCATGTATTCCATCGCTAAAAATATTTGATGCATGCTAAGTTACTACGTGGCCCCAATCGGGACCCCTGCACTGAATATAGTGTAACAATATGATATAGACACGAATGTCATGCTATTCTTATAGCTACGTTTCTTTTCTTTCTTTTTTTAACAACTAACGAAACACCCTCTAATACAACGTTACAGGACTGTGGGGCAGACTGTGCCAAGTTTCAGAAGAGTGAGTTGGAATACAAGTTCAATAAGCAAGCCTTGGAGCGTCCGTACACCTCCCAGCACTCTTGGGGGAAAACGTACGGCGAACACAAGCGTCATCTAGAGTTCAGCCATGAGCAGTACAAAGAGCTGCAGAAATATGCTAAGGAAGTAGGGATCTTTTTCACTGCTTCGGGAATGGATGAGGTAAAAACAGACTGTATCTTTCTGTATTGAAAATGAGAATGGGCATTCTTATAATATGTATTTTTTTAATTTTTCATACATTAGAGTTGAGAGGTCCAGAGACATTTCCAAATGTAAGGGACTATATTAGAATCACTTTTATTTGTCCAGGATGTATCTATTCACTCACTTAATTTTTTTTCATTAAGGATTTATTTAAAAGAAAGTGAACAAAATATAGATGGAGTACAGATTTAATAGATACAAATACAATAAACACAATGGATTAGGTACACAATTAACAAAATTTTATTCATGATTATTTTGATACTCATTTTTTTTTTTTTAACCTCAGATGGCTGTGGAGTTCCTTCATGAGCTCAATGTGCCTTTCTTTAAAGTTGGCTCAGGAGACACCAATAATTTTCCCTATCTGGAGAAAACGGCAAAGAAAGGTGAGAGAATGCTTCATACACTGTATGACAATAGACATTTTATTTAGTACTTTATTTGCTCAAGCAGCTGTTAAGTCTGATTTGCCGAGGCAGGCATAAACTGCTTTCAGCAGTGGTACACATAAATTGCCCAGGTGACTTCACTCAGAGGGGGCTAGTGTAATCTTGGCCATGAGAAACTGTGTTGGACCAGTCATCTATCTCTGTCAGGCCGTCCCATGGTGGTGTCCAGTGGGATGCAGTCTATGGAGACCATGCGCCGGGTCTACCAGACGGTGAAACAACACAACCAGAACTTTGCCATCCTGCAGTGTACCAGCGCCTACCCTCTAGAAGCTGAGGACGTAAACCTTCGGGTTATCACGGTCAGACCTGCTGAAATGACAGTTTCAGAGCCAGACATTGTTTGTACTTTTGCTACATTCTGGCCTGCCTTTCTTCAGTGCTGAATGACAGTTTAAACAGGTTTTTTTAAACCTTTTTTATTTACATTTACAGCATTTAGCAGACGCTTTTATCCAAAGCGACTTACAATCAGTACATTTGTCAACAGTTGAACTGGTTAACCACCAGTTCTTTATCACTCTTGAACCACAGGAATATCAGAAGGAATTCCCAGACATTCCCATCGGATATTCTGGCCACGAGTCCGGGATCAGTGTCTCGGTGGCGGCAGTAGCTCTGGGGGCAAAGGTCATTGAGCGCCACGTGACCTTGGACAAGACCTGGAAAGGAAGTGACCATGCGGCGTCCCTGGAGCCCGCAGAGCTCGCGGAGCTGGTTCGGTCTGTCCGACTGGTGGAGAGAGCCCTGGGGACGGGCATCAAGCAGATGCTTCCCTGCGAGAAGCCTTGCCACGATAAGGTGACAGCTGCTGTTTCAAGCAGTATCTTCTTTCTCTGTCAACCTTGACTGACCGTTCTAAGGCTGAGACAGCTCTCACAAAGCAAGCTTTATAAACATGCACCGTGGAGACCAGCACAAAGACAAACCTGTAACAGCTCCTGATAAACATGTCCTTGTGGAACCAGCTATGGCTGGTTTTCAGAGCCATAACAGAGATACAGAGTAGGCCGGTGGTAAAGCATGAGAGATGTAATCAATTTTATATTTTCATAATGATTGTTGTACAAGGCATAAAGAGACACAATGGCCTTTATTTTCTTCCACATACACTTGTTGGGGATTGATCCCACAGCCTTTCGGTTTGGAGACGACCACCCTAACCACTAGTCTCTGTGGCTTCTGTGTCTTTCTGTGTCCCTCCAGCTGGGTAAGTCTGTCGTGGCCAAGGTTCGGATCCCCAGCGGGGCTGCCCTCACGCTGGACATGTTGGCGGTGAAGGTGGCCGAGCCCAAGGGCGTCCCCCCGGAGGACATCTTCCTGCTGGTGGGTAAAACCGTGACTGAGGACATCAAGGAGGACGCCAGCATCACGCCCGACGTGGTGGATAGCTACGGCAAGAAGGCCAAGTGCTGAGGACTGGAGACTTGAGTCAGAAAAGGCACATGGATGTGTCTGTGTGGTGTCATCAAAATCTCCAAATTTTATAACTACAAAAAAATGTAGTTATAAAACTTTTTTTTGTTTTTGTTTTTGTTTAAAAGTTTATCATGCCGAATATGTTTCAAGTGTCATTCTACCAAAGCCATTTACAAAGGTTCAAACTGACTTTAGGGAAATGGATGTGAGGTTTTGTGGCAGTTTCAATTCTGTAGTGACTATTTATTTATTTTACTGCAGTGTTTTAAGAGGGGATTAAACCACTGCCCACAAAGCAAACATGCATGCACTGTAGCACAGTAAATACTGAACACACAGAGGGTGGAACTGGTACAGTCTTTCCATTAAACAACATGAATATAATAGTTTTTGTTACTATATTGTATAATTTTTTTTGTACCAGCATATGAATGCCCCCTAAAGCCTTTCAGGTGCAAAAAAAAAAAAAAGAATAAATGCCAGAAACCTCTCAGAAGTGTTGTTTTATGCCCATATCCTGTGCCTATATTTTGCTTTATAGCTACAGTACAGTTCTGTCACATGACACTGGGGATTCCCAGTGTTCTAACACAGAATCAGAAAGGCCCCCCCGAGTAATGCTCTCAAGTTCATCTAGTGCATGAGTACCAAATATCCTGTGACCTGCCCTGTATGTGTTTAGAATGACTTTTTTAACATTCTAGCATTTGATCGCATTAAAATAATTCTGGCTCATGTAAAGTGTTGCCTACCGATAATATAACAGTTTCTAATTAATAGGTGGAAAGAAGGTAAACCTTATGACAATCCTGAACTATCGCTTTATTTATTTATTTTTTTTACGTCCAAGAACAATTTCAATCCACCTTTTAATAACTTTGAAATGTACAATCTTCTGCTCTGTCTGTACAATCTGTTGATCTGGTTGTCAATAAGGCCTCCCCTCTAAGGGACTGTTGACCTTACAGAATGTTTTATACAGTACATAAGTCTCATTACATCTCCAGAGGATGGACATTTGTTATTCCAGCTGTTCTTCGTCTGTACCTGTCATTTATTCAGTTTATTTTTTTGTACTCAGCATGTCTAAAACTAAAATTATACACTTCATCAATTGTATAAATATATATAAATTGCAGAAAAAAGGAAGTATATGTTTTTCAGACTAGGTTCATTCTGATGGTACTTACAATTTGTTCTGTCACTAATCTCACATTTTGTCCAAGCCCTAAGGTTTTTTTAATGCCCTGAAGTGCCTAAACCCCTGTGGGAGGCTTGTGTTTTGTGTTGTTTTGCACAATAATTCTAGTTATTTTAACTCTATTGCTGGATGCTGGTAATGAGTGTTAACCTAAAGGGTTTTACTTTAAAGACTGCTGTGTACTATTGACACGCAAGTGGGTATTTGGACCAAGAATTAAAATAACGTTACTTCTAAACCACTGAGTGGAGCTGTTGTTATTACCAACCTGAATTTAAACATGTTAAAAGGTTAATGTTAGATTTGAATTTATATTTTCTGATACTGGTTTCTTCATTGCTGTTGTTTCTGCTTACCTACCAATTGTATAGTAATTTGTCTCTTTTTCAACTTCGGCCAAATTTGTATATTAATTGTATTACAAAAATCCAAAGGAATAGCACCAGCAATTTTCCATTTTAAAATAGGCAGAAATTAACATTATAATTCAGAAGCTGTAAAATGTTAAGTCAAACTCATAGCATTTGGCTAATCAAGCATTTTCAAATTAAGTTCAATCATTTAACAAACGGAGTGACAGAAATCCTGAGAGTTGGAATCTATTCAATTCTATTCGATTTTTCTAAATCATACTACTGTATTAAATAATATGTGAATACAAGCTAAATTTATGTTCCATTGTAATATGTCATTTTGTGCAAAGTACCTATATAACATAGCGGTAATGTGGTGCAATGTCTCATCGCACCACAATGGTTTCTCTCTCTGTATTCTATTAGCCCTATATATATAGCACACAAAACCTAGCTCCTATTTAAAGTGCTATATTAGGAGCTTTAGGCATTAGGATACTGGTAATCCTAGCTACACAGCGGTACATGAACACTTTTTTTTTCAGTAAATAAACCGCATTGAATTGAGACATTTCTGATCTGGACGTAATATGTAATATTCACTTACTATAGTAATATTCACTTGGTATTATTATTTCACTTTCACTTATATACTAATCAGTTTTCAACTTTAATTCTGCATCCACATCTAAGTCCACATTCAGCTGCATGTTTTAGTTGTACTGCTACCTGAATATTTGATGTTAGTCTCATTTTCTGTTTGCAAGAAAAAATACTTCATACTATCAACTTATGTATTATGTATTCCATAACCACCATAACCATCCCAAATGCCAGAATTCATTGTTGTTTTATGCTGTAAAGCTTAAAAGAATAAAAAGAAGTCAGATCAGTCAGATCAGTCAGATCATACCTTCTTCTACCTATAAAAAACCCGGTCTGACCTGCTTATGTAAAACCTTTGGTCAGGCTTTTTTATAGCAGCTATGGCCTCAGTACAGATCTCCACCTAAGGTTAAACACCTCTACACAAAACCCAGTCAGCCTGGGACAGGGGCCTCTGGGAAGGATTTGCATATTAAACACAGAAAATTATGTAAAAGTAGATGACTTCAAATACATAAATGTCTAAATGCAGGACAAATGAACACAGACGAGAAAAGATAACTTGATGTATTATCTCAGTTACAACTGTTGATTCATATACAGATGATCTACTTCATGTCCCATTAATAAAACCAGCAAAACCTTTCTCTGTGTTCTGCTAAGCAGAATGTAACAGAACGGGTCAGCTACTGTAAGTTAAGTTCACCTTCAGAGGCCTACAGAGGCTTAAAGTTCTTACGTGTGGCTGACCTGGCGTGCAACATGTAAACCCACATAACTATACACAATTACATGGAAGATTAAATGGGCCTAGGTGGGCTATACAAGGAATGAAGCTACATTTGTTCAGTCCCACAGAAAAGAACATTTCGGTATTATTTTATCCTGTTTAAATATCATGAATATTTATCTATCAATAGGCCTAAACATGTCAAAAGGTCTTAAGGTATTAAAAATATTTGATTTAACACACTAAAGGACCATACATACATACAATAACATGAACACTGGGGCAGAATAACATTTATGTCAAGGAGACAGTTGGAGTACAGGTGATTCACTAAGCAAGGTGGCAGATAGGGTGTTGCTTTGCCTTGAATCGCAGCATAAGTGTAAATGAAGAGCATCAGCCCAAACCATGACATAAGCTTGTTGTGACTGGCTCGCCTGTACAGTTAAAGTGTGTGTGTGTGTGTGTGTGTTTAGGGGGGCGTTTATGGCAGGGGAACACCTGTTGTTAGGATTAGGGTTGGAAAAGAGAATAGAAAATGAAAAGAAATTACTTTCTTTAATAGACAGTAAAGGTTAGGAGAAGGGAAAGAGAGATGATTTAATAAAAAGGAGACACAGGTGGTGATGTTGATATTGAAAGAGAGTAATAAGGGAAGAGACGGAGAGATAGACAAGACAGAAAAGAGAGGGAGAAAAGCAAGGGAAAGAAGGAGGGTGATAAGTGAAGCAGAGACAAGGCAGGGTCCAAATGGGGACTAATAAAGATAGACAGGAGAGAGAGAGAGAGAGAGAGAGAGAGAGAGAGAGAGAGAGAGAGAGAGAGAGAGAGAGAGAGAGAGAGACAGGGTTTAGAGGAGAAGCAGGCTGAGATAAACAGAGCGAGAACAGAGAGAGAGCGAGAACAGAGAAAGAGCGAGAACAGAGAGAGCGAGAGAGCGAGCAAGAGAAAGAGAGGTGTGTACAGGCTTTATGTGTGAATCAATTTTTTCCCAGAATACCTAATGGCACTGCCTGTCTTTGTGTAAATGTGTCTCCCTCTAAAACAGATTTCCTCCAACTGGGCAATCCCAGCTCTGTGTTAATCAGCAGTTGCTGTACTAGTCGGCTCCCTGTAGAACCAGTAGAAGACTGTGGCTGTTCTGGGAAGTTCCCAGTAGAAGAATGTGGTTGTACTGGTCATCTCTCAGTAAAAACAGAAGAGCCCTGATTGTGTGAAAATCGAAAAATTGAATTCCTTGAGTCAATTAAAATAGAGCTGTAAGAGATGGGGCGTGGTTTAGCTCTGATGCGTGTGGGAGGGAACGTGTGGAGGTGTGGTTCACAGGGCTGGGGGACAGGTGTGGGCATTTAATAATCACCTGTCTCCCTTTCTTATAGAGTGAGTGAGTGCAGCTGAGGAGACTGGGAAGCAGACCGAGAGACAGCGACGACAGGGTCTCTCCAGCTCACAGACCGTTGTATAACATTGTGTGAGAGTGACAGGCAGTGTAAGACCTGTGTGTGTGTGTGTGTGTGTGTGTGTGTGTGTGTGTGTGTGTGTGTGTGTGTGTGTGTGTGTGTGTGTGTGTGCAGTACGCGCCGGAATAATCCCGTGAAGCGCACGGATAATCTCCACCAACACCGTGTGGACAGTGATTGTGTGCCACAAGAGCATTTACGCCATTATCTTGGCATACGTGTGACTACATTTATGCAGCAAGAAGTTGTTTAATAGTTTGCAAATTCTTCGTTGAACCTAAAGGCATGTCATGTTAACATATAAAGTGAGCTCTTTCAGTTGAATTGCTTTATTAACTCACTTCCTGTCAGTGTGATCCAGACCGCTGAGGCGAACGCCTTCGATCTGTTCGTTCCGTTGTCCACATGTGTTGCCGTAGCTGTCGTAGCCAAAGACAAGGCGTGCAGCGCCCCCGGTGGCGATAGTGAAGCCACAGATGCTGCCCTGAAGGAGAATACAGCAGCTCTTGTTAGCACGCTAGCTAAAGTTTCTTTATGATGTATCTGTGAGCTTCTTGTCTTGTATGCTGTCCCTTTAAGAAGCAAGTGTTTACTATGGAGGCTCTGAAACAAGCCATACACACATGAACACAGGCGTCAAAATTAAAATGTTCTGGAGCAGTAATAGTACCCTTCAAGATCTGAATGTATAATCACAAATATTTAACATAACAAGTCTGTTGTTGTTTTGCCACACCAAAATCCCAAATAAATAATGCTTAGGCCATGGCAAGACAGAAACTGATTAAGATGTTATGTGTCCAATTGCTGGAATAAAAATTCACAGTTGTGGTGCTATCTTCAGTCTGTGCTAATGCTAGTGACCATTAAATAGATATTTAGCTATATTGCTGTCCTAAAGCAGATGAGATAGTTTCACATTTTTATTGAACGTTAAAATACAGGCTACACCCTCCATAAAATGACAGAATCCAGAGAATACACAGAATACACATTGATCATGTGCAGCCTGAAAACAGACGTAGCGTCCATTCATCTCATTGATCATGCGCAGTCATTACTGACTGGATAACGGGACAGGATCAATCTGTTTCTGACATACAGTATACAAAACATCTGTCTGGTCACAGCCTAACTCCACAAACAAACATGCTCATGAAGCCAATCCAGTAGCTGGACCATTTGAACTAAATGGTCAGTTTTAGACACCATTTCTACAGTGTTATTGAGTTATTACAATCTCTGCAAATGTTAAAAAGGTACACTTGTGGTTGAAATCAGCGTTACAAAACCGTTGTCGTTTTGGTCTGAAACTGAGAGTGCATGCCAAAGTCAAACCTGAGTGGCCCCCATTTCTCTCTACCCCTCCCTACAGTCACACAGCCTTTTTCTGGACAGTTGTGTTTTAAAATATTAACAGTGAGCTGGTGTGTGTGTGTGTGTGTCTGTGTGTGTGTGTGTGTGGCTGGCAACAATAGAGCATACACATCTCATGTATTTTTCACATTAGTGTCTTAATCTGCAACCTCTATCAGGTCCTCAACACAACCATCTCAAGCCTAAAATCTTGATTTATACATAAATCATTTTCTTCCACTAACAATGGACGTAGATAATCCTGTATAGAGAGCAGCAGCCATAAGTAAAAACACAACATCTGTGTATTTACAGTTATTTGTACTATTCGCTGTGACATACCTAGTGATAGTACCACCACTAATCGATCAAATGATACACAGTAACCCGTCTACTATTGGGAAATGGGACTGTCTCCAATCAATAAATTACCCAATCAGAAACGCTGATTTTACAGCCACTGTCATTGCTAGCCTGTCTGTCCGTCTCACCATGCCGACGCAGAAGACAGTGAACAGGAGAAACCAGGGCATGTCGGTGCAGCTCCGGTCTTCCAACGGTCTCCATTCTCTCTTCGTCCTCTGAAAGAAACAGAACGACACCATGAGCCGCTCCGCCCCGCCGGCAGGTACACGGCAGTAAAACCGAGACACCCACAGCTAGGCCGCGATCGTCCACACTATAATAATATCGAGATGAAGACGTATTGTGGGCACGTTTCATGTCAGCAAGCCGCAGGCGGTCAGTCTGCACGCGAAGTTGTTTGTTTATCACACCAGACCGGAGTGGTTCTTGGTTTAAACAAAGACAGTACACCACAGACCAGACCAACACGCCTCAGCCCGGCAGCAGGTCCAATAGGACCGTATTTTCCTGCAGGTTAGAGTGGAAATGGGATTAACCTAGTAGGCTAGCTACACCCTGTGCGCGCTCCACGGGCGCTAATCTGCGCGGCAAGGAGCGGTATTCTGTCTTCTAGCGTTCAGCCCATCGCGCAGAAACGCGCCAGGGTTTCGGGAAAACGACCCCGGGCTCGGGTCTCACTGGGTCCAGGTCTTACCTCAGCGCTGCCGCAGCATCCCATCTCAGTCCGGGAGGGTTTCTAGAGGAATACACGCGACAGCAGCAAACACACACAAGACCAAACTTGCAGTGAGGGACGGCAGCGCGCCGCGCGGCCCCGCATCCACGGCGTACAGCAGAGACTATAGGGACGACGTTTGGACGGGTTATTAATATGAAATCATCCGCAGAACATGGTTTTTAATAGCTCCTTCCTCCACCTATGATGGGATTAATAATCCAGGATTTGTCGCATCAGACTTCCTGGTGGATTGATCATGTGCAGCCTGAAAACAGACGTAGCGTTCATTCATCTCATTGAGCATGCGCAGTCATTACTGACTGGATAACGGGACGCTCCGTTTCACATATCATAGGACAACATGAAACTACTAGGCCTATGATATTATTATGACCAAATATTGGTAGGTCTATTGTAATATGTCTTAAAGAGAGGATCTCAGTTTTTCAGAACATGTTGCCATTTCCCCCGTCGATTCTTTCTTCTCTAATTCTCTAATCTCTAATCCATAGATAATAATTTAACCCCTTGAATATCCAGAAATTATTAAAATTATAAGGAACACTTTTTATAAACAACGCAGAGAATAAATACACCATTTTCGGTGTCCAAATGTAATTGGAAGTCAATGCCAGTCAGCTGTAGAAAGTTAATCGTGTAATTTAATAGTCTCCAATGAGCATAAAAAAGATTTTATAAATCCACAATAAATAAATAAAATGTGGAGGTGGAGAAAATGAGTTGTAGAATTAAACACAAACAAACTGAACAGACGGGATTGGAGAGACGACCCCACTTTTTAAATTAACCTGCCAAATGTTTACTACCTTCCTCCTGAGGCGAACCTGTTGGGATCCTGTAGAAAGTCTCTTGGGGTCCATTCCAGGCTGAGCCGAGCCAACACACTGAGCCCTGCAGCGCTGCGGGGAGCTGATGTTGCACACAGATACACACACACACACACACACACTCTCCCCCTGGTACTGTAGGACAATAGCACAAAGGCTCTCTTTGTGTATGTGTGTCAGAGGAAAGAGAATGTAACTTCAGCCAGTTGAAAGGAACTCTAACGTCATGCTGTTATTGCTGTGGATGTTGTCTGTAAATTCAAAATGTTGACCTATTTTCTAATTACATCTTTTTAGCCATATTTTTACAGACCAAGCTAATATGATGATTTAGTTGCAGTTCCATATGGGGCCACTGGAGGTCAGACTGGGTTAACGTTTGTAGCACAGTCTACTGGAAGAGGGTTAAATAAGGGTTTATTCCATCTGGATAACCTATATTTGATAGCAGTATAGGAAACTGAACGAAAACCCTCTAAATATGTGCTATACATACCTGGCTGTTATGGGGAAGTCTTATATAGGCATTGTGATATTAAGACAACAGGCCATTAGACCTCATAACCAAAATGTTTCATTATTGAAAACCTGCTGTGTCATTGCCTAAACAGCTCTCTTGTAGCAATTCTATCTTGTAAATACCTTCATGATTGCTTACCAAATAACTAGGATTATAATGTAAGTCAGAGTTTATCTGCTGACTAAATTTTTTTTCTAGAATAACTGTTCCTCTAGCTGGCTGGTGATGTCACTTCCTCTCAGTCATATCATCACATGCACACACACACACACACACAGGCAAATAGGCGCCTGTGTGTGTGTGTGTGTGCATGGGTGCCAAGATCATTTGGAGAAGCATTACCATATACATCAGTTGATATTATTTTAGGAAAGTTGGGGAAAAGTGTTGTGAAAACAGCCTAAAAAGGTTGAGTCAGGATAATATGTGTGTGTGTGTGGGGGGGGGGTTGCGTTGACCTTTAACATATACAGTATGTGTCTATGAAGAGACAGGCCTCTGGACAGCATAATTGGTAGATTTAAATGTTAGAGACATTACTGTAAATGCCAACAAACAAGACTAAAACACTCACATACAGTCACAAACCCAGACTACAACTGACTAAACACAGACCAGCCAGCAGCCAATCACTCTGTTCTACAGTGGATCATGTTTTGCTGTTGTCTTGTGTGCGTGTCTGTGTGTGTGTGTGTGTGTCAGTGTCAGTATGAGATCTGTGTAGAATTACACTATTGATTTTTTACAGGTTTCCGGTGTGTTATGTACTACGAGACTGTTTACAGACAGAGAATGAACGGCTAGTGGACAGACAGACTGTTGCTCTCTCTTGCAGAGACACACTTTCTGGTGTCTTTTCCTGTGAACCAGTTTAAACCTTGTGTAATGTTAAATTGGAAGTGTATTTTATATGTTCACCTCAACACACTGTGTGTGTGTGTGCGGCTGGGTTTTACCCTTTTTCCTGACTAAATGACGAAAAGACCACAAACACACACTGCCAAGAAATGTCCTACTTCCATATGACATCTGATATCTTGCTGCGTAGCGCGCACACACAATATCACTTTCATGCACACAAACACAATTCTGTATTTGAATACAGTGATTATGTCACATACACGCAGAACGTGTGAAGATTAATTACATAGAAACAATCAAGTACAGGGAAACCAGTAGAGAACTGGGTGAATTATTGCTGCTATTATAGAAATTTAAATAGATAGATACTATATTTCTCGAGAGGAGGTTGGTTTGTCTTCCCTTCTGCACTGCCTTATTTTATATATTTCAGGAGATCCTTCCTTCTTTTATGTTTGCATTAGTTCTATTGTGGGTGTTAATTGTGAGATTGTATTCATAGTGCCCTGTAATGCACTTGATTATTGTTGTTGTTATAAGTAGTTACAAACATTGATGTTGTCATCTGTGATCATGCACCTTCAGACCTAATCAATCAATCATCAATCAATTGCTGGGTGGGGCCTGATCATGGTGATGTAGAACACAAGATCAACCATCATTCCCTGAGTCTTTCATCCTGCAGGTCAGGTTATTGTGTATTATCCCCCCCCCCTCCCCCTCCTTTTGCTCAGTCAGCTGTTTGAGGAGGTCAGTGTGCGAAGACACATCTGGAGTCTTTGTTTTGTGGTTGTGGGGTGAATTCACCTTTCACCCCTTTTTTACTCTGAGCCCAGTCACTAATGGACAGGACTGCCTGAAGATTTCAGCAGATTGTTGGTTTACACAGAGCATTTATATATAACAATATAATTGAAATAAAAATAATCACACTCAACTATGGGTATAAAGGCTCCATTTCCCAGACA
Organism: Percopsis transmontana; assembly: GCA_025447815.1. Taxonomy (NCBI): domain Eukaryota; kingdom Metazoa; phylum Chordata; class Actinopteri; order Percopsiformes; family Percopsidae; genus Percopsis; species Percopsis transmontana. The sequence continues at coordinate 358,376 of JAOEHI010000002.1, read as the reverse complement.
GGACCTAGACCTAGAGTAAATAAAATTAAATGGAGATGGAATTTAAAATAATAATTAAAAAAAAACTTAATTCTTGTCCAGGGAAACCGGCAACAAATGTTTTGTTCAATTTAAAACTGGACAGACAGGCGAGTGATTGAATTCATCATTCAGTTCTGTCTGTAACGGCCCCAAACCTGACATTTTGATGCTAACATTATCATTGGATGTAGGCTACTAAATCTTTACTTCAACTGCTTCGACCACCTACAACCAATCTCAATTAAAACCTTACGATATAAGAGTATGTAGTTAGAATCTGCTCCAGATGTGCGGTTGTCCAGGCAGGGCCACTAGGGGTCTCTGGTGACCGACAGTAACCCCGTCTTCGAGGCGGATGTGGAGAAGGGTCTGCTATAAAAGCGTGTGGATGAAGGAACAGGAGGAACATCTTGTGGACACTGCCGATAGAGAGACGCAGTAAGGAGTAATGAAATAACATCAGCTTCTTAACCACAGAGAAAATACTTTTCCTTTTCTACTTCAGGCCTATAAACAAACGGACTAAACAGCGCTTTACAGCAGAGGTGTGAATTAATGCTTTACCACTGCAGGTTAGTGGATATCACTGTTGCAACATCTATATTGCTTTTATTAGTTTTTAGGACCACTGCCGGTTTTAGTTTAGTTTCGTGGCACTTTTATTTGTTCCTCCGTGACAGCTTGCTTTTAACTCTGAAAGACAGAACGTTAAAGTTTGAGTTGAAGTGTGTTAAAGACCAAAAGTAGTATGTCGGATGTTTTTATATTTTTTGCTGGGGGAGGGCATTGATATCGTCACAGTAGAACGGATTTCAGATGGATTTTTTTTAGTTCTGGTCATTAAAGATCTGATTAAACACAGCTCTTCCAGTTTTGACATAATAACTTTTGAGGTTTTCGTTAAAGACGGATTTAATCCCGTGAGGTAAAATTAACTTCTTCTCTTACCGCTAGTGGCGCTAGAAGCAACACTGTTCATTCAAAATTGAGATTTTAAGATTAAACAGAATTATAATTTGAAAGGTATATTTTATGTATATATTTGGTTGACGGAGTTTCAAAAGTAGGCTAATCAACTATCTGTATTTTTAACAGGGAGCTGCCATAAAGAGTCTATTAAACGTTTGTCAGACAAGTGTGTGTTTGCATACATTGACAGGCATGCTTCTGATCTAATCAGCCTCCATCCCAGACGGGGGAGGGTCTCATGTAGAACAATGGACCCCCCGTCCCCACTTTACAGATCATTCAAAGCCATAGACGTAGAATATAGGCTATCTGAAATTCTTCTTTATTCGTCTCTCTTCTGTCTGTGCTATAAACACCAGACCACCCATCACGCCCACACAGACGTTTTTTAAACTATTTTTTAATTTGTTATATGACATGATTTATTTGTATTATCCTATTCCATTATTTAGACGATTACTGTATTAAATAAATGATCTACTAAACTATTTGCCATGTTTTACATCCACGGTGCATTCCATTGCCAAGGAGTTGCTAAAACACACTGTGCTGTAAGTTTGACAAATAAACTTTAATTAAATGATTGAATGTTGATTTCATACACTCACAGCACACGCACACTTGTGGAGTCCTGGGAACTGAGTTTCTCGATGTCGTCAGCTGTAGATAGATGTGACTTTTGACCCTCGTACCTTTGAGCGGTGTGCTGGCTCACACGTTCAGGGCTTTACTGCGAGTGAGTCTCTGGCTTTTATTCCAGTTGAGAGCTGCGGAACACAGCAGCAGGAGACAGACATGTCCGTCTCAACCCAGCTGGGTTTACTGCTGTGGAAAAACTTCACCTACCGTCGGAGACAGACGGTAAGTAATATATTTTGTCGGACCGTACTTTTCGCCAAGGAATATGATACATTTGAAAAGTAACGATGTTCTAAACCACTGCTTATTTTAACGCTAAAATTATCTTGCATTCTTGTCACCACGCATTGCACGAGGTGATGTAGCCAAAGTTATAGGTTAGATTTTTTAAAATTCTTATTTTGACAGGACTTTGATGAAGAAGGATTTTTAACAACAAGATAAATCATTCTTTGGCAGTTTTATTAAGATTCATTACGATTTCCAACTAAAATTTGTTTTGTTCCTGTCCAATTGCCTATGTCATTATTGTAAATGGAAGTAAATGTAAATGGAATGGAATATTGTAAATGGAATGGAATATTGTAAATGGAATATTGTTCAATTTTGTTAATTGAAATTAATAAAATAAAAAGATAGCAAAGGATAGCAATCAATCACTAAAACAAACATCTGTCCGCATTAATGCAACGCCAGGATGCTTCACGTTGCCATTGTTATTCAGAGGAGGATATTGATTCTCCACTAGTTCATGTATTATGGACGAGTTCCTAATAATACAGCCGCCAGCCGCTTCCTGCCTGCCGAACAGACATTTTCTAGGCGGTAGTTAAGAAACTGTACATTAGCTTTAAAAGCTCCACACTGAGAAGGGGTCATCTCTAATGGTTTTCACTACATGCTCTTTGATTACGCTGGAAACACTTACATACTCTTTCCTGTTTGTGTTCCAGCTCCAGCTGCTGATCGAAATTGCTTGGCCACTTTTCATCTTCTTCATCCTCATCGTTGTGAGGCTCAGCTACCCTCCCTATGAGCAACATGAGTGTAAGTCCCCAGGAAGTACTACAGATCCTCTCCTCAGGGGTCCTGTGTGTCTGCCCCTCCACCCGCAGTGCTGACACCTTCCTTCTATCACCTCCTAACACCTCCACTGTGTGGAGGTTGAAATGAAAATCTAGTAGTAGGCCAACAGTTACTTTGCTGTTTGAAGAAAACACTTTGGGCTGCGAATGGCAAACCTGACACCTTTATAACAAACTAATGACAGATAGAGTAGACGGATAGCTAAATTGATACAGATTTCTCAAGGTTAAAAACGCCTGCTCAGCATGCAGCTAAATGCGCTAGCAAAAACAGATCAATGTCAAAGCTGCAATTTTAGCATTTCTAATGTTGTTTATGACCCTCTGTCATAGTATTTTGATGTGTTGAAGATGTTTTGCTGATCAGGGAATCTGTGCCTCTAATCAATTTTCTCGAGATGTGCTATTTAGGAAGATGCTAACCCTTGTGCCCACTGTGCATGCAGATAGGAGGGTTCTATAGGCTACACTGGAATTGTGGGCAAAGTTTGTGAGGTCATGCAATATCCGTTTGGTAGAGGTGGGATTGGCGCCTTCTGGCCTTTTTGCATGTATGTGTTTTATTATATTGACTTTGGATATTAAGTGTAATCTTAAAGATAAGTGGCCTGTTGAAGAAAAGTTCGCAGAATGATTGTTCCTAGCAGTTATCAGATATAAACCAACCTCTAGGTAATGTGGAGAAGGCTTCTGCTGAATCAGGAGAAGTTTATTGGCTGTTTACTGCTGCTGGTCGTATTATCATGGTCCTATAGGTGGGATCTGAATGTCAATGAGACCTGGTCACACCTGATAATGTTAAAATGTCATGAGCACAATACAATTTCATAATTAATAATAATTTTTAAGCCATGTTTTGCTTTTGCGGCTAATTTGCGATGTCATTGCTGCTACCAGTTTGATCTCCAAATGAAAACGTTTCAATTTTAAATGTTTTCATTTGGAGATTTTAAACTTTAAATAGATATTACTGGTGTGATACCATTCACATTTAAGGAATGCATGTTTTTATCTACAGCGACTTAGAACAAGTTTCATTCAGGCTTTCATTTAATAGGCTTTGCTATGATTATGAAATGATGAAATTATTCAAGAAAATATATGATATGAAATACCATTTTGTCTATTGTCTAAACGACTTGTGAGATCACCACCTCCTTTTCTGGAAGACAGCCACTTTGTATCAGAAAGCAGAGGTCTCAGCCGTTGAGCTGATTTCACTTGTCTCTCACTTTATTGGCTCTTGATGCGATTTGTGCCGTGATTCACCCAGCATGTGAGCAGACATGTTGAAACTCGCCTGGTGGGGCCTAATACAGAAGACACGAGGCTCTGCTATTAGCCAAAATGCGTGGACAAACACTGATGTAACAATAAGTCTTTACACAATACACCTCCCTTATAAAATAGGGAAACAAATTAAAAAGGCCCAGCATTGGCCCACTAAACTAAACCAGTAACATGTTTAAAGACATCAGATCAGTTGGACTTGATCCGAATCTACATTTTATGGGAATACAGGTTTATGAAGATGTAGTGTTACAGTATACTGTATTCTAATCTGGAATACTACATATTTTATCTGGTTGTTAATCTGATTAGTTCTGTCATTTACCTCTAAATCACTGAAGGCTGCTGGTTCCTCACCTAGTCTCTGTGGTTATCTTATCAGCGTTATGATTAGCAAGAGGCCAGTTGGCAGTCTTAAAGGTTTCCTGATAGCAGGCCTACTTTTTCACTAATTGCACAAATAACGTGGGCCCTCTCTGAGAAAGCACAGAGGGAAGGCCAAAGGTTGGAAGCCCTAGTTAGGTAATCAGTCAGCTCTTCCCAGAGCTGGGTGATGCTTGCTGCTGTCCAGCAGGGAGATAAGGCAATCAGAGGGTATGCAGGCTATGTACCTGCCCTCCATCCAGGTGTGCCTTTCATTTGTGGCCTGTATGAAACATCACCAAAGCCCTCTCCAAACCCAAGCTAAAGAAATGTTTAGGTGTCTTAGTTTCCAAGGAAATGTAAGGCATCTCATTCTAAACATCAGTTATCCATGCCACGCTGTTAATGGCGTAGTGAATGTATAAACTGCAACCTATTAACCTAGCAACTGCTTTGGACTTGCTATTGAGGAGGTACATATTCTGAAGAACAGTGATAATTCGTATTGATTTCTGCTTTTGTTTATTTCTAGTGCCGTGTTACTAAGGCCAAGGTTGAGGCCTTCTTTCCAACTAAACTACCCCTACCGAAGGGAATTTTGGGCCAAATACAAAGCTTTAGGCTTTATTAACACTTCAAATAATCATCTTAGTACTGGATATACAGTAAATGTGCTGTAATGAACAAGTACACGGTTCATGTATGTGTTTGTATCACGTATCAACCACCATATTTATAAACTGTCTATTACACATGACAGAACTGATTTGGCTTTCTAACCCATTCTTATGGAGTGCACAATTGAATGCTTATTTGGGCCTTTATAACACATAACGGAATATACAATCTATGTAGATAAATGTCCTAAACACACATTGTTTGTCTTCAGGTCATTTCCCTAACAAAGCCATGCCATCCGCTGGCACGCTGCCATGGATTCAAGGCATCATCTGTAACGCCAACAACCCCTGCTTCCGCCACCCGACGCCAGGAGAGTCGCCAGGGGTTGTTGGCAACTTCAACGATTCCATGTGAGTCCATTTTGGGTTTTAGCGAACATTAGGTTTTAATTAAGAATTTTATCAATATCAAAACAATGTCACATTAATGCTGCGTGTAAACAATCTCAAATAAATAGTTAATCGTGATGTTCACTTTGTGATTTTACTTTAGAAAATAGAACATTTAGAAACATAATTCTTATGAAAAAAAGCAATTTCACAGCTTATAGCTTGACAAGTTAGTATTCTTCAGATCTGATGACTGCTGCACAAGAAAAACAAACCTGAATAAATGACACTTCATTTGTGTTTTCTCAGAATTTCTCGGCTTTTCTCGGACGCTAAGAAGATTCTGCTGTACAGTCGGGATGACAAGAATCTGGAAGGCTTTAAGGAGCTGTCTCAGGCTCTGAAGGGGCTGCAGGAAAAGACACCAGGTAGAAAAACATTTTGAAATGTACTAGTCAACATTGTGCCATGATAATTTGAAGACCACAAGTTTAGAGATGTATGGGAAGCCACGTGGATAAACATACAACAAAGCATCCTGGGAATCGAAACAATTTAAAGAGTCTGATTGTTCTACCTTCAATGCTGTTTTGGGCTGAAAGTGGATTTATGATTAAGATCCAGACTGTTATGGAATATATAGACACGACTATGTATCCGTGGTATTTTATCAGAATTATCCTCCATTATTTAAACTGGAGTTCTGTTCTGCTGTATTTGTTGAGGAGGTGCGTGATGTCAAAGGTGTTTCTTATACAGGTGAAAGTAAAGAGTAGGAGATAAATTGTCATGCCACGCCCACCTGCAGGTTGTAGCAGGTTGACTAGTGGGTGGGGGTTAGTAACATGACTATCAAGCATCGTATCTTGTCGTGATGACAAATATGCTTTCCATTAAACTTGTTTTTTCCCCCTATACCTACATAATGATGGGATAGCGTCTGGAGCTATCAAAGTGATCTTTAGCTTTGGGGATAGAGGTTTGAAGTCATAGGGATTAACATTTCTATGCTTTGGAACAGAGTTATGCCTCAAGTCTGACATACTAGTCTGTACAGTACAGTACAGTAGTATACAAATAGATATTATAGAGATTCTTTCCACTGTCTTATCTGGCGAGAGGATCTATTTTTTTTTACCTGTGGAGGTACCTGTTGAACCCAGCTGAGGGTTTCTGTTCAAGGGTTTGTTGACTTGGCTGGCTTGTGAATATCATTCTAATGAGTCAATTTAATGCAAAGCCATGTGAAAGAATGAATAGTGACGCAACTGTGTAGTGCCGTTGGTTGTAGAGCGTTGAATGGGATATTTGAGTCCGGACTGTCTTTATGTAAGCAGGAGAGACATGTGTATCTTTATTTAGCTTGTAGGTTGTGTTTATGTAGAGACATTATCACATCCATTTGTGGAAACAGTGGATTTTATACTTGTAATGTACCAACAAACAATGTGCTTCTACTGTATATGTACCTTGGGTCCAGGTAAAACCTGATGTCTTCTAAATAGCAACAGGTCTTCTGATTGGTTGAAATTAAAATGGGCCTATGGCTGCATTTACTTTAACTCTTAAAAAGATATAGCTCTCAGAAAAAAGGCAGCACCTGTGAAGTTGTGTATCGAGTTTCTAATCCAGGAGAGGAATTCAGGTCTTTCATGTGTTTCTCAAACGTCCTGCCGGGAATTGTCTTCTTTCCCAAATGGTTCCCTGCCCGAGGTCTGGGCCGCTGGCCCACTGCTGAGAGTCGCCGGGTTCAACATCACAGCTTCAAGTGTCTCCCGCAGTCTTCAGCTGGACAAATTGTCCTTTCACTTCAGAATTCAACTGGGTTTATTCCGAGTCACCACACCGAGAGATTTCATTTTATCTAAACTTAAATGTAGCTCATTTATAAAATTATTCCTTGAACAAATCACTGCAGGGGTCAGGTTGACTGTTTATAGTTTCACAGTAGACAGGTACATAATTTTACATACAGTAAAACACAATATAATATAGAGACAATCCTGAAAATAACTGACTGACTTCAACTAATGTTCAAATTAGCCCCTGCTTTACAAAATTACAGCAGCTTTAATTGCTAGGTAACCTTATTAAAAAGAGATTACAATTAAGTTTTGTATTTTCCTTTTGGCTCCTAACAGTAAAGATGAGATACTTCATGTATGACATATACTGTACATATATAGTATATACTCTATACTTGTATCCTACAAAAAGCTTTGTTATGGGCCATAAACTGTCAGGCAGTGGGTCCTGGGTGTACTAGGTTCCTCCCAGAGTGAACCATGAATTAGACCCTGAGGACATTTAACTTCCAGCTGCCTTCATCAAGTCCTCTTTAACAATAGACTGAGCTAAATGTCACAGAAGATTTGCTACAACATGTTGCATTCTTCTTGTCGGGGCTTTTGAGGTTTATGGACGTCACATAACTGTGACGCCTGGGGATTGCTAGTTCCTCGTTTGGCACTCACAGGAGGCGGTGGGCTTCATTTAAGCAGATAAAATCTGCTGACTTCTCAAGTTCAGAGCTGGTCTGAGTCTCTCCCCTCTGGACGCAGGGGGTGGTTCTACTTTACATAAACCACCAGTCCAACAATGTCCCTAATGACCCCATCCTCACGCTGAGGGTCAACGGGGAAATTTGTCCCTAATTTATCTCAATTGCCCCAGAGCAATTTGATGCCTGGAGACCCCCCCTTTCTCCCCTCCACGACCGACCATCATGTCTACTCTCCTTCAAAAAGTTGTTCACCCTGAGGTGTGTGTGTGTGTGTGTGGGTTAGGGGAGGAAGGTTTCAGGAAGCCTTCTGCTTCTTGTCTTTTGTTCTATTGTATACACACAGGGGACCAGATCTTCAGAAGAAAAACTATTCTTGTTTTGACTCTTACATGGTCTGAAATGGTTTTGTAATAGCACCATCAACACCAGCATAAAGCCTGGCTGACCCTGGATCATAAGTACACTTGGGAACGTTGCTAAAATGTACCCAAGTTGTTTTAGCTGTTGTTCTGTGTTAACTAAAGGTGTCCTTACATGTTGCTGCTCCCGTGTTTATCTTCTGCCCTGAGGTCTGACCTACTTTTACTATCTGTTGTCCGGAGAGAGTCCAGACAGAACAAAAGAGGGATATTGATGTGTTAAAGAACACAATCACCTAACGAGTCACCTTTTTCATCTGTTAGCAACTGTAGTTATTTAGTTGTACTTAGTTAGCGGGGTTCTTGTGCTTCAGTTAAAGTGGAATTGGACCAGGACGTTTCCCTTCTCTGACTTTGGCGATTGTTTCGAACCAAAATCGAATCAATCCTACGCACGTCACGGCACCCTGTAGGGACGTGCACTGTAATGGGCCTTATACTTGCGCTGCAAGAAACAGTTTCTCACTAAAACAAGAAAATACAAACTCGCTACGAGATTTGTTACACACTTAACAGAATGGGTGAGTTTAATATGTGTTATTTCGATAGCCCCATTTGTTTCCATAATATTTTGTGAAGTCTCGACAGGAAACTGCCAGAAAAGGCCATGTTAATGACAATAAAAACAAAACCACTAATCCTTACTGTCTCATTGTCATAATAAATATTAGCATGAATATTGACAAGACCAGACAGCCCCTATTTTCCATATAGAGCACTCCCATGCTTCTAACATCTTCTGCTCACACGGTACAGTATTTGAATGCCTTGCCTCCGCAGTGCTACAATACTTGTTAAAACATGCATTTTGATGTACAAAAGAAAGCGTGGGGAGGGTAGCCCTTAGCCAAATAACCAAACTAGCTTGCACGATTTCTTGGTGCAACACCTTAGTGGAAACTTTGGGCCGCTAAACAAGTGCGCACACGCACCTCTGAGCAATTAAGATACAGCATGCTTGCTTTGAATGGGACAGAAGGATAATAGGGGAATTCAATCTTGTGGAATGCCGGTAGAAAGCCTTGGCGTTGGGTTTCTCCCAGTCCAGCTAGTCTGTAATCGGCCACTTTGTTCTCCCACAGGCTTCAAGTTAAAGAACTTCCTTCAGGACAATGAGACGCTGTCCACTTTTCTCCTCCAGAACGCCTCCTTCTCCGAAAACACTCTGCGAGAGGTCTTGGAGGCTGATGTGAACTTGGAAAAGGTAATGACACGACTGCCCAAGAAACTTCCCCAGGAAATGAAAGCGTTCTGAGCGCTAGCAAGTTAGTCCACTTTATCTGTAAAGCCCTTAACCCCAGTTCCAGTCCAGTGCAGTTTATCTGTACAGGTCAGACATATTGCTGTGTTCACCTTGGAGATAAAGATGCGGATCTAGTCACATGAACGCTAATGGCTCATTTCCACTGAGCGGTACAGTACAGTTCAGTAAAGTACAGTACGATTCGGGATGGTAATAAAGCCCTGATACGGCTTGTGTTTCCACCGCCAACAGTGGCCAACAGCCTGCAGTGAGTCTAGCTCCACCCTTTAGGTACTGGACCACTATGCTAGTTACCCCAACGGAAGGGTCCCAAAAAAGTGGTAGGTACAGATTGGTATTTTAGTACCATTCAAAACTTCTGGCAATCAGCGGAAATAATTGCGTTCTGTACCAAATCTAACTGTACTGTACCGCTCAGTGGAAACGAGCCATAAGTATAGTTACAACACTTACAATTCGTTCATTTACATATAACAGCTCTATTATACAGGTGATTTCCTCTTCTCTCCAAGGTTCTGATGAAAGGGTTTGGGGTCCACCTGCGGAGCATGTGTGCGAGGAACGGAGGGACGGCGAGTCTGGAGGACTTTGTGAGCATCTCCGACCGGCAGGTGTCGAGCGTAATCCAGGAGATCATCTGCAGAGCTCCACCTGCCTGGCTAGACCAGGCAGAGAGACACTTCCTCAACAATCTGGACTTCCTCAAACCTTTCTGGGTGAGACCTTCAAAGTCATATCTGGGTGACACTCTAGACATGGAGGCGCTGGGGGGTCACAAGGGGTTTTTGGATGGTCGCAAGATGATTCTTTTTATGAATTTAAAAAGTGTAATAGGGTATTTACACATATTATTTTTCCTACAGGAATAGCAATGTACTATATATAACAGTTATACATTATACAACAGTTAGTTTTGACCAAGTAATTTGATTGGACAAGAAGCATTCCATGACTTTAAACTGTACATGTATCACTTTGGTTTATAGGCGTTCTAATAACCTTTAATTACATGAACGATCATTATCTATCTTAGATTAAAACAAACTTCGCTGCAAAGATGAACATATTTCCACAAATAAAATTTGAGTAGACCTATTTGTAGACCTACACAAAATAGCAAGCTTGTGCAGGAAAATGTTTATGTGTTGCTTGGCAACAGTCTAGTCCCAGTCCAGTCTCAGTCGCGAAACTAATAAATTATTAAATAATAAAACAAATCATAATCCGTTGTCGCTTACTTTAATAGCTGATGCTTGTAGAACTGTTGTAAAACTCTTGTAGAAAGAATTATTATTTTCGGCATTCGGCCTGCGGACTTGTACCTACGAACGAATCACAGCCGTGCTGATATTCAGTATAACAGCACTTCCTCTCGTGTGATGTTGTTTCATTATAGAATTTACATTAAAAAAAACTAAATGTTTTTTTACACCTCATTTACATGTGTGGGGGCAAATCAACCAAACCAAGATTAAAGGAGTAATAACTCTTTTAATAAAAGAGTTTAATTTACTTTGATAACTTCGGAGAAAACTTGAAATTGATAGATTCTGGCGAGGTGTACTGGTGAGTCGAGCCACTCTGGCTGGTCCAGAATGGTTTACAGTGTTCCACTGTTCCCGGTGTTTTCAGAACAGTGGTGACAAACAACCCCCGGCCACCCACTCAACAGAGAGGACAGGAGAGGTTTATCGACCTGCTGGCCACAGAAAAGAGGTTGTTTATTGAGGATGGGGCTTGAATAAGGTCTTTAGTGAGCCCCAAATTCCCCCCCCCCCCCCCCCGCGCGCCCCCGCCCCAATCTCAGGGAGCTCAGGAGAGGTGTCATATTTCTAGTCCATGAGCCTCCTCTGCCGTTTACGCACAGGAACAAAGTAACAGGAGAGAGAGGATAGTGGAGGTTTGGGAGGAGGAAGCATGCCTCTACATGCTCCTGTTTAAGCCTTCGCTCAGCTTGTGTAGCCTGGAGCTACGTTTAGGTCTTCTGCTTAGCTCTCTGTCTTCATGCCGGACAGATCTACAGTCTAGCTGTTCACCCGGACAAACAACACGCCAAGTCTTATTTATGTGTTGAGAGAGTTTCACACGGCTAAGAAATTACCCCACTGTGACATTTTAAATTCTCCTATTTTTCCCTCCTGAAAGTGCAAATGGTAGGCAAGTTTTATTCATGAAGCGATGCTTGTTCAGCGTAACGTTAACAGCTTTAGAGTGATAATACGGTTGTTGGAAAACAGTCATTGGCAGTAACTTTTTATCAGCGTATCACAATTTAGTTTCGTTAGAGAGACATCCTGCATTTTATTCACTTTAAAATTAAACGAATCATGAAACTAATGAATGAATGAAATGGAATGAATTAATTGTGGGATGTTAAATACACTGTGAATTCAACATGAATTTGTTGAGATTTGAGAGACTTTTTGGGGTGAGAGGTCGAGCTAAACTGGTGTCTCTCTCGCCTTCACAGAGGGATGTGAGGTCTGATCCCGACGCTGTCAAACAGGTTGCCACGGCAACGGACAAACTCCTGGAGACCATGGGATCGCTGGCAGTTGAGGTGAGTTCCCATAAAGGCACATTTAGAGGTACAATACCTCGTTCACAGAGCCTGCGCACATAGAAAGTTGACTATAGATATTTTATAAATACTAAATAATATTTATATTTCACTGTCCGTTTTAAACAATTTCTTTCCATTGTGGAGGTTTATTTACCAGGACATAAACAGCGTCAATGGTATTTCCTGCAATTCTACCTGTTCCACCTACCTCTACCTCTACTCTACTCTACATCTATATTATATTAATAGGAAAACTATAATAGAAAATTGCCTGTGTAATACAGCAGTTAAACACAAAATCTGATTTGAATTAGAAAGACACTTTAAAACACACACAACACACTAAAATACACATAACCAAATATAAACTTTAAAATAATGGCATGTGTGTTATATAAAGGGTTACACACAAGGTTCTATATGTACAGTACATGTATATTGTTACTGAGGTTCCTACACAGGAAGCTCTGTATAATACTATAAAGTTATACAGAGTTCTGTATGTACAGTATAGTTAAACAGGTTCCTGAGGCTGAGTCCGTTAGACCGCTCTTTGGGTGACTTGGGGTCTCTGAGGCCAATAAGTTTACTTATAGAGTGTGTTCAGCCAGACAGGAGATAGGCCGTCTACAGCTGAACAAAGAGAGAGATGGGGGGGGGGGACTAGTAAGGCCGCAGAGTGGGCAGTCCATACTGCACTAGGAGGTTAACAAAAGAGTATAATTGCAATAACAATAACAACATTTGAGGCGCTTAGAGGTTTTTGAAGCATGTTCAACACCTAAAATATAATGACAAGTTCTAGCAGCCTCATTCTCTGTGTTGTAAAAAGGTCTGTTTGTAGACATTAAAACCACAACAGGCAAGTTTATCACCTCAAAAAACACCTGAATGGCATGCACACACACAGTGTTTCCAGTAATGTCTTCTGGACTGGGTTAAATTGAAATCATGTGACCACACTGCTTTGTTGTTGTGGTCTGATGAGTCACACTATCCCACGATAGTTAACTGGCACCTCCTCCATCTGTAATAGAAAGGCCTAACAACAACCCAGTTACCTCTCTGTCTGCCTCTCTCCGCTGCTGTTCTGGAGTGTGGTACAGGAAGTACGTTAAACTACATTTTTCTCAGTGTCTAACTGGTCCAGTGTGTGTGTCCAGCTGGCCAGTATGAAGAGCTGGAGCGACCTGAGGAACGAGATCATCTTCTTGACGCATAACGCCACGTCGTCGCCCAGCGCCATGTACCAGGCCGTGTCTCGCATCGTGTGCGGTCACCCGGAGGGCGGGGGGCTGAAGATCAAGTCCCTCAACTGGTACGAAGACAGCAACTACAAGGCTCTGTTTGGAAACCACAACAGCAGTGAGGACGAGTCCTCCTCAGTCTACGACAACTCCTCCAGTACGCAAACTTTATGCTTGAATTACATTTCATTACATTACTTTATACTTCTTCAATTGGCTGGATTTTTTGCTAAATAACATGTTCAGCTCTTTCAGGTCCCTTCAGACAACACAACTTGAAAAACCTTTTCCCATAGAGGACCTTTATCCCATGACCCCTCAAGGGTCAGAATGTTGCACTGTGGGTTGTTTGACTTTTTATTTGTTTGTGTGTGTGTGTGTGTGTGTGTGTGTGTGTGACTGATTTCCAATTATCCTCAGCTCCATACTGTAACAGTCTGATGCAGAACATGGACTCCAACCCCATGTCACGAATGATCTGGCAGGCGCTCAAACCGCTGCTCATGGGAAAGATCCTATACACACCTCACACTCCTGCTACACAGAAAATTATCCATGAGGTAATACAGGCTTGTATGCACACCACATTATATGTCTAAATACACCCTTAAATATATGCAGAAATACAAAATACAGTAAACATCCACCTGGTACATTGAAGCTATTCTTCTATGGGACTTACGGGAGCTGTAGTTTTGGTTGTCAGTAGTTGAGATGTTTGGTATTCCTCTCCTCAGGTGAACAGAACGTTCCAGGAACTAGGAGTGTTCAGAGATCTTGGAGGAATGTGGGAAGAAATGAGACCCAAAGTCTGGAACTTTCTGGAGAACAGCGAACAGATGGATCTGATCAGAGTAGGAATCTCATTTGCTCTTCTCTTTTCTTCTCCTCACATCTAATTTCTTTCTTTTATTCTTCCTTGGTTCCTTGCTTTCATATACATCCAGTAATAACCATAGCTACATTACCCATAACCTCTTGTTCTCCAGACATTGCTGAAGTACAATGTCACCGCCTTGATGTTCAACACTCAGCTGTCAGCGACAGACTGGACTGTGACGGACATCTCCAGCTTTCTTTCCAAGCAGTCTGATGACCCTCGTTCCCCTGGCAGCGCCCTCACCTGGCATGAGGTCTTCAACGAGACAGACCAGGCCATCATGAGCATCTCCCGCTTCATGGAGGTCAGAACCTAACCCTAACCCTGGCAGTGTTAGGGCCTTGCTCTACACAGGGAATAGAACCCCTAACCCTGGCAATGTTAGTGCCTTGCTCTACACAGGAAATAGAACCCCTAACGCTGTCAGTGTTAGTGCCTTGCTCTACACAGGGAATAAAACTCCTAACCCTGATAGTGTTAGCGCCTTGCTCTACACAGGGAATAGAACCCCATAACCCTGTCAGTGTTCGTGCCTTGCTCTACACAGGGAATAGAACCCCTAACCCTGTCAGTGTTCGTGCCTTGCTCTACACAGGGAATAGAACCCCTAACCCTGGCAGTGTTAGTGCCTTGCTCTACACAGGGAATGACCCCTCTAAATGTGTGTGTCTGTATGCAGTGTGTAAACCTAGATAAACTGGAGCCGGTAGCCAATGAGGAGCGCTTGGTGAACCAGTCAATGATTTTACTGGAGGACAGGAAGTTCTGGGCGGGAATCGTGTTTCCCGACATCCAATCAAATGACTCTGAGGTCCCGCCAAACATTAGCTACAAGATCCGCATGGACATCGATAACGTGGAGCGCACCAACAAGATCAAAGACGCGTAAGACCCCCCCTCCAGTGTTTGACCTCTGACTATTGTTCAATGGAAGTGAGACTTTATATTTGTAAAGTGAGATTTATATTTGACTTATTGTCTGCAAGTATTTGAACCTGTCTGTATGTGTGTTTCCAGCTGGTTGAAACCTGTTTCTGTGTGTTGCAGGTACTGGGACCCGGGTCCCAGAGCGGACCCGTTTGAGGACATGCGCTATGTGTGGGGGGGGTTCTCCTACCTGCAGGATGTGGTGGAGCAGAGCATCATCAGAGCTGTGACCGGAATCAAGGAGAAGACCGGAGTCTACATCCAGCAGATGCCTTACCCCTGCTACGTAGACGACATGTAAGACCTGTCTGTCTGACTGTCTGTCTGTCTTACCCCTGCTACGTAGACGACATGTAAGACCTGTCTGTCTGTCTGACTGTCTGTCTTACCCCTGCTACGTAGACGACATATAAGACCTGTCTGTCTGACTGTCTGTCTGTCTTACCCCTGCTACGTAGACGACATATAAGACCTGTCTGTCTGACTGCCTGTCTGTCTTACCCCTGCTACGTAGACGATATGTAAGACCTGACTGTCTGTCTGTCTTACCCCTGCTACATAGACGACATGTAAGACCTGTCTGTCTGTCTGTCCGGCTACTTGTCTTCCTCCTGATACGTTAGGGACATGTAAGACCTGTCTGTCTGTCTGTCCGGCTACTTGTCTTCCCCCTGCTACGTTAGGGACATGTAAGAGCTGTCTTGGTGTCCATCATGTCTCCATGCTGTGGGTCTGTATTATGTATTTTTTCAGTAATAGAATATTAATCTAATCTAGTTTCCTGCGTGTGATGAGCCGCTCCATGCCTCTGTTCATGACGCTGGCTTGGATGTATTCTGTGGCCATCATCATAAAGAGTGTGGTCTACGAGAAGGAGGCACGCCTCAAGGAGACCATGAGGATTATGGGATTGGACAACGGGATCCTGTGGGTGAGCTGGTTCATCAGCAGTCTGATCCCCCTGCTGGCCAGTGCTGGACTGCTGGTGCTGCTGCTTAAGGTACCAGAGATTTATTGGCATCACTAAGATAGTAATTATGATATAGTATTATTACGTTATAATAACATTAGTCATATTTCTCTCTACAGAAGGGGAACCTGTTGCCACACAGCGACCCTGGCGTTGTGTTCCTGTTCCTGGGTTCGTTTGGTGTGGTAACCATTATGCAGTGCTTCCTGATTAGCACGGTGTTCGCGCGTGCTAACCTAGCGGCAGCGTGCGGCGGTATTATTTACTTCACGCTGTACCTTCCCTACGTCCTCTGCGTAGCCTGGCAGGAGTACATTGGCTTTGGAGCCAAAGTGTTCGCTGTAAGTTCCGAATGTCTGCTACTGACGCTGGATTATGTTGGTCTTTAAATGGTTTATACAGTATGTATTATATACAGGTTTACGTACTCTGTAAAGGTATAAGCAGGATTCAGTAGTCTTCTGACTTCTAGTCAAATGTGATAAATAAATTAAATAGGTACATGGCTAGTAATCTTTAGCTTTCAGATCTGTGACTTTCAAAGTACACAAATCACAAGATTCCAGCATTTGACTATGAAACCTTTTACTTGAATTGGCAACAGATCTCTGCTTTTCCCTTTTTTTTGTTTTTGTAAGCCCTCCCACCTAAAGTACTAGCTACGACTAGTTAAAAGTATATTATATGGGTATTATTAAGTATATTGTTTATATAAACAAATATTTTTTATAGATGATTATACAGTATACATGCGTATACACTTTATACACATGTATAGTGTATGTATATACTACATAATACTATTAAGTATTATGTTTATATAGTTTACATATATTTTATAGATGATTGTACAGCATACAGGCCTTAAGCAGAGCTTTCTGTCTTTGGTAGTGGTTATATAGTTTATATGTATTATACGCAGGTACATCATATAAGATTCTTTCTCTGCAGAGCCTGCTGTCTCCGGTGGCATTCGGTTTCGGCTGTGAGTACTTTGCCCTGTTCGAGGAGCAGGGTGTGGGGATCCAGTGGGCCAACCTGGTCAGCAGCCCCATGGAGAAGGATGACTTCAGCCTGACCACCGCCCTCGTCATGATGTACTTTGACTCCTTCCTGTACGGAGTCATGACGTGGTACATCGAGGCCGTCTTCCCTGGTGAGATACAAACGGTCCCACTTTATTTACACCGCATGTGTGTCACTCGACAGTAGAGTGTGTTTCACTTGGGATGAGATAAGGAGAATAGTTTAAAAAAAGTGAATAATTAAAGGGGACTCACATACAATACTATACTGATATGTCTAATATGCTA
Source organism: Percopsis transmontana (assembly GCA_025447815.1). NCBI lineage: Eukaryota > Metazoa > Chordata > Actinopteri > Percopsiformes > Percopsidae > Percopsis > Percopsis transmontana. Next base: position 340,913 of record JAOEHI010000002.1, on the reverse strand, counting down.
CTACTTAAAACCAAAAATGTATTCACATTTGACATACGGTCAAACCCTTATGCAATCATTTATTTATCTAGTGAAACCTATTCTGCAAATAAAACACTCCAGCAATGCTGATGTTTATGACCTATGAACTGTGTGTGTGCTCGTGGGTGTGTGTTTGTGTGTGTGACAGGTCAGTACGGTATTCCGAGACCCTGGTTTTTTCTCTTCACAAAGTCCTACTGGTTTGGAGAGCAAGAGAACAAGGCTAAAGTTCCCCATGGCAAGGGGGGAAATCCTGGAGGTGAGACAAACTCCTGTCCACAGGGGGCAGCAAAGGGTTTGACAACATTTTAAACCCAAACAAACAAGCAAGCAGTGCACAGTGAATATGCACAGTGAACAAAAAATATATGAACTATTAAAAAGTTATTAAAGTAATAATGAAAAAAATGATTATTAAAGTTAAGGTGTAGTTACAAGTCCAGGTATTGTCTGTAATTACGAGTTTCATACTACAAAAGCATGGCATTGTGATGATGTGTTAACATTGTTTTTGTGTTGGTATTGTTGTTTTGTGTTAATATTGTTAACATTGTTGTGTTCATTATTGTTGCTTCAAGCTGTCTGTATTGAGGAGGAGCCTGCACACCTAGATCCGGGCGTTTACATCAAGAACCTGGTCAAGGTTTATCGGCATGGCAACAAGCTGGCGGTGGATGGGCTGACGCTTGGATTCTACGAGGGACAGATCACGTCTTTCCTCGGACACAACGGAGCAGGGAAAACCACGACCATGTAAGGAGCATTATAATTATGATCTGTTAGATATGCATAAACATACACAGATCCTGTCGGACTTGAACTCTCCTCTGCTCCCCTCCCAGGTCCATCCTGACTGGCCTGTTCCCTCCTACCTCGGGGACAGCCTACATCATGGGGAAAGACATCAGGACGGAGCTCAGCGCCATCAGACAGAGTCTGGGAGTCTGTCCTCAACACAATGTCCTCTTCAGCATGTAAGTCCTGCTGGGCAAAACAGAACAGAGAGCTGGATGTCTATCTTTGGCTCATTATGTTGTGGTAACCATGGCAGCCTAACCATGGTGTTGTATGTACGTCAGGCTGACGGTGGAGGAACACATCTGGTTCTACGCCCGCCTTAAGGGCCTGCCGAAGGACAAGGTGGAGTCGGAGATCGAGCAAATCCTGCAGGACACGGGTCTGCCCCACAAACGGGCGTCCAAGACCAGTACACTGTCTGGGGGCATGCAGAGGAAGCTGTCCGTTGCCCTCGCCTTTGTGGGGGGGTCCAAGGTGGTCATCCTGGACGAACCGACTGCCGGCGTGGATCCCTATGCCCGCCGGGGCATCTGGGATCTGCTGCTTAACTACCGGCACGGTGGGGAATACATAAATAAATATTTATACATATACTGTGTGTGTGTATATATATATATATATATATATATATATATATATATATA
>JAOEHI010000002.1:307780-339350 GCA_025447815.1 Percopsis transmontana | reverse complement strand
CCCCCACGCCCCACCCCCCCCCCCCCACCACCCCCCCCCCCCCGGCCCGGGGGGGGGGGGGCGCCCCGCCCCCCCCCCGACCCAAAATCTCTCTGGAAACCTCTATCGAATGACTGCAGTTTAACAACAAAAAGAGCTCCAGTTTCTAACTCTAATAATATCATAAATGGTATTATTAATGGTCATTGACCATTGGCCTAGGGTATGGCAAGAGACTGACTGATTGGAGAGATTAGTACCTACTAATCTCCCACTCCTACTTACTGACATTTCTTTTTAGGACAATTCCTTATCTTTCACCTCTATTTTGTAGTTCTAGAAAACGCTAATATGTATGTCAAACTTTTTTCAAGGTCAGCCCGGCTTCTCGTGCTGCTGGAGAAGAAACTGAAGAAATGTCAAAAAGGCCACAATGGCAACGGGTACACATCTTTAATATCTTTAATATCTAATATCACATCTTCTGGAGTGGGAGATGTGGCATACATAATACTTATAGTGACATTAAGTGGAACAACCACTGTGGTAAGATACGAATAGAAAGCACACAATTAGTTGAAGCACACATGTGCATGCACTCACATGCACATGCCTCTTATTTGTCCCTATTGGTGCTTCCCTATTGGTGCAGGGGCAGGAAATCTTTGCATAGCTCTGCCCCCTAGTGTTCAGATAATGCACACTAATGACTACCACTCAATCTAAAGTTGAACTCTGTAAATAAATAGTTACAGTATCTATGTTTGCCACACAAGAGATCTAATAATGAATAGAGCTCTAACAGACTGAGAAATGCACTTTATTTAAATGTGCCTATTTTCTCCACAGTGAGGCCAGTTCAACCAGACGATCTCAGATTCGTAAACAGATTAGAGGGGAGCTCTTCACTGTCCTCAGCAGCATGGCTGACCTCAGCAATGCAATTCACTGGATGCCACCTGGTTTCTTGTGGGCAGGACAGTTCCCCAATTGGCTAGTGGGGCTGATGGGCACAATCTCATCATTTATTGGTTTAACTCAGATGAATGACAGCAGCAGTGACCAATCAGACAGTACCTAATATAGACTACCAAGTAAAGGTCGACTTGGGTCAATATTGGACAGAAGGTTTTTGTTTTGGTGGAAATTTGCTTTGGGATCTGACTGCATTTTTCTGGACATCAGATTAAAATGATCAGACCCTGCAACAGTTTTAATGTGTCCATAAGCAGCTGTAGGTTCTTACTCCAGGCACGTGTCAAGACACTGAACCCTCTAATTACTGTAACTTCCTTTGGGAAAACTTGCAGGATGCCTGAAATATAGAAATATTATGTTTAAACATTTTACTTGTGTGCTTGTGCATGTGAGTGTGTACATATAGTATTATGACCCTTGGAGAGCTACAGCAAAGTTCAAAGCCATTAAGTGATTTAGAGTTAATTTACAGACACTGAATTACATTTTATATGTAAATGGTAGAGAATATTCTAACACTACTTTAAGCAAATCATACACACTATCAAATAAATTGTTCTTTTTTTTATTTATAAAACCTGTTTACCCTTCGTGAATCAGTTTTTTGACATTCAATTGAGCAGGTCTCAATAAAAACGACGCATGCGCATTAAAATAAACGTTGAACCATTGTAAATTGGCAGAATGGAGATGATTGTACAAAGTTTTTGACTCAAGTAATAGCCGTATTATCTCGAGTGACTACATTGTCTAATATCGAGATGTTATGGAAGCTGTTATGACGAACAACACACAATCGAGTTCAAAGCCACATCAAACTCTGTTTCGTGGCATCCGGGGGAGCAGTGTCTGAATAGTTCGTGTATAAAAAAATAAATAAATACAGCCAGCAGAGAAAGCTAACGGAATTTAGCCTCTTGAATTTACAGGTGAGACCTCTTAATTAATTCTGTTCGTGACGAACTGCAAGTTTTAAGACGGCGTCATGCTATATGTTGGTGAAAATTAAGGGTTATTACCATAGACTGTATAAATAAGGTTATTACACGTCACATTAACTTAATCGCTTACGTTGATTAGCCATGTTGCAGTCTGGTTCTGTGCACACCATCTCGTTGTCAGCTGATTGAGACCATTGAAAGAGTAGAATTGTAGATAAAATGGTAGCAGAATCTTACTGGAATTTGCCGATCGCTAAGGTTGTACATTATTTTTATTTGAAAGAAGTTAAGGTGTAGGCTACATGTACTTTGAACCTATCTTGATGACCATAGAGCAAGGAGAGCAAGATTATGACTACTGTAGATCCATATTAGAGTGAACAGCTGTTGGCTGAGACATTTTTGATTATGTTTGTTGAAACTAGTTTTATGCAATGCCTGTTCCATAGTAGCTTCCTTCTCCAGCAAGATATCATTACACTTTCTTTTATCACAGTACCACTGCCTCATAGCAACTTGTAGTACAGCTTCACTATTTAACAAAGTAATACGTTTGTAAAACTATCCACACATGACAGGCTTGCCTGCAAAATGGAATCTGACAACTTCCCAGCTGATCAACTGGAGTCCCCATCCTCAGGCTCCCAGCCAATCGCCACTTCCGCTGCTGAGGCCGTTATCCAGGGTAACAGACAGAGTGCATCCGCTGGGCACAGCTCTGCCATTGAGGACCTGGACTCTTTAAATTGGATCGAACCCCCTCCGCTGGATTGGAAGTCTGATACCTCTAGCGAAACGGGCTCCGTGGAGGACCTGGATGAGCCCGGTTTCCCCCCTGCTGTAGACCGCATAGCAGAGATAGTACCACCATTGTATGTGAACGATGCTGCTACTCCACCAATAACTAGCCAGCAGGAGCTGATGAGGGACAATACTGAAGTGGAAATGGGGGCTTTGAGGGTTGAGGAAGACAAGGGGGTGACATATGAGGAGCTCACAGAGGAAGATGTAGCTGAGGAAGAAGAGGGGCATAGTATTGAGCAATCAGAGAGCGGGGTTTCTCAAGACGAAGACCACACACGCATCCATGCACTTCTCAACCAGCTCCATTTGATAGGAGAAGAGCCCCTCCATGACCTCCCCCCAAAGTCTGGGCTCGCCGCCCTTACTTGCTACGGCCCTTCTGAGCCTACAGATGAACCTAGTGAAACCTCTGGGCTGCTGTTCTCTGAAAGCCACCACAGGGACTTCCTGGGCCTGTTGGGGTGTACAGAGATAGGTCCTTCTGCCCAGGCCTCCTGCCTGCCCCCCAGGGGGGAGGTAGATGCTGTGGTCTCCGTTTCCTACAGCCAGGAGGATGCACAGGAGTTCTGGGATCGCTATGGAAACGGGCAGCAGTTCAGCTCCAGCACCTCCTTCACACCCATGCCAGAGGACACGCTTTGTGAGCCGGTGTGGAAGAAGCGGGAAGAGCTCCCTCCAGAGGAAGACACCTGTGGTGTAGATGGCCAGGTGAGTACTGCACCTTCAAATAATGCTAAGAAGGATGACTATTAATGGCACTTAATGTGAGGTTAGAAATACAGGCCGCAGATTAAGGGTTGGTTGAGCTTTCCCCGTCAGGGCCCTTGTGAAACAACTTGTCTGTGGAGAACTGGCTGGCAAACTGCAAAACATGTCTTCTTTTATAACACTTTTAAATTAAACACCGCCTTATCTTTTGCGCATTAAAAAGCCACATCTCCTCTACTAATTCATTGTATTGTTACTGGTCCCATTTATTGTTTGGCTTGAAAAGCACTTTGTTAATGTATGTGACTTTGCCTTGATTCCAGAGTTCTGATTACCACCCATCTTATAAAGATGGTAAGTCTCTCAACGCACACAAAATGCTTGCTTTTCCCTTCATGCATTTTTACCCCCGAGTCATTTATCCTCAAATTTTACAGTAAAAGGGTTCAACAGTCAGGGTTAGGTCATAAACCTGTGTGTGTGTTCCCCCCACGTTTTCTAAAGTGCCTGGTCCGTGTGACCCTGAGGACCTGTTGGATGGAGTTATGTTTGCGGCCAACTATCTGGGCTCTACTCAGATCAGGTCCGACAAGAACCCGTCAACCAACGCTCGTATGGTTCAGGCCCAGGAGGCTGTGGATCGAATAAAGGTAAGTTTACTTAAATGCCAGCTGTCCTCAACCATTCTATTTATCAAACTAAATGAATTGTGAAATCCCCTCTCGGCTCCCCCAGAAGCAGCATGTAACTCCCCTATTGGGGAATCACTGCCTTAGCTGTTACCAAGAGCCATACTAGTCAGTTAGGTTTCTCTGGTAGGGACCCTGCACTTTTAAAAACCAATAATTGTTTTCCTTTAGGCTCCACTAGGGGAGTCTCAACCAATGACAGAGGTGGACCTCTTTATCTCCACTCAGCGCATCAAAGTGCTCAACACGGACACACAGGTATGTGGTCCCTGCTAAAGATCATTAATGGTGTGCCATTTTCAACTCAGTCTAGCCAAAATTTTACCCTGTGAGTGTATCCCTTATCTGGTGGTTTGATTTGTCAATATAGTAAAACTGGGTCAGTTGCTGTTGGCTTGCGGATTCTGTGTGGCTACTACCTCTTTATTATGAGTGCTCTACAATTGGATTAAATCAATAGCCTAGCATTTTTACTTACAACATTTTTATTTTGTTACAATAAATAGTCATATATTCTATCTGCATTTAATGTATTATTATTATTATTATTATTATTATTATTGTCAATTCTTGAAACTTATTTTTAGTTTCGTGGTTGGATCATGACTAATGTCTACAGTCTTCTCGTATGTCAGAGGTTCAGGCCAGTCCATGCAGGGTTGTGCTGGTTTTATGCATTGGGTTTACACTTCCGATATGGGATGTTTGGTTTCCCTTCCTATTTTCTCCAATGGTCTTCTCAGGAGGCCATGATGGACCACTTACTGCAGATGATCTCCTACATTGCTGACATCGACAATGTTGTCGTGCTCATGGCGCGCAGGAAGCCTGCAAACCGCAAGACGCAGGACGGAGACGGTTCTTCCTCGTCTACAAAGCAGAAGAAATGCTGGATGATCTGCCATGTGTTTACTTCTGAGGACGTGAGTCAGACACCCGCTTATTCTTTGTCAATGTGAAAAGTGTGGTGTCTTGCATATGTGGAAGTTCTGAAGTAGTAAACTATGGAGGCCACCAGTGAGTGAGGGAATATGACAACAATTCAGGTGAGCAACACAGTTATATGAATACTATGTTTGACAACAGTCAGTGATGAAATGGTGGGGCTAAAAATCAAGCAAAAAGCTTTCTTTTAAATTACAATTAGGTCATTTAGCAGATGCTTTTATCCAAAGCGACTTACAATTAAATTGTTCTATTACCTGGAGCAGATAGGGGTTAGGCATCTTGCTCAAGGATGCTTACAGGTAGGCCAACTCTAGGGCTTAAACCCACGACCTACAAATAAATTATTATTTCTAGTGAATTTCTTCTTCCATTCCAAAAAATAGTCTCCAGATGGGGAAACAATTGTTAGCTCTGAGCAGTATCCGCCTCACATGCATTGTGCAAACACTGATGGATTGATTACAGTGGATTCAAAGCGGCTCCGCTTCAGCTCCGTGTGCAACGGGCTTAGGTGGCTGTGCGTACCTTAAAATGTATTTAAATGTGTTTAAACTGCTGCATACAATGACGATTGTATGCAGCAGTTTAAACATCTTCAAAATCCAAGCGCAGAAGCTATATGATTATGCCAACTGGGCAAACATTTAAGTCATTTGAAACACAAGAGATAGTGTTCCCTGCCATGGTAAATCTGTGACTGTATCAAGTATCCTGGGTCTCCAGTAATGGATTCTCCAGTGTGGCTCAGTGTCCTTCAACAGACAGCCAGGGAGTTGTTTTGAATGTATAAATGATCTGGCTCCTGTCCCAGTGTCCCACTGTTGGCAAGACCAAATCGGAGTAAGAGCTTTCTTTTTTTAGAAACTAATTAGCTCTGCTTTACCACGGGCTATTAGGCCATTGCTCCGTTTGCTAGCTGTGCTATCTTCATTTTAAAGTGATATTGAACTTGAAGTAATAAAACCCTGCCTTCCTTACCTCCATATGTCTTTGAAATGTAAACCTCTGACAGATGTGAATATAGTGATGTAACCCTGTGCAGACATGACCAGTTTGGTGTACGCTCCTACTCCATTCCTCTGCCCCCTCCAGGCCCAGGTCATAGCCCAGGCTATAGGCCAAGCGTTTGGAGTTGCCTACCAGCAGTTCCTCCAGACAAGTGGCATCAAGCCTAGTCAGCTGAAGCCTGGGGATTACAGTGACTTCCTGGGGACGCAGGAGCTGTACAATGGGGACCTGGTCCACTTCTCCGATTCACAGAACCTCCGAGATGTAAGCGAAAGCTTCCAGCTGCATGTTTTGACACCTACCACTTTTGTTCTATTTGATTTACGGTGCTTTCCTAGTAAGTAAATCTGCTTCTGTGCTCATAATGTGTGTTATACTTACCTGTTCAAAGTCTCTGGACCGAAAGTATTATTATTATTATTATTATTATTATTATGACTCAAATGAATCTTTATGTTTGCCACCTGTGTTTGTGATCCAGGTGATCATCATTAAGTCAGCAGGAGAGATCTTGGGTCTGGCAGTGGTTGAGTCTGGCTGGGGCTCCATCCTCCCCACCGTAGTGGTGGCCAACCTGCTCCATGGAGGGCCTGCTGAGCGCAGTGGGGACCTCAGCATCGGGGATCGTATCATGTCTGTTAACGGCACCAGCCTCGTGGGCCTGCCAATAGCCACATGCCAGGGTATCTTCCGGGTGAGAACAGGGGAAGGGGGGGGTGGGATGGAAAAACATGATGTTGTGGATGGATGTAAATGTTTAGATGCAGCATATACTGTACAGTCCTGTAAGGCCTTACCTGACATGGGCCATGCTTTGACATCTGTCTTTGAAATGAGTAAATTACAATTGGGAGCAAACAAACTTTACATTCAATCATTCCTTGAATTGTTTCAAATATAATTGTATTTACACAAAATCCAGCCTACAGTAGCATGTGAAATGGCCATGTGACTGTAACATGCTGAAGCTGCACTAGATGGCAGTGTGTCCATGTGGGCTCAAGTGTACATTATATGTACACTGACTGATTTCCAACCCTTCCTTCCCTTGTTTTGGGATTTACTTGAATCTGGATTGTAAATGTTATTATAATCAAAAGGGTTTAGTGTCAAACGTGTCTTATTTGAAACCTCTCCTGTGAGGTAAAATGGATGTCAAGATCTGTCATGTGTCTTGAGGACATACCAATCAACCATATCAACTTACCAAAAAAACAACACATTTTCTATGACAAAATGACAAAAATCTATGTTGCCTTCATCATTTTGTTTCCATAACAGGACTTAAAGAGCGAAACTGTTGTGAAACTCAGCATTGTACACTGTCCCCCTGTCACCATGGCAATTATTAAACGACCAGATCCTAAATTTCAGCTAGGCTTCAGTGTGGAGGATGGCATTGTAAGTGAACAATTTTTTTTTTTTATTCTAGTATCTATTTTCTGTTTGTGTTTCATGAGAATGTAGGTATTCTCCTGCACCAGCTAATCAACTACTACTATACTGTCAAATCAAATCTGAGTGGCCAGTTGTAGAACACTGTAGCTGTACTGGGCAGAAGACGCATTTTATTTCGGCGGGGGGGGGGGGGGTGTTAACCAAAAGGACAACTCAGGAGTCACATAGTTAATTAATTTGAACTGCATTGCTCTTTATTTTCTCCTAATTCTAGATCTGCAGCCTGATGCGAGGAGGCATAGCAGAGAGAGGGGGCATTCGTGTTGGGCACCGCATTATTGAGATCAATGGGCAGAGTGTAGTAGCCACACCGCATGACAAGATAATCCACACTCTGACCAACGCTGTTGGGGAGGTGAGGGAAGTTTGTCAGGTCAACAGCACAGTGCTGAATTCTCCCCACATTGCTGTCCTCATCACAATACATAAGTTAATGTGAGGTGGGGATTTTGCAGATTGTTGAGAACATATGTTTAAATATGCCTAAACGTGTGGCCAAAATAATCACCTAATGGTAATATTTTTGTATATATTTTGTGCAGATTCACTTGAAGACCATGCCAGCCTCTACATATCGTCTCTTAACTGGACAAGAACAGCCGGTGTTTCTCTAAAAATGAATCGGAAACCTTTTCTTGGTGTAATATGGAACTATTTTGAAAAATTATTGTCAACCTTAATGTAATTATGCAATTCATCTTATATCATTGGCTAGCTATATATTTTTTACAGCTGTACAGTCTTTTGCAAACATCAAACATGTTTTAATGACAGGGCTATAAATAGTTTTTAGTATATATATTTATGACAGAAGACGGTCATGGCTGAATGCAAAAAAGGATTTTTCATGCTTTTGCACTGCAGACCGCTTTAAAACACAATACAATACTTAAGTGGAAGGTTTAATATTCTGAGTTGTCCAATGTTTTGCTCAATTATTTTGTATTCATTTAGTTAATTAAGGAATTAAGTTAGCTAGTTGGTGTTACAAGATCTATGGCATTCATCATGCACTTTCATAGACAAAATAACTCAAAATGGCACATTTTAAGGGTTTTTCTCAGTAACTTTTTGCCTTTTATCTCACAAAAACATTTTTACTGCTGTGCTCTTATTTTCCACTGTGCACACATTGCATCTCCGTTTTCTGCCTGAAAGCAACAATTATGCACTTCTAAAGATAACCAACTTACTTGATGAAAGGTATATTTTTGGATGCAGTAGTACAATTTTGGATGTTTGTTAAAAAAACCTTTAAGTCTGACAAACTTGCTGTTTTGATTCGAGGGAGCTTTCTATATTAATAAACATTATTACACATTTTGCGGTCACGCCGTTTGTATTGTGCTGTGCCTTTTATGCGTACAATTACTGTAGGCTTAGCACTATCCAAAATTTTTGAGAGTTCAACCAAACTGACACATGATAGAATTAGATAGAATAGAATTTTACGAATTGTCAAACATAAATGATGATATTAAGTTTATTTTCATTGATTATTTCTTAAAATTACAGTAGGCCTAATGTCTCTTATTTGATGTGATAGTTTAGTAGCACACCGTAATCAGGAATCCATTGGATTTTTTCCATGAAAGGTCAAACGTGAGTCACCTACCATGTCGTATAATATATTACTCACTTGACCGCAGTGTTTAAAATGAGGGGTGGGATTAGGATTCGACCACATATGTCGAGTGACTGATTTAAAAATACAAACCGTGCGTCATGCCCACAAAACTAAGCGAAACGGAAATCAAACAGGGTTAAAGAATGTTTCCAAGGAAACCTGTCATTCAGTTCACCTTCCTTCTTGTGAGAATTTACCCATTCATTTGCATTCTGGACCAAAACACGCAGCCAACCAAACAGATGGTGTACCGGCTTCTGTTAGTCCAACCCTAATATCCTTCTCTGGCCAATCAACTCTTTCGAATGGGCGGAAATTGTGTCGATAGATATCCAATTACAAGCACTTGTGCAACGGAGAGGCAGCGCGTCATTGACTGTTTATAAACGTACTGTATCTGTGGAACATGGAATCATACTGGACGGGGTACAATTACACAATCCTAAAGTAGGTATGAATTAATTTAACTTAATGAGCTATATACAATTATTTCATTTAAAAAAGCTAATTTGACGCAAGCATCACTTGCTTTTGGTTACCATAAAGCTTACTTGGCATTTTCATTTATACTTGCGTACAAATCCTATTTTAATGGCAAAAATAACAATAATGTGACTACATCTTTTACTGTGCGCGGATGAAAGGCAATTATAATTTTTTTACTTTCTGCCTGTGTCTATGTATTTGCGATAGACATCTATACATATATTGCTATATTTAGGCGAATGTATCTTTCTTTACATGTTTTACATTGCACGTCGTCCAGCAGCATTTCCTGCTCTAAGATGCATTGTCGCAGTGCTTCTATGCTACTTCCTCCTCTATGCTACTGTATGCACCTATAGAGAGCTATTGGGGAGCTATAGGCTATGTAATTTGAGATGTACGAGACTAGCTTTTAACGTTTCTGTATGTAGGCTAATGCGTGTGTTGTAAACACTAATACGAATACGTTTTCCAAGCACCCCATGGGCATTGCTATACTTGCAAAGAAAATGAGCACAATCATTCGTGAATTTCGTTCACAAAATAGGCTACTGATTATTAAAATTTTTTAGTAGTAGTAGTAGTGTTGAAACAGACGTGAGGGTTGGTTAACGTCCTTGATCACCAGTGACAGTAACAGTGCATAAGTTAATGTTGAAGTCTCAAAGTCACATTGCTAAACCAATTAGGTTAATAGGGATTGCAGTGGGGATGGCCAGTCCAGAGCTCTTCAGTCTAATTCTTCTAACCTGTCTTGCACATTATAAAAGCATCCTATTGTTCTGTTGATTAAAAAACAACCCAATGCCTAATTACCTCTTGGATATCTCTTATCTAGTTATTTATTTAAACATTTACAAAATAACTTCCCGCCATTGGTGGAAAGATAGAAGTTGAATAAGATCTGATTTATGCTGTGGCTTAAGCTTCTGTGCTTCTAGGCGACATGCAGACTCCCTGTGGAGGAGCAGGATGAAGCATTATCACTTCTGTTTGCAGTGGTCAGGAAAGGTCACTAGTTACAATTACAATTAGGTCATTTAGCAGACACTTTTATCCAAATTGACTTACAGGTAGGTTCGAACCAACACCTAGACCACTAGACCATCTGCCCTTTAACTAATAGCCTGCAATTATTATACATATTTAGGAATGATACATTTGCCTAAATTTAACAATATATTTATAGATGTCTATCGTAAATACATTGACACAGGCAGAAAGTGAAAAAATGACAATAGGCTGCAGCTATTAGTTATACTTACAGTTGTCTTAAATACATATTAAAGGAGCTAGCAGTTCACATTAGCTAAGGTTCACTTACTATAATACCGCAACAAATCAAATTCATCAAATGTAATCAAAATACCAGATGAGAAAATCTATGGTAAGCTACATGACCAATATTGTTTTGTGACAAATAGGCCTACTGTTATTGCACTAGAACATGTTTATCTAGCACATAGTGTTCACTTAAAAGCATGTGAAGGAAAAAAATAGGAAAATAATACCTACATTTTAATCAACTTGAATAAAACAAATGCAATTATTGCATTTATTTATTATTGCTTTAAGGAACATATACAATAGACTTGGTTCTTCAATCCCTCTATATTTGGTTATGAAAATGTATGCCATGCAAACTTGTTTCTACTGTTGTTGTGATGTGGCAGCACTTCACCATGGCTAGCTAGCTGGTAATCCTAGAGATGGGGTCTGAGATTTCCAGACAACTGGTGCTCCTACTCTGGAAGAACATCACCTATCGCAGGAGAAACAAGGTACCGAATCCAGAACTTTGTATTGGACCATGCAAATCAGCATACCATCACCTCATCGTTGATGTATAATGGTGACTTTACCAACAGGCTAAATGTTCTAATGTACATAATGAATGTTCTTCTCCTTCAGATCCAGTTGGTCATTGAACTCCTCTGGCCACTCTTCCTTTTCGTTATTCTCATCTCAGTCAGATACTCTCACCCACCCTATAAACAGAGCCAATGTAAGTGCCCCACCAAGGGGATTAACTGGTTGAAGGGGATTCTAACATAGAACATGTTGTTCCTTGCCTCCATATTCCTACATGATGTTAGTAGTTAAAGTAAGAAATGAAAGCAGGATAGCCGAGGGTCTAGGGTGGCTGGCCCTAGCCGAAAGGTTGCGGGTTCAATCTCCAATATGCCGGGCCTACGTGTAAGCATCATTGAGCAAGATGCCTAACCCCTAACCCCCAATGTTTGCTAAAGAAAGTCGAATGACTTATTACTCATAACCTAATTCCATAATATTTAATATTTTATTTTACTTTACTTTGTGACGTAAGCAAAAATCACTCCACTATACAGCAGGCTGAAGTTTGATGTGACATTTGCTCCTGCAAAATGAGGAAGGGATGCAGCATTAATCCTGGCATAATTGATTCTATTATACCTGTTATTTCATTGGCCCTACATGGGATTCAGACCTCAGCCATCTTGTGCTCTATGGCTGTCTAGTGTGTATGAATGCACCACACATTTGGTCAGGCACAATCATAGCCTAAATTGGAGTTCAACAGTCTTACAGTAGCTAGGGCTTTTAACCGGCTAGGGCTACAAAGGGGTTTTGTTTAGTTTCGGCCAGGCTGTTGATAGCAGATTATGTTTCAGGTCGGTTCCATGGTCTTTTCATTCTTTAACGTCTCAGGCTAAAATCTCATGCTACTTTCAACACTTCATTCCCCTTGCAGGTCACTTTCCAAACAAAGCTCTCCCTTCGGCGGGAACCCTGCCCTGGATTCAGGGCATTATCTGCAACATCAACAATCCCTGCTTCCATAGTCCTACCCCTGGGGAAACCCCGGGACAAGTGGGCAACTTTGACAATTCAATGTAGGTATACAGTACTGCAGATGTAGGTGTGCATAACTTTACTTTCAGAGATCGGTATAGGGGCCTTACAATCTAGATTATATCAATATAAAAAATAGGAAAATATTAACAAGAACAGCTATGATACATCTGTATCTAATATGGGCAGATAGACACATGGCAATAGTGCAATAAGCAGAATGCATGGTCAACAATCACGTTAGTGGGTTATTAGTATACAGTATGTTAAGAATATGTCAATGTGCATGTCTGTCGCATGGAGGACCACTAACCGTCATGTTCTCCCACAGCCTGTCCCGTCTGTTTGTGGATTCTCAGACCGTGCTGTCGTACAGTGGAAACCGGAGCTTCTCGGGTTTCCAGGACCTGCTGGAGAGTGTTCAGAGGCTGGGTGAAAGGCCTGGAGCATGGCCAAGTATGACCTCTTGTTATACCAGTGTCGATCGGGACCCCCCTGTGGGTTGCCAAATTATAACTTAAAGTGGAAAATATGACCTTATATCGCAGCTGAAACACAAATATATAATTTTGCTTTTTATATACAGTAGATGGTGCTTGGGAAATCAAGAATAGAAACTGCCATGGTCGTCTTCTTAGGATGTCTTAAGAATTCACATAAATGATTTATACAAGGGAAATGCTATACAGTGATGCTGTCTGTCTAGTAGTAGTAGAGTAGTAGTAGTAGTAGTAGTAGTAGTACTACTACTAACAACAATATTGTTATACTAAATGGCAGGAAACGCTCAGCTTTTTGTAATGTACCAGAATCTTATGTTGTCTGCTCTCCACATAGATTGCAAATCCATCTCTTGTATGATCTAACTACTTTTTTCTTTTCCCAAAGATCTTCCTGTAGGAGAATACCTAAGAGCCAATGAGACGTTCTCAACCTTTCTCCTCACCAATGGCAGTCTTTCACCTACTACTGTGGAACAGCTGTTGAAGGCCCGTCTTAATTTTCAGGTGACCATTTCCAACATCATCTTTACTGTTTATCTAAGTGATTGATCTTGTCTGGCATTTGGATCTCCCCAGAAGTGGTAGCACCAGATAATTCCTTCAGTTTTAAAAGGAATTTCACTCCATCACTCCATATTTGGTCTGCAGGTTACTGTGGTTGGTGCTGGGATGCCGCTGAAGGACATGGTGTGTAACGCCAGCCTGCTGGGCCGGTTCCTCACCCTCGAAGGAAGGGAAGAGCTCATGAGTGACCTGCAGAAACAGCTCTGTGACTTACCAGCCAACACCCTGCGGCAGGCGGAGCAACTGTTCCTCTCACAGCTGGACTTCACCAAGTTCTTCTCGGTAGGATCTCTAAGAGGAAGGAATTAAACCTTGGATACAGGCAACATCAGGATCACAGAATAAGGAAAATAATCACCGCTAGTTTTGGCAATACAGAGACACTGGAGTATTGAAGCATTCCACTCTTACTAATCACTTGTTCCCTTTACTCTTGTTTTTTTCTACCTTTTTAAAATCACATAGAACATTAATGCAGGATGATTCGTTCTTATTCTGGCGTCTTACATTGTTGCTTGTCTGTCTAGGGATTTGTCATTATTGTGTTTTCTGGATGTAATGCACTTACTATTATGTCTGATTGCCAAATACAGTCGTGTGTCAGAAGATAAACCTGTCCGTTTCCTCTCTGTCAGAGAGACCGCTTGATGGCGAACGCTGGTGATCTGAGGGTCATCAGCCAAGCTGTCACGTCTGTGTCCCAGGAGCTGGCTGTCTTCATGGATGACGTGAGAGCATTTCATTCATCTCAGTTCTCTTTTAGCCTAGTCGGCCTGCCTGCTGTTCTTGGTGTTTTTACACTATATCATAAAGTCCTCTATATCATATGCACTAACTGGCCACTTCATTAGGTAAACCTTGCTAGTGCTGGGTTGGACCCCCTTTTGCCTTCAGAACTGCCTTAATTCTTTGAGGAATAAGGTGCTGGAAACATTCCTCTATTGGATTGAGATCTGGTGACTGTGAAGGCCATTTGAGTACAGTTTGAGTACATTGTCATGTTCAAGAAACCAGTTTGTGATGATGTGAGCTTTGTGACATGGCACGTTTTCCTGCTGGAAGTGGCCATTAGAAGATGGGTACATTGTGGCCATAAAGGGATGGACATGGTCAGCAACAATAATAGGCTGTGGCATTGAAACGATGCTCAATTGGTACTAAGGGTCCCAAAGTGTGCCAAGAAAATATGCCCCGCACCATTACACCACCCCCACCATCCTGAACCGTTGATAAATACAATGACAGGATCAATGCTGTCATGTTGTTTACGCCATATTCATATTCTGACCCTACCATCTGATGTTGCAGCAGAAATTGAGATTAATCAGACCAGGCAACATTTTTCAAATCTTCTATTGTCCACTTTTGGAGGTCTGGCACCAACAACCATGCCACGTTCCATGTCACATAAATCACCTTTCTTCCCCATTCTGACACTTGGTTTGAACTTCAGCAGATCGTCTTAACTATGGCTACATGCATTGAGTTGCTGCCACGTGATTGGCTGATTAGATAGCAGTTGAAGTTGACTCAACTCTAAAGTCAAGTAACTCATTTATACACATTTGTCTGGCTGCTTCATGTTGTAGAACACTCTACAACACTCCCCCAAGCGACTTGATGCCACATCGTTAGGGCATGCACAATTGCAGTGGTGACATTTTGAACCAAAATCACTGCCATGGTTGTTCAGTGTGTGAGCGTGTCAAGCTAAAACTATCGTATCCAATCTCAAAGAGCCACATGTAACAGGAATCCCCCTCTCCCACATTCTCTGTCGTATTTCCTCCAATTTCTTTGGGCTCCACTCTATCTTTATGCCCCCCCGCCCACCCTCCCATACACACTCACGTCCTCCTTCTTCTTCCCAGTTGTCCTCCCTCTCCAGCTTTGCTGAGCTGAGTGCAGAGCTGCGTCTCCTCTCCCCCGAGAACCGCTCCTCGATGCCCAGGGAGAGCTTCCGGGCGTTCTCCAGGATCGTGTGCGGCCACCCGGAGATGGGCGGCGAGCGCATACCGTCGCTCAACTGGTACGAGGACCAGGACATCAAGTCCTTCCTGGGCAAGAACGGCACCGAAGACGTAGAACCGGGCCACGACAACACCACCAGTAAAGAGCGCTTGACAATTATGAATAATTATTATTCCGTTATTTTTTGTGGAACATTTGCCTATTATGCTGGCTACTTTGAAACAGAATCATAGCATATGTTTATAATAACACATGGGTTCAAATTCCCAGGAAACCTTTATTTGCCTGTGTTAGATTTAACCATTTTGAAGAATTACCTTTCAAATACCTTTCAAAACGTACAGAGACACATATAGTGTTGATGCCGTATACATATATGCCGTATACAACACATATAGTGTTGATACCATATAGTGTTTCTGTACGTTTACTGCATTTTCACAGCGTCTATGCTCAAGGACAAGTGTCATTCAACAGTTTGTTTTATATAACCTACCATCATAGGCTCCAGTTGTTAGAGTACATGTAGAGTTGTGTTAATAGCGGTGTCCATCATCCCTCCTCATGTCTTTCCTCCCCCCCCCTCCCCTCCCCTCCCCTCCCCACAGCCCCATTCTGTAAAAGTCTGATCCAAAGCCTGGAGTCAAACCCGCTGTCTCGCATCGTGTGGCGAGGCATCAAGCCTCTCTTCATAGGAAAACTGCTCTACACTCCAGACACGCCTGCAGTGCAGCAGGTCATGAAAGAGGTACTGACACAGCCTGGCTGCCTTCACTGGCCTCTACAATGTATATGTATCTCCTCTTAACTGGTCTGTGCTCTGTAGGTGAACAAGACCTTTCAGGACATGCAGATCCTCCAGGAGCTGCATAGAGCTTGGATGGAGGTGGGACCACGCATCAAGACCTACATGGAGGGCAGCGTGGAGGTCCAGCTCCTGCAGGTCCTCAACACATAACAAGACACCATGACATAACATGTGATGTCCATTATTGGGGGATTTACAGTCTTTATGCATCAAATGCTTATTACTCTTGTTCTGTGTGTGTTTATGTGTGGCAGGACTTGCTGAGGCGCCCACAGGTGGCAGTTCTAGTGAACCTGCGTCTGGTGAACACATCCTGGACAGCTTCTCGCATCGCCCACTTCCTGTCCACGCCCTCGCCTGATGCAACTAGGAAGCCAGGAGCGCCCCCTACCTGGCTGGATGTCTACACAGACCTCGACAACACTATCAGCACCCTTGCACAAGTCACGGAGGTTCTCTTTTTGAAATGTTTTTCTGAAATGTCAAAATACCACCAGCTTCCAGTGTTGGGGAGTTCACTCTTCTACAATTAGAATTACAATGAAGTGGCCACTTTGGCTGGAAGAACATTATTATAGTATAAATCAGTTTGGCTGATGAAAATACAGAACTATTTGTTCTGTGCTTAACCAGAAACTAGTATATTTTCTTTTCTTTCTTGTGACATTTATATGATGGGCATTTTACCAGTATATATCTATATATTCATTCTGTATAAAAAAAATACTTTCTGTTAAACAGTATTTAGTTTCAACTCATCTGTGCTGTATACTGTGGCTTCTCTTGTCTCCTAGTGTTTCTCACTGAACAAACTGGAGGGGGCGCAGACCGAAGGACAGATGATTGACAGGGCGCTGGAGCTGTTAGAGGACAGGCAGTTCTGGGCAGGTGTGGTGTTCCTCCTCCCTAACGCCTCCTCTCAAAACCTGCCACCGCACGTCACCTACAAGATCCGCATGGACATCGACGACGTCACCCGCACCAACAAGATCAAGGACAAGTACTGTGGAGACAGTTCCCTACCTCCTAGTATAGTCCCCTTATTTTATACTGGTCTAATGGTGGAATCGAAGTCCAACGTTCCACATTATGTGTGTGTTTTTAACATTGTCAGGTTCTGGGACCCTGGTCCAGCGGCAGACCCCTTCAATGACATGCGTTATATCTGGGGTGGCTTTGTGTACGTGCAGGACCTGGTGGAACGAGCCCTGACTCACGTGCTGACCGGTGTTCGGCAGAGCACTGGGATCTACATCCAGCAGATGCCCTACCCTTGCTATGTGGATGACGTGTTAGTGCGATTCCTTCTTACAAAGAGCTCTGATTTGATGTGTTGCTGGATTCACAGCTGTTTTTATTGTGCATTTCTGTATTTATCAAAGATCAAAATCAAGATTATTACTAACCATAACGCATTTAAATGGACTATAAAGACAAACAGGTGTTTGAAGTAACTGGCTGATTAGACCGGTTGAAGGCGGGCGGTCCTATGCTGCAGTAGCTGTTGAAACATGTGATGTTACAAGTCACATATACACCAAAAAAAAAACAAAAAAAGGCCAAATTGACCACATGCACACCCAGCCAGTGGTCCAAGAGGTGGAATAACGCACTAGGCAGAAACACACTTCAAACAAAAAACATCACATTTGCATGCTGGAAGTAAAGCCGCTCTCAATGTGTTCTCTCTCCTCCAGCTTTCTGCGCGTGCTGAACCGCTCCCTGCCTCTCTTCATGACGCTGGCGTGGATCTACTCGGTGGCCATGATCATAAAGGGCATGGTGTACGAGAAGGAGGCGCGGCTGAAGGAGACCATGAGGATCATGGGACTGGGAACAGGAACACTGTGGTTCAGCTGGTTCATCAGCAGCGTAGTGCCTTTCCTCGTCTCTGCTGCGCTCCTCATCGCTCTGCTCAAGGCAGGTGGCGGTCGTGTTTTATGCTAGGATAAAGTGACTATAGCGATATGTTTGTGAAATCCTCGACTCTATAGCTTCCTTTCTCCACACGCTGGCGTTTGGAATGTAATATTGGATTACGCATTTTTTGCTAGTACAGAAGTACAGACAATGCTTAAGGAAGGGGAGAGAACAATCCATCATCAACCCTTTGAAGTATATGTCTATACTTTTGTTATCCTATATATAACCTTCATATAATCTTCATATAACAGACCAAATTGAACTGTATGTAGTTGTTTAAAGGACCTTTACAATCTGTCCATCTGGTTTCCCTGCCAAGGTCTTTATTACTTTAGAACTAGCATTTCTAGTTTGCTCCTAACATTAATATATTTACTGCACCTCTTGTTCTTCTTATCTCCTTCTCTTTCCCAGTGGGGGGACATTCTACCATACAGCGACCCGTCTGTCGTCTTCTTCTTCTTGACAGCCTTCGCCACGGCGACCATCATGCAGTGTTTCCTCATCAGCACGTTCTTCTCCAAGGCCAACCTGGCTGCAGCCTGCGGTGGGCTCATCTACTTCGCCCTCTACCTGCCCTACGTTCTGTGCGTGGCCTGGAGGGACCACCTGAAGACCACGCACCGCATCCTGGCCGTGAGTAGGAGGCACACCCCTGACGTACTGTATGAGCCGTAACCAGAACCAACCACAACATTAGCAATGCGCCAACAGTATTTTAATTTGTCTTAAATTTCCTTGGTAGGTGCACTTCCCAGCTACTGTAAGAAGCTGGTACACTCCTGGCTCTTTCTGGTCAATGCTAAGTTCTTATGGATAACTATAACTGACATGGGAGCTTACACATGCTGTACTTTATGTGGCCTTTTCTGATGTCTTTTTCTTATTCATTGTAGATGACATGGCTTCTGTTTGAAAATGCTGCTGTTTTTTAGTCCTGTTGGGCACTGTTTTCTGTTCACGTGGGTAAAGCTACCAATTATATAATTTGAATAGCATTATTTAAAGAAATAAACATTCTTATCATGGCCTAGTGTGTATATATACTACCTATATTTCACCCAGTCCTACTGCATATTGTGGTTCTTTGCTTGTGATAAACCACCTATTTATTTTTAGGACACTTAACTTATGTGCTTTCTGATGGCATTTTATCTGATGGCATTTTTAAGAAGTTCTGTATTTCCACAGAGTTTTATTTCTCCTGTGGCGTTTGGCTTCGGCTGCGAGTATTTTTCCCAGTACGAGGAGCAGGGTGTGGGCATCCAGTGGTATAACCTTCAGTCCAGCCCCGTTGAGGGAGACTCGTACAGCTTTACTATCTCCATAATCATGCTGTATGTGGACGCTGTCATCTACGCCCTCGCTGCCTGGTACATCGAAGCCGTCTTTCCCGGTACGATCACATCTATGATACACACATTGATAATAATAGGTTTACTCTAGTATTTGATTTGTGTGTGTTGGTTTAATGTAATGTTTATATACTCTATATTATATGCATTATAATATTATATAATTCCAATTCTGTTGTAGCTTCATTAGAGCATCTTGATCTTCCAAAATCCCCATTCTGTTTAATTCATTCTTCATTAAAAACCAGTAGAAAAGGCGAGTTGAAAAAAAGGCGAGTTGTTTACTCGATAATTACGGTATTGGGTTTGATGTCTTTGGAAATCATAACAATATCTGGTTGAAGGTGTCCAGTCTCCTACTGATAGCTTTGACTGACACCTATTAGCAGCCTCTCCCACTTTTGAATGGATGGAATGAATCTTTGTTCTGGTTCCAGGTGAGTATGGGATCCCCAGGCCATGGAACTTCATCTTCCAGTTGAACTACTGGGGAGGGGTTCCACTGGAGGTTGGCATGCCCGTGCCCCCCGCCCCGAGGGATGAGGACAGTGGTAAGAGACACACCGACACACATTGTGTCAACAGTCTGCGTACCAACATCATTTCCATAGCAACACCTGCTTTCACACAATTATTGATGCACAACATGGGAACGAACTATGATTTTAAAAACATGCTGAATTTCAGTTGCACACCAATCTGCAAAACACAAAGCCCACATTTCTAAATTGAGCTATTTCAGTTGCCTTATAACTGCATTGTTTAGTGGCATGTTGGAGAGGTTGTTCTTAATCAAAGAGCGGGTGAGGAGATGCCTGCATTTATTGGAACTGGTGAAGATCAATATTAGTTAGTTAGTTATTATTAGTGATGGTGATTCAATTTCACCACTCCCAGGTCACATCGAGGAAGAACCGTCTAACCTATGTTTGGGTGTGGCCATCTGTGACCTGGTAAAGATCTACAAACAGGGGGCCAAGCTGGCTGTCAATCACCTCAACCTCAAGTTCTACGAGGGCCAGATCACCTCCTTCCTGGGCCACAACGGAGCGGGCAAAACCACTACCATGTAAGAACTAAGAAGTAGGGTCCGGGTGTGGAAAACGTACAGAAATAATTACTGAATCAATATCTGAGCATTTCTGTATTGACACCCAGAGGTATTGAAAGGCCTGGCGGTTGTATGGTAAACACTAAGCCAGCGCATTATAGAGTAGAAAATATAGATATAAACATATATATAAACAACATATAATAACACTATTAAAAATGTATGCATATTTTAATTAAATTATTAATATTATTATTTGAGTTTTTTTTGTTTTTAAATCACTTCACGATCCTTTGGGGGTGTCCTAACCCCCAAACCACTGCACTAAGAACTCTCTAACCTGGGAACTGTTCTATTCAAACAGAAAGTGTTGAAAAAGTGTTGAATTTGGAAATGGTATTGGATGCCTGCACTTATTGGGTCACTTGTACCATTCCCAGCTCCATCTTGACGGGCCTGTTCCCCCCCACCTCTGGGACAGTCTACATCAAGGGGATGGACATACGTACCGACATGGACGTTATCCGAAGGACCCTGGGTGTCTGTCCACAGCACAATGTTCTCTTCGACATGTAAGGCCCTGCTTCTCTGTCTCCAACCTAAGTTGTTACACAGTAAACATTCATATACTGTATTTAATGTGTCAAATGTGTTGACACATTGGTGCTGCACAGGTCACTCTGACTGTTTCACGCCCTCACTTTTTTCTCTGTTTAACCCTCTCCTCTTCTTCTCCCCCCATCTTTCCATTCCTTTATTTTTCATGTTATCTGTGCCAGTCTGACAGTGGAGGAGCATGTGTGGTTTTACGGGCGTCTGAAGGGCCTGACAGAGGAGGAGGTAAAGTCAGAACTGGACACTCTGCTGGCGGACGTGGGGCTGCTAAACAAACGTCACGAACAGACCAAGAACCTCTCAGGTAAATATGCTCTCTCTCACCCACTACTTTGTGTTACGGTAGTGAACTAATGTAATTGGACGGTTTAGCTAACATGCTAACAATGAAAATGTACCACATTAGCTTGTCATTTTGTTTTCTTTTGTTCTTTTTTCTTTGCCTTTCTGTCTTTGTGCCCTATCTTTCTATTATCTATCTTATTACACCTGTCTTACTGCCTCTACCTGTCTCAGGCGGTATGCAGAGGAAGCTTTCTGTGGCCATAGCTTTTGTGGGAGGTTCCAAAGTGGTTGTCCTGGACGAGCCCACAGCTGGAGTGGACCCCTATTCCCGAAGGGGCATCTGGGATCTGCTGCTCAAATATCGCAAAGGTCAGGGGGGCAAGGGTGCTTAGAGCAGCGGTTCTCAAAGTTTGGGTAGTATTCAGTGGTAACCAATCTGTGTGTATATACATATATTATAATGTATACTGTTATTACACATAATACATAATAAGTATTGCGTGTTAATGCATTTAGCCAGCAAAATAAGTGTTTCTATGCATGCAGATGTGAACCCCTTGTTTTTGGATGGCTATGCATCTGAAAGGTTCACAACCTCTGATTAGAGAAAGGACTTCCTTGGAAATGTGAAACGGACACTATTTTGTTTTGTTTTTGTACATGGGAGAAAAAATATTATTTATACAGTGTATATATATAAATATGCGGTTTTAAATTGGAAGGATTAGGCAGTTTTTGTAAATTGGGGGGGAGACAATTTGTAGACACAGTGTACTGATGTTGTACTACAGCTTAGTATTACAGTCATATCATTGTTCCACCTCCCTATCAGATCGCACTATCATCCTGTCCACACACTACATGGATGAGGCAGACCTGCTGGGCGACCGCATCGCCATCATCTCCCAGGGCAAGCTGTGCTGCTGTGGCTCTCCCCTCTTCCTTAAGGCCCGGCTGGGCAGTGGCTACTACCTCACTGTGGTCAAGAAGGAGGGCCTGGAGGGCAGCACGCCTGTCAGCACCAGTACCAGTACAACGAGCACCAGTACCGCCGGCACCCACATCAGCAAACCTGCTGCAAAGGTAGTGCCTGGCACACTAAAGACCTGCTCAAACTGGATCAGTTTACCTGGGGTTGTGCAGTCAGGCCATTTGTCAGTTGCATTCGTACAGGAGGAGTAATCTCCGTCATATCCCCCAAATCACAGCAGATATTCAAGATGTAAACCTCATTTACACACTTAATATAATACCGTAATCGAACGCTCCGTGATGTTAGACACTAATGTATCATAACTTCATTTGGCGAATTATGGAATGCAAATTGCTCGGGAGTTTTGAGTTTATATTTGTTTTGTTAATATTTGTGCATAATACTGTTATATTTACTATGTTCTCGTGTAAAAATACACAACCTCTGAGTGAACTGCAGTCCTGTAATCGTGTCTGTGTGTGTGTGTGTGTGTGTGTGTGTGTGTGTGTGTCTCAGGACAGTGACTCCTCCATGAGTGAGGACACCGGGCTGGGCAGTGAAATGGGTGGCTCAGGTAAGTCTTAGCTTCAGAGTCACAAATGGTCTGTGCACAGAATTTGGGATTTGATCCCAATGTTTTGTTTTTTATTGTTTACTTCGTTGTAAAAAACATGAACTGAACGGAAATAAACAAAACAAAGCCAACGTGAACTAAAAATTATAGAGGACAGATAGTAATAGATAGAAAATATCACTCCTCCCCTTCCTCCCCCGTCCTCTCCTGGCAGAGCTGGTAGTGCTGCTCTCCCTGGCACAGCGCCACATCCCTGGTGCCAGGCTGGTGGAGGAGGCGGGTCGCGAGGCCGTCATCAACCTGCCCCAGACGGCCGCCCAGGACAGCAGCATGGCCGTTTTCCTGGCCGAACTGGACCAGAGGCTGGCCGAGCTGGGCCTCAGCAGCTACGGCCTCTCTGACAGCACCCTGGAAGAGGTGGGGTGGCTGGTTACCAGTCTAGTATCTAACATGGGCCATGCTCATAGACACACGCCATAAATACTACATATACATACGTACAACATTATACACACTGCTGAAAAACACTAGATTTGTAGAAACGCTTCTGGGATCAGAAGATAATTTCCAGATTTTGAAACAAACGTACTGCTATTATTTAACTAGCTTTGTTAGGAGATAAATACCAAGGATTCTGCCAGTACTTATGTGCTTACATATATTTGTAACACACACTTGAAGGCGTAAAGAAGCTTGAAGTACAGCATGCAACACGCTACACGCCTACTGGACATGGCCCTACTAATCCGCCCTGCCCTAGTGTGTGTACGTATGAACTGTGTTCGTGTTTTCGTGCCACTATTCCTGCGTAGTTGGTTGCAGTCAGATCTGACCAGTGTAGGCATTTCTGCAGGCGACGAGGCTGTAATAGGATGAACTTTAACATCAGATTAGTGCTGTAATTAAACCCACCTCCGGACTGTCACAGTGATGCTGTGTTTGTGATACTCCTGTTGTAACTATTAAGGAGCCGTAATATAGATTTCTGTAACGGGCGGGAGTGGAGAGTGCAGGCGCGAGCTGGAAAGAGACAAAGCAGCCAAGTGGTGGCGTTCCAACGAGCAGTGCTTGTGCGTTTGATATTTCCATTACCAATACAAAAGTGCCCTTTGGTGAAACACAGGATACCGCACACAATGTTACGGCAAAACAGAACCAACAGAACTGTTCCACAGACAGCACCTAGTGCTGCCTGTGGAACTTAAATAGTCCAACACAAAAGGAACGATAAGCAGCACCTGTGGGGAGTTATCCCCCGCAGGTGTGCAGTCACGACGCGTGCACGGGACTAGTGCTCCTGAGATCTAATTTTTTGGAACTTGACCTTAAACGTAAACGTCTCCTAACCCAGATCTTCCTTCGTGTGGCGGAGGAGACTGGGGTGGATACAGACCCCGAGGGGAGCCAGCCAACAAGCTCTCCCCAGGGCCAGCAGGATGAGGAACCAGACACTGGTACTCTTACACACTTTCATAGACAGACACACAAGCACTCGTCTTTTAACAGTCATACCCGTTGCACATACACTACCTCTTTGACATTCGATGCATTCCTAAACTAAAACTGAAGAAAACCCATTAATGTGTCAAACAAAACCAGTATTTTTTTGCGATTTTTTTCTTTCTAAATATTTTGGCTTTAAAGACCCTTCTTTATAAAATAGCACAAACACCTGTAGACCTATTGTATGGCTTCATTCATGCTTAAACATTCATAGTCTGGGCTGTTTATTTGTTTCAGTGGTTGAGCCATTATCATTTATGAAGGAATCTAGGTCATTTCAAATGGTTAAAAACATTCTTTCACACCCATAGAGTCATAACTAGCAGAGAGTGATACATACTCATACTAACTATAACACACAACCACAACAATACATGCATTAAAAACAACAACACAGCCAGAGAAATCACATTCACACACTCCAGCAAACGGTACCAAATAGTGCGTTTCCCATATTAGTTAGCCTGTTCTCTCCTGACTCTGTTTCTCTCCACACTGCTACCAGGAAGGAAAAGGCTTCGTAAAAAAGGTACCTACTGACTGCTCGCTACCTCTCCCTGTACAAAGCGTGTTTAGCTCCCCACACACACACGTCTCACACCGTGTCACTTCAAGAGATCTATTCCAAAATACACCAGCACAGTGAAGACGCATAAACGTGCTGAGCTGTGATGGAATAACAGCTCAGCAATAAGATGGCGCTGATGCTTATGGCTGCTGTCCTTAGTGTTCTGTTGCCGTTGTCGTGTTTTTGGTATTATTCTACGTGACTTTTGCTACTTCTACTCTATCATACATCACCTATGATAGACTTTAAAGACTTCACTCAACTTGCGTTTTCACCTTTTTATTATTATTTTTCTCCCATGTATATATTTTGTTGATTGTCTTGTGTCTGCAGAGTGCACTATGACCAAGCGTTTCCTTACCTTTCATTGCTGCTGCTCTGTCTGTGTATTTGTCTGTGTATTTGAAAACTAAACTACTAACTAAAGCTTTGTGTGGATATGGAACAATATCTGATTGAAGCAGCTGCTTTCAACTGAAAATACAAAAATATACACAAACTTGCCAAGAGACCCACTACATATTTGTGTTGTTTTTAGAATATAACCTCCATTAAACCCTTTTCAAAACCTTTAGCTACCAGATCTGTTCATACTGGATTATTCAGTTTGTCTGATGGGCCCTGCTCACCTGTCTACCGATCCGCCCTGACTCTTTCGTCTCTCCAGAGCCCCAGGAGACAGACCTGCTGAACGGGGACGGACACAAAGGGGTCACCCTGACGGGCTTGTGGCTCACATGGCAGCAACTGCGGGCCCTGTTCATTAAACGGTGGCTTTATGCCAGGCGGAGTCGCAGGGGATTCTTTGCTCAGGTAGAAATACCTCCTACAGACAACACAACCACAGTTTGGACTAAGCTAGTGTTAGTGTGTGTGGATCCAGGAGTGATGTGTGTGTGTGTGTGTGTCTTACAGATTGTGTTGCCTGCTGTTTTCGTGCTTGTCGCCTTGCTCTTCAGCCTTATCGTGCCTCCATTCGGGAAGTACCCCGCCCTGCAGCTACAACCCTGGATGTATGGGGAACAGTACACCTTCTTCAGGTACAACAGCTGTCTACTGTCGTAAAGTCACACAACACCACTGATTGTAAATGTTCCGTGTCGGTTGGGGAAAAGCTAATAGCCTTATAACACTAATTAACTTGGTATGAATTTTTACCCTCTGTGGTTTCATGCTCGTAGCAACGATGCCCCTGGGAACCCAGCTATTGAGGACCTTCTGGAAGCCCTGCTGGATCAGCCTGGCTTTGGAACCAAGTGCATGGAGACAGAGGACAACAGCACGTAAGACACCTTCTGACTAGGACCCCCTAAAACTCTGTACACACCCAGGCATGCACACACACACCCCCTCAGGCGTAAAATTAGTCTCACCATGTTGTGAGGCTTACTTTGACGGACTTCTTCAGGCCATTTTCCACAGACTTCTGTAGAAAATGGTAAATCTCTTTACGTACGTTCTATCATACTGGTTTGTTGTTTGCTATTGTAGATTAAAAGTTAGTGCATGAGAATAACCCGCTCCCTCTGGTGTCTGTGCAGGGATCCTCAGTGTAAGGGCGATCAGGGTGCTTTGTATGTGCGGCCCCAGGTCCCCTACTCTACCTGGCAGATATTCAGCAAGGGCAACTGGAGTATGGACCATCCCTCCCCCGACTGTGAGTGCAGCACAGACAAAGTCCGCAGAATGCTTCCAGACTGCCCCCAGGGAGCAGGAGGATTTCCCCCTCCACAGGTCAGAATCAGGTCAACATAGCTTTAGGTACAGCAAGCTCCAGCAGGGTTAATCTAGGCTTAATCACATGGGGATGGAAATAGTTTGGTTGTTGGTTGGATTTTATCCACCTTAATATAATATACTGCCTTGCATGTCCATAGGTATCTTTGTAGTCATTATCGCTCACTAATGCAACGTTTTTTGTTTTTTTGTGGGTTAGATAAAGAGGCTGACTGGAGATGTCCTCCAGAACCTGACCAGTCGCAACATCTCTGACTACTTGGTGAAGACCTACCCTCAGATCCTAAAGAAAAGGTGATTGACAAAACCCAATATGATGGCGTTAGTTAGTTTTCTTTACATTAGCAATTTTTGTTTAGTTGATTTTAGTTTACATTGTTTAAAACATTAAAACATTAAAACATTTCCATCATGCTATTAGGTGTGTTAGCACGGGGTCAAAATCAATTGTGTTGGCAGCCTTGTTGTTTAATATCAGTTATGTTGTGAATGGGTAAAAAATATCAGTTATAACTTTTAAAAGTGGGTCAACAATTAGAGACTTCTAGAATTCTGATCACAATACACTGGTTATTGCCAATTTACCATTTTCATGTATACATTTAAATTTGTTATGTATACACTGTCTGAAATCTTGTTGGTATGGTTTATGGTTAAACTACTTCATATTATAATTATTACATACGTTTTTTATCTGTGTCACCGACAGCCTGAAGACCAAGAGGTGGGTGAATGAATTCAGGTAAGTTGCGTGCATAAAACTTTTACATGGGTAATACTGTGTTTCTACAGAATACATTGTTATAATTTCTGTGGGTGGAATATAATTTATGCTTGGCCTGATGCAAAAAAAGTGCAATATTTCTATAGTAGGTTAGCTACTCTTAGTCAGTATCTTGTGTTAGATAGCTTCTTATTGAAAAAATTAACTTGCTGACTGAATCCTTTTGTTGTCTTGCAGGTATGGGGGCTTCTCTTTAGGGGGCACTGCAACCCACAGCACATCTCAGGTTTATCATATCCAGGACTCAGTCATGGCTATAAGGTCTCGTTACCAAATTGCGGAGGTAAGGTGCTTCCTTCATTTTTCATTTTTCAGCTTCATGTTTTTTCTTTTAGTAGTAAGTTAATAACTTACTAGTTTGCTTGCTTTGATTGGTCTGTCACAGAATAGCTCACTGGACCACCTGTTAAACCGTCTTCCTGATTTTGTACAAGGACTCAACAGTCAAAACAATGTCAAGGTAAAAAACGTCTAAGCACTTAAAGCCTCCATCCCCACAGAATCCTGACTCAGAAATAAGCATTTATAAATGAATGGTTAAGACAACCTTCTCTCTCTCTCTTTCATGCCGTCTTGTTGTCAGGTGTGGTACAACAACAAAGGCTGGCATGCCATGGCATCGTTTGTCAATGTTATGAACAATGGCCTGCTGAGAGCCAGCCTGCCACCTGGACCGGAGAGGAGAAGACATGGCTTCACAGCATACAACCACCCACTCAACCTCACCAAGGAACAACTCAGCGAGATGGCCATGTTAGTCCTACTGCTGTGTGGGGGTTGGTGGTGGTTGGCAGGGGGGGGGTCTGCTTCCATCCTACTAGTTCCCCCTTTCTTTCTCTCTTTCCTCTGTCTATTTTTCACACTGCTGGATGGATAGAGGGATAAGGGCCTCGCAAATGGACACTATTGTGTGAATAGCACCTGAACCTACCTTTTCATATTACTGCCCCCAGTGGCCAGATAATTCACACTACTGCTTTAAGTTGGAAACCAAAACTAAATTCTCTCGCTTTTGATCGCCGTTCTTCCTTCCTTTCTCAGGATGACTACGTCGGTGGATGTGCTGGTGTCTATCTGTGTGATCTTCGCCATGTCCTTTGTACCAGCCAGTTTTGTCCTCTTCCTCATTGAGGAGCGCGTCAGCAAGGCCAAGCACCTGCAGTTTGTCAGCGGGGTGCAACCCTTCCTCTATTGGCTGGCCAACTTCACCTGGGACATGGTGAGTATTACCAGGTCTTAAATTGGGCGTTGAGTAAGATCTAAGTAAGACTTTCCTGATCCCAAGAGGAAATTCAAGTGTTACTGTATGGCAGCAATAGAGCATGATACTGATTGTATAGATATGAGACAAAATATGCTTTTCTATAAACAACATACAGGAGCAATCATTGATAAAGCTGAAATGACATTTTACTTGACAGCACACATAAAGGTAAGCGTGGCCTGTTTGTTCTCTGACAGTTGAACTACTCGGTCCCTGCCACCATGGTCGTCTTGATCTTCATCGCCTTCCAGCAGCAGTCCTACGTCTCTGAGACCAACCTGCCTGCTCTCGTCCTACTGCTGCTCTTCTATGGGTCAGAACTCCTGCCTCCTCCTTCACATTCACTTTATTAGACAACTAGTGTGCAATTTAAAGAAGGGTTCAATTAAAGGTTCAGGTCACATGAAGGCGAGTCACGTGAACATAAGTGATCGCATACCTATATAACTACAGTATGTACAGTATATTATAGTACTAATTAAATCCCCGAAACTTCCATTTCAGATGGTCCATCACCCCACTGATGTACCCAGCATCCTTTCTGTTTTCCGTTCCCAGCACCGCCTATGTTGTTCTAACCTCAATCAACCTCTTCATTGGAATCAATGGCAGCATTGCCACTTTCGTCCTAGAGCTTTTTCTGGATGAGGTAGACACTGCTTATGATGAGAACATAGAGGAGCTCAATGAACTACAGTGTATGCACGAGAAGAAAGATTTTTATCTCCAATCATCATGAAAACTCATTTCAGAAGACCTACCATTAGCAAAAATTACACTACTGTGCTTGAATATGAACCCTTGGCACATGATTGGATTAAGAAAAATGCAAACACATCTGGTAGCATTTTATTTCGACTCTCTAGGTGAATAAACTAAATAAAAATTGAATCAAGCTGTGAATGCTGTTTTAAATAACTGCTACTTCTCACTTGTAGCACTTGAATGAAGTAAACAGAATCCTGAAAAAGGTGTTCCTCATCTTCCCCCATTTCTGCCTGGGCCGGGGGCTCATCGATATGGCCAAGAACCAAGCCATGGTTGACGCCTTCCAGAGACTTGGTATGGAAATTGTCCCTCATCATACAAATGTTTCAACCATTTGTCTACATACATGTACAGCTAACGGCACCCTGGACATTGCATTATGTGTGTCAATGACTATTTTATTTATAAAATAAATAAAATAATGGATTGATGAGGTGTAAAAAAAATTTGACAAATGTATTTGCATAGTGATCAACACGAATGTAGTGTGTACAGCTAACAAAACGTTTTTCATATCATCAAGCTTCTGGTATGATGTGCAGGTCATTCATTACCCTGTGTGTATGTTATGTATGTTAAGAATTTAATCTAATCTAGTCTAATGTGACGCATCTTCCCCAGGCACCAAGCAGACCCTGGACCCTCTGGAGTGGGACTTTGTGGGGAAGAACCTGTTTGCAATGGCTGTTGAGGGGGTTGTCTTCTTTATCTTCACTGTTCTTCTCCAGTACAAGTTCTTCATTCGCTTCAGGTCAGCTGCTCATCTATTACTGTTTTTTTTTTTTTTACTGGTTAGAAAATACTTAAAGCTTTTTGTGAAAATGTGAATTCCACCCAGAAATATAGGCATAGAGGTGAATGAAACATGCTTGATTCCTCTCAACTACTGCCAAGTATCTCTAGTGGAGCTCCTTATCTAAACTGTATAAAAAGTTATATCAGAAAAGTCAGATATCAGAAAAGTACTTATTACTAAAGGTAAGCTAAGTGGTTCACAGCTCATAAGGTAGAGGTGGCCACTGTCTTCTGTACTTCGTCCAGGCCATGGTGGGCGGTGCAGGAGTTGCCCCCTCTTGGCCCAGAGGATGAGGACGTGGCCAGGGAGAGAGAGAGGGTGAAGAGTGGAAAAGCCCAGAACGACATCCTTACCATGACTGACCTCAGCAAGGTGAGATGACCAAACACAGAATAACAATCCAACTGTATTTACATTATCCTTTTGCTCTGATGACACTATTGTGATTTGATGTAACGTAGAAGAACACAAGCTAATATATCAATTAGCCTTTTTAAATCACACTTAAAAATTGTGTTTTTCACAGGTGTACAAAGCTGGCAGAAAGCCAGCAGTGAATCGCCTCTGCCTAGGAATTCCTCGTGGGGAGGCAAGTACCACAATAAATGTTGCTCCCAGCCGGTCGTGGGTTCGATCCCCGACATGCCCAGACATCCTTGAGCCTTGAGCAAGATGCCATACCCCTACCTGCTCCCTAATACTTGTAATAGTACTCACTGTTAGGGTGACCACCTCCAGTCAGACAAAATGTGGGACAAGTAGCATGGTAAAGTGGGACAATGTGGGACAGACATAATAACTTTAAACTTCAGATATATTATCTAATTTACCTATCTATCTAAGAAAAAATTTTTAAACCCACCGACCAAAAGATTAAGACACTACCTGACCCAAAATATATCCTTTTCTTGACGATGTGCTTTTATTCTGTGGGACTCACATGCACCATGTCGCTTCACATCGTATTCTCCACCATGCCACACAGAAAAACTTCTTTTGCATAAAATGCAAAAAGCTCTCTCTGCTTCGCCATCTACAGGTCTTAACCAAGAGTATGTTGCGGTCCATTC
>JAOEHI010000002.1:294210-307680 GCA_025447815.1 Percopsis transmontana | reverse complement strand
TATATATATATATTTATTTATTTATATTTATTTATTTATTGTATATTTGTATGTCTCTGTGCCTGAAACAGCCGTTGCCGGAGGCATTTTGTTTTCGGGTTCTCCGTCTGTCCCATATTCGTGAACGTGATATCTTAAGAACGCCTTGAGGAGAATTTTTTCTAATTTAAAAATGTATGTAGACTGAAACTGACCTGGTTTGTGGAGGCATACCACTGCGGGGCAGTAATTCCGGTTTATATTTATATAATTATGTTTATAAAAATATGCAGTGGTCTCAATTTTTTCGATGGCTGTATGTATACACACTTTGCTGTAATGTTAAAGATTTATATTCACTTTAATCCACCCTTCATGAAATAGGTGTGTCTGTTAATTTGGACCTGGTTACACTCAACCCTGCCCCTTGTGGCCAGAATTAGACACAATTACAAGTTTGCTGAAATTCTAAAATAACAAATGATGCTCATGTGCTGTTCTTGGTGGTGTCAGGAACGACACTGAACCTGCTGAAGTTCCCGATCATCAACCCGACTCCGTACCGGATGTTCCGGAGACAGGAGCGTCTGAGCCGAGTGGAGACGGAGACAGAGGAAGACCTTGGTCCTTATGAGAGGAAGAGCCTCAGACAGTTTAACAAGCATGGATACCTCGTGGGTAAGACAACACACACACACACACACACTTTCAGATGCACTCATTGTTGACTGCTGAAGGTTGCTTTTACACACACACACACATATACACACACACACGTACAGTATATTAAAACATATTGTGTATAGATTAAAGCGTTGAAGCACATATGCTCAACTTCACTTTCTTTAAACTAAATTGTTCCTGAACATTCTCTTGGTGTTCAGGACGCGTTGGGAGAACGTTCCGGGCTGAGGTCGGCTCCAGGACGGGTTTTATAGAGTTCGATCCTGACAGTCTAGCATACGGAGAGCACGAAGATGGAGAGATGAAAGGAGGTAATATGGCACGCAGGCAGAGTTTGTGTAATGGATTAACTATTTTATCAACTGTTGACAATGTTTATATTTCATACGTCATGGAACTTTGTTTTTTACTTAACACTTTTCAATTACGATATTTAGTGGGGTTCAGGGTAGGAATCCGATGAAAATCAGATCTAATACTCATTTTCACCATCACTTACGAATAATCCTAATTACACTAAAATTAGAAAAAGTTTCCTACAATGCAAGGGTGTATTTTTGTTTAAATTTTTTTTCATTGAAACATGGTTCTTGATGGAATTATCAGATTCCATCTCGGAGAAGAAGGCCGAGTTCTCCCTCAACGAGTTGAAAGATGCTCACTGGCTGTATGACACACCGGGAATCATTAAGGACAAAGATGTGAGTGTATGTGTGTTGATGTTCTTGATGCACGCTAAATATTGTTTTCTGTAGTTAGTGGGCTAGCTAGCACGTTCCTCTTACTATTTATTATTCTGACTGTTGTATTGTTATTATATTTCCATGTTTTCCTTCT
Organism: Percopsis transmontana; assembly: GCA_025447815.1. Lineage (NCBI taxonomy): Eukaryota > Metazoa > Chordata > Actinopteri > Percopsiformes > Percopsidae > Percopsis > Percopsis transmontana. Next base: position 306,180 of record JAOEHI010000002.1, on the reverse strand, counting down.
ACATTTTTAAACTTTATTAAAAACTTCTTCAATCAACTTAATTTCAAATGAATTTAAATACTTTTAGTACTTTAGGAATCTATTGATGTTACTTGTTTTTATTCATATAATAAGTACTTTTCCAAGTATTTGTACACACTTTGTAGTACTTAATTACTTCTAGCACTTCATACTACTTTTCAGTATATTCAAACACTTCATAGTGCTTCATAGTAAGCTATGCTCTAATTGGTATTAAAACGCATGTGTTCTGCTATTAATTGGGATAATATACCTGGATATTAACGGAGGGTTTAAGACTTTGTTAATTATTAATTAGATGCTGTACCCCTTAAATACAGTAGAAACGTACTAGTGTATTGCACTAGTAGCAGTACAATGAGCGTGCACTAGCATTGTATACTGAGGTACCAGTGTGTCTCCATCAGGTCCTCAGTTTGCTGACTGAGAAGGAGGTGCAAGCTGTTGTTCCAACCCAGGCCATCGTTCCTAGAACGTTCGTCCTAAAACCTGGAATGGTTCTATTCCTGGGAGCACTGGCACGGATTGATTACCTGCAGGTACAATTATATTTATACAGAATTCAATCTTAAAGCTACATAATATTTTAGTTAAAAGTCTGTTGCTGAGCGGTGAGTGAGTGGAGACAGTAGCTAGCACTAGCTTAAGTTGCTGATCTTGTTGATTGTAGCTTTAATTGTGTTCATATATTCCATAACAGCCGAATAACACCAGGTAAATGTCAACATAACATGACATATTAATATTATATCGTTTCTGCTGGGCAGGGAGAGAAGTCGTGTTGGTGTTCGGTCGTTGCCTCAAATAAACTTCCTGTTCACGTGACGAGCCTGGAAAAAGCTGACAGCGTTTACCAGAAACACGCTGGACACACCCTGCTGGGGGTAAGGTCATATCTGTGAACTATTTATAGATTTAGATTTAGTGAGTTTGTTAACATTTGTTCTGTCTGTCTGTTTATAATTTCATTAAATCCTTATCTTAAAGTTTGAGGTTACTACATTCTAATTGGTTGGTATGTCTTGTAGGTGCCGATGGGAGGGGCAGAGCGTATGAAGGATTTCCCTCTACTGGTCACCCAGGACTTCAGTCTGAAGGGGCAGGGCTACCTGCAGGCCATAGCCGACATCAAGGTGTCTTCTGCAGGTAAACCAGCCTCGTTAACACCTTAATTAGACATTAGGCCAGAAGACTGGTTGTGCTGAGCCATGGTGTAAACCAGGGATCTTAAATCTTTTCTTGTCCAGGGACCACCACACAGGGGATCAGTAAGTAAAGGACTAGTATGTGTTTGCATAACAATAAATAATGAACACAATAATATACTTATTTTTTTTTTTTTTTTTTTTTTTGGGAAACAAGGAAGCCCTGCAGTTTCTCCACAGACCACAGGGGGCCATGGGTTATCTTCATCTAACTTCCTGTCTTGCTCTTATGTTTAATGTCTGCAGGATGGGTGGCTATAACCGGGGTGGAGGGAGAACTGTTGAAGTTAAGGGTTCACGCTCCAGAAGATGTAGGCGTGGGTCTGCGGACCCCGCCCCTCCTGCCTCGCGTTGTCACGCTTAAGGGTGCAAGAATCAGGAAGTCCTCCGCCTACAAAACCATGAAGTCTACAGCCCGTCTAGACTCCCCCCTTTCTGGCCTGGAGAGGAAGAAGAGGAGCTGAAGAGAAGACCAGAACTTGAATGCATTTTCCCCCCTGAATTTAATTGTTTATTCTGTAAATATCATTGAAATTAGAGTGTGCTTGTCAAAATCTTTTATATGAAACAAAAATATAGATATACAGATACACACACACACACACACACACACACACACACACACACACACACACACACACATATCTTGAGGTTCTATTCTAACCTTAACATCTTTACATAAATAATACACTTAATTCTGGATTTATTTTAAATACAAACATAATGCAAAGTATGAGGGTTTATTGATGGAAGCCTTAATGCAATTCCTAAATGAGTCAAACTTTTCGTGCATTTATAGCAATACAGGAATTTTTGGTTTGAATCCGAGACCTATTCCTCATTTCACCTAAGAATGCCCATGAGCAAAGCACTAAATGTTAGTCCACTAGTAAAAGGTTGTCGTTACACTGGTCACTTTTCCAGGTATAGTGGGTGTGTGTATTCCCTGATCTAAATTACCCACACTTCAAATGTGTGTGTATATACATTATATATAAAAAATACATAAATGCTGGATTTTTATCAACTTTATTTAAAAATGTTCAGAAGAAAGCTATGATACAAAGTAAATCGGGGTTACACACTGCTAGGTTAGATATGGATCCACATAAATGAGAAGTATATTGAATACTGCAGACAATCAGGACAGAAGAAATATTAGATTACAATATGTAAGATGGTTTCATTTTGATTAAGCTTTACATTTCCATTACTGCAAGACTTTCACCTGATAATACCTGCTGGTTTGATTCTGCTGTCTGACATTTTGTTTCACTGATACTGAATGTATTGAACATTGTTTCTGTGTAACTACAGTAAATTTTAAGAAATGCAAGCTGTCACTTACATACATAAAAGATACAAACAATAAAACAGACATACCAACACTAGCTTCTACATGAGTGCTTTTATACAACAGTGTCATTTCTTCTACTTTGGCATCACAACTAAAAGGCAGTATTGCACAAAATTTCCTACAAAGGATATGACTTTTCATCTTTTAATTGGATTTGTTCAGTTCCAGCTGGTTACTAAAAGTAACAAAAATCAATTACACGGCAGAAATTATTTTTCGCCTTGAAACACAATGATGAAATTGATTTTCTAGTATGTTAAGTAACCGTTTATATCAACTCGTGTACAAAGGATTGTCAAAGGCACTGAAAAAAAAAGTCTTTGGTCTTGATAAAGTGGGACAGCTAGATTAGTAGATCAAATTAATTTCAAAACTCCTAAAATGACAGATTGTGTATCTTTGAGGTTTGACATCTATTCAGCAACTCGCATAATAAACACTTCATGAGTTTGTCCCTTAATGAAATGTTGATATAGTCCACGTCTGCATGCATTTTATGGAAGATAACACTTTAAAAAGGTTTCTATTTTTGTTAACATGATGTCAGTAAAGCTTTTGTCAAGTGCATCTATGACCACCACTCAAAAGCAACTAACCAACTTCTATTTAACTAATTTACTCATGGCTAACTGTAAACTGAACAGTTCAAGGTGGACAATAACCTAGGGGTGCCTGTCATGGACTGCATAGAGAGGGGTTCCACACAGTGTTTTTTATGTGTTTTTGCCTGTTTACATGGTTACATGGTTACACATGCCATCATTTTGAGAAAAACATTTATGCAATAATTGCAAAAATTAATGTTTTCAGAATTCATTCTTAGAATAAATTGAAAATCGGTTCATAACCTGGATCATCTGAATTCCAACAGCAGTTTTTCTTTTTTTTTAATTAAACCACAGTTTAAAGCCTGGATATCACAGACACTGTATAAGTACATTGGCACTTAATTAGTCATAAAAAAAAAAAGAAAAAAAAGAAGAGAAGATATTCTCTACAACATCATCACAACGTTGGCAAGTTGTCCCTTGTTTAGTAGTAGGACCCAAAAATAAGTCTATTGGCATTATTTTTTGCACCAAAAAAAATAAAAAAGATAAAAAACCCAGAATAAACTAAACAAGTTCATCATTTCCCTCCTTTGGAGGTGTTGTCCATGTAGTAGACGTTAACAAGGTGGCGGTTTAGATGGCGCCGATATTCCACCTCAAACGGAAAAGTACGGTCGCAGAAGATGCACATGTGACTCTTCAGCTCGGTGGGTGTCGGAATCTCCTCGGTGGGTGTTTCTGGGTCGTTCGGCATCTTCCCCGACCCTACCCCCGTGCTATTTAGCCCGGAGTCGTCGCTGCCTTCCGAAGCGCTATCGCTGATGTCACTTCCTCCTTCGTGGCTGCTATGGATGCCCTCGTCTTCGTCGGCATCAGGCCGGCTGGTGCTTGGGCGGGGAAGCTCCAGAGATGGAGATGTGGGCTTGGAGAAAGGCCTCCTAAAGGTTGGAGGAGGACAGTCCTGCACCGGAGAAGGTGTCTCCTGGCCTGGACATGGGGTTGTGGAGGTTTTAGAGTCTTCATTGATCTGGATTGGCACTGCAGTAGGGACTGCTGGAGAGGAAGCCGGGGCTTCAGGAGTGACTTCTTCTGGAGAGGAGGTCTGCGTTCCAGCCTGGTTCAGCTCAGTGTTGCAGGCTGGTGTTGGGTTGTCCTGCAGAGGTTCAGGAGGGGGCTTCTGAATGTTCTGACCAGCCCTGGATGTCTCATCACTGGCTGTGGTCGTCTTGTCCTCAGTAGGAACCGCCGTCTCCAGATATTTTTTGTTGCTCTTTCTAACCTTCTTTATCTTGATAGGAGAAGCAGTTTCAGGCATGTGGCTCTTGTCTAGCTGGTCTGGAGATGGTTCAGAGGACTTACTGAGGTCCAGGGAGCTGGTCTGTCTCCTAGATGTGGATGTGTCAGTGGTCTTACTTTTCCTCTGTTTGCCTTTGGGAGGTGTCTCAGCAGAAGACGGTTTTCCAGACAGATCCAAGACCTCGGAGGCCTTCCTCTTTACAGCCTTTGTCTTCACCACTTGTAGTTCTGGGACCTTCTCTGGACCAGATGGTTTCGGAGGAGCTTCCACATCAGAAGGTTTCTCAGAAGGTTTCCTGGCTCCAGACCTCCTGGGTTTGCTGGTGGTTTTATTCCCCTTTCCACTGCCATCCTTTAACTGCTGTTCTTTAATTTTTTCCATTTCCTCTCCCTTGTCTATTTTAGCCCTCTCAACCTTTTCTGTCTCCATTTGTTTTTTCTTTGCGTTTTCCTGATGCATTTTCTTTCCTGGTTGCATGCCGTCGGCCTTCTCTTGGATAGGTGTCTTTTCCACAGGAACCTTCCTGGAACGTCTCTTCATCTTCTCTGGGGTTTCTGGGGCGGTTTCTTTTGCGGCCTTTTCATTGACTTTCTCAGCCCTTTTTTGTCTGGTTGTCACCTTCTTCTCTGGCTTATCTTTCACCTTCAGTACTTTTGCCTTGTCTGGAACCGCCTCGCTCTTCTTCTGTGGTTTGTCGACCGCCTCGCTCTTCTTCTGTGGTTTGTCAACCGCCTCGCTTTTCTTCTGTGGTTTATCAACCGCCTCGCTCTCCGTGGCTTGGGCGGGGCTTGACCTGCTGCTCTTCCTGATTGACAGGTTGATGGGACTCGATTGTTTGTCGACAGATTCAACAGTGAGATTTTCATCGTCATCCGAGTCCTCCAAGCCATCGTCTTCCTCGAAGGTGTTTGACTCATCGCACTTGCTTGAGTCTGCACTTGAGTCTTCGTTTTCTTCCGGATGAGATTTTTTGACCCGGAGTTTGACCTTGGACACATCCAGGCCGATGTCAACGCCGGCATGCCGAGACTTGATGTGGTACTGCAGGTTGCATTTCTTGGAAGCGGCGTACTTGCACAGCGGACAGAGGAACTGTCGAGGGTTCAGGTGAAGCTCCACGTGCTTCTTGAAGTTGCTGCGGTCGGCGGTTTTGTACTGGCAATACGGACACGCCAGTGGCTTTGGTCCGTTGTGGACCTGGCGGGCGTGGCGCGTTACCTCGTGCTGATTGGCTGCCAGATAGTTGCAGCTCTCGCATTTGAATGGCCGCTCACCTGTACAAAGACAGACAGGTATGTTAGGGATCATGTTAGGCTGTCAGACAGGAAGTTGACACTTCATGCAGGTAAAATTAAAAGGTATACTAAGATTGACACTCATCCAAACAAAAACAGTCCTGATTTATAAGCATCCCATCTCCTGATTGGAGCTCTGTTTCCCTGTTTTAAAGTTACACTCCAAACAGAGGCCAAAACACCACATTAACAACTGATAGAAGTTAACTTTACAAACATACCTTCAAACCCAAAGGGAAAAATATAGGCTAGACTTAGTGACAAAATAGTATACCTTTAGGGAGAGGACAAAATGACACCAGACCAGTCACAACACAACAGACAAACGAACACATGTACCATACTTATCCCAAAGCTGCTCCAGCGTGGGCAACAGAGAACACAGAATATTGTAGTTTAAGTATACGTAACGTAGTGCAGTGCTGTACATGCAATGAATATTCCTAGTGCATTTAATCTGGTCTCTACGGTTACAGTACTGACCAGAGTGGGTCCTCATGTGTCGGGTCAGGTGTGTTTTTTGAGAGCTGGAGTAGTTACAGTACGAACACTGGAATGGACGAATGCCTGAAAAAAATAAAACGCACACAAAAAAGTATTGACTAACAAAAAAAAAAGTTAGCTTAACTGCCTAACTGAAAGCTAACTCAACAACAACAACGTGATAATTACCAATCACTTTTCTAACAAATCAAAGCATCCAATATGTAACAATGGTGTTAAATTTTACACATCGTAACACATGATAAATTGCACTGGTGTCACCGATTAATTTTTCATGTTCCATTTAGTTTGATTTTATTTCGACTGAAAATAATACCCGTGTGTGTGCGGATGTGTTGGATGTAGTTGCTCTTGCGGTCCGAGAAGTAGCTACACTGGCTGCAGGTGTGCAGTTTGCTGGGGAAGTGGTTCCTTAGGTGTTTCCTCCAGTGGTACTGACTCACCGTGGTGTACGGACACAGCGTGCACTTAAAAACCCTGCAACACACGCACACACAATGCAGTATAGTACACACAGACACACTACAACATAGTACATGCACACACATAAACTTAGTCCAATGTAGCAGAGATAATGAGCTCACAGCACATCGGATAAAGCGCTTGGGATGTGTGTGTGTGTGTGTGTGTGTACCTGTGGTCCTCGCCCTCCTTGCTGTGGTGTTTCAGGTGGGCGATGTAGTGGTCGTAGCGGTTGGTGTTGTAGCCACATCTCTCACAGCGAATCACACCCTTGGATTCTCCCTCCGCGCCGCCATCTGCCCCGCTCTCCCCGGACGCCGCCTCCCCATTCTGGGAAGCCCCGCCCGTCTCCTTGGCCTTGGCCTTGCTGCGCCCCTCCACGCGACTGACCACCATCATCTTACTGGAGGCATGAGAGCCCAGATGAGCCACGAATTCTTCCTCGCTGCCCGCCTGCAGGTCAAATTTGACACATGTTAAAGTCTCTGTGTATTTCCAATTTGCATCTGTCATTTTAGACAGAATGTTTAGCTGAACATTTAATCGGGGTTGCGCCATAACTTTATTGGCTAGCTGACTGGGAGGATGAATCAGAGGTGAATGGTTACAAACCAGAAAGGACACACCACATGATGTTACACTTGGGGCCAAATCTGACTGGCTTATTTTTTCTGAGAGGAATCTAGGCAAAATGACATGTTAGACAGCTTTCCAAATTAGTCCAGGTACCTTCAGACAACACAACTGACCACAAAACTGGAAAAACATTAAGGAATATTATTTGAAAACCTCCAAAACCAACATTCACAAAGTGTACACATGCCTTTCCTACCTGGAAGTTGCAGGGTTTACACGCAAATGGTTTCTTCTTCTTGGCATTTTCTACGACGGCATCGTGTGCCATTTTGCGCTTGACAGCGGGCTGGAGGGGTGTGGGGCTGGTGGGGGGGTTAGGATCCGAGGGCCGGGACAGATCTTCCGCATCCCCGTCTTCATCGTCCAGCGTGGTGCTCTCCAGTGCCACCGCCTGGGTACTGGGCGCTGGGGATTCTGGGTATTCTACGATACACACCTCTCTGTTGTTCTGGTTGTCATAACTGTATCTGAGAAACAACATATTGATTTTATTATTTCGTTTTTGTGGATGAAATGTATAGATTTGTGGACACACACACACACACACGTTTAAAAGTTTGGGGTCACTCAGAAATGTCCTTATTTTTTAAAGAAACGCACATTTTCTCCATGAAATAAAATAAAATAGATCAGAAATACAGTGTAGATATTGTTAATGTTCTAAATTACTATAGAATCTGGAAAGGATGATTTTTAATTGAATATCTACATAGGCGTAAAGAGGCCCATTTTCAGCAACCATCACTCCTGTGTTCCAATGGCACCTTGTGTTAGCTAATCCAAGTTTATCATTTTAAAAAGGCAAATTGATCATTAGAAAACCCTATTATGTTAACACATCTGAAAACTGTTGTCCTTATTAAAGAAGCCAAAAAAATTGGCCTTCTTTAGACTAGTGAAGTATGTGGAGCATTTGCGGGTTTGATTACAGGCTCAAAATGGCCAGAAACAAAGAACTTTCTTCTCGTCAGTCTAATCTTGTTCTGAGAAATAAAGGCTATTCCATGCGAGCAAGATGCCTAAACCCATTTACTCCTTGTAATTGTACTTACAGTAAGTCTGTTAAATTGCCTAATCAATAAAAACCTCAGGACATCTACTTCTCATTAATAAACTCTCCTTGCTTTGTTTATTGTGGAACAGCACTATGGACGTCAAAAAGGCTGGAAACTTCCAACAAGATTGCTATTATGGCAAACACATAGGCAGCTCTTGCAACAGAGTCATAAGTGAGGACTACGATCTAAAGAGACCAAAGCAAAATGGACCTTTTTCTGAAGGAGCCATAGATTACTCCTGACAAAAACCAATTGCTTTGGTGGTATAGACTGAGTCAAATTAGGAACATGCATGGTAGGACAGATTTCTTTCATGAATGTTCATACAGTTAAAAAGTAATAAATGTTTCATTGTCAAATCGTGGTAAATTGAATGGCTGTAGACAATCTACCATGTTGTCAGCGGGCTAATGTTTTGCAGTGCGTTATGCATTTGACAAATTGTATGCAGATGATAATATGGGCCCTTGGTTAAAGTTGACCTTTAACCAATGAGCATACAGTCATGCTTATGTGGAGACGTTTGGCGAATGAGTAAATAAACAGCTCTCAAATGGCACATGTTGTAGGCGTTTTTTTAGTGTTTACGTTACTGATGATGTCCAACTAATAAACTCGACTAATTGTCCTTACTAGTAGAAAAGAATATGGCTGTGAATGTATAGATTAACTGATCACCTGATGATGTTTTCCTCTTCACTGTCAGAGTAGCTGGACCCAACCGTCTTAAGCTCCATCATCTCCTTCTCATCTGCCATGCTGCTGTCACAGGCCGCGCCCTCCAAGGCCGTCACCGTGGCGACGTTGGCCAACATCACCAGCTGTGGAACAGGCAGGTTGTTCCTGGGAAGCTCACTGAGAGCCGGACCGTCTACTGGGACTGCCAGCGGGAACATTCCCATGGAGAACACCGTCTGAGCCGCCATGCTGCAACCAATCCAATGCCTAACCGGTGACCACAGCAACCATAGCGATGGACCAAGATTAGAACAACATTACCTGAGAGGGCACTATAGTATAGTATAGTATAGTATAGTATAGTAATTTTCATTAACACCATCCACTACTCTGGAGGGTGGAATAACTTATATTCAACAGGCTTTTATCAGTCTATCCTGATTAATTTAAAATACATTTGTATCATATAAACTGTTTCCTCTCCAACAAAGTGCTTGTGTTTGAAACACAAAAGGGTAGAGAATGGTTTGAACCTAGGAGCGCTGTAGGGGGAGGAGTAAAGAGGAGTGTGAGCTACTCAGCAGTCCGCAGGGAGGGAGGGGTATAGGCTTTCCAAAACAAAGGCAATTCTGAACACAAATCAAGGAGTGTGCCTTTAATGTTCATAGGAAACACTTAAAGTGTATATAAATTAGCATCTAATAGAAGAAAAAAAATTGAAATTACCAACCTAACGTTTGAAGCTTTGGCATAGCAACAAATAGGAGCATGTTTTGCCATGTATTATGAAATATAAACCAAACAAATCATCAATTATAAGGCAACACAACACAACTTTATTCACACCTAATTGTGCTAATAAATAGGAAAATCTGATATAATAATTGATATTACATTATGTTTAATGATTTTGTAAGAAAGTTATGGGCCCAGTTTTAACACCTTGATAAAATATTGATAGAATGTGTAGATAATACATTTTAAGCTGCTGAAAAAAAAGAAAATAAACTTTGTTAGTGTGTCTGCCATGGAGTCTGCCTCTAGGCCTGTCTATAGCTATCTGTAGGAAGCTGGTCGGCCATTTTAAAGCAGCACCACGGGCTGTCGACAGCGACACGGAACAAAAAAAGTTTAACCTGATTCCACAACTTAGTAAAGCACTCTCAACGGCATCTTGTTTTACACAAGAACACGCTGATTTAAATTGAGTCATGTCCACCTTCCTAAAGAAAGTGAACTAATGGACAAGTAAAAGTTGACTAAAAACTTTCTTTAATCGCGTCAACATCTGTAATCTCGAGAGGTTTAATCTGGCATCGGGTGAAATGGAAGATACAAGCCTACATGTGTGATGTATCTTATTTGGCTATTAAATAATTAAAAACCTAATTCAGATTTTATCTTTAAAAATTTTAAAGGGTGTTTCCATCCGCGACGGTCCGGACAGGACGTTTTTTTCTGGACCTGAAGCCAGGATTCGGGTCCCTGGATCTTGAGGTTTTATAACTTCAATGTTGACTAAGTTTAACTTTATTAAGTATAAAGTGTGGTGGTGTTGGTATTGGTCCATGGTCCATGGTCCTGATCAGCCCTGGACAGCGCCTCAACACAGACTCCATTTTAACACCTCCCCCAAAGGAAATGTTTTGTTTTTAAACCGAACTCACTCACTTTACCAGACAATCGGTGAAGTTTTAAAATAATAACTCACCGTCACTTTTGTTGCAGTTTTTGGAAGTTTTTCTGGCCTTCTATTTTCGACGGACAATCCAGAAAGTGTAGAAGAAGTTTCCGCACATTCCTGCACAGCGCGGGGGCGCGCACGGCGTGACGTCAGCGCGCTGCTGGGACGGCCTATGTGGCGATACGATAGTAGCCTACAATATAGTGCGATCTTTAGGCCTAAACATCTCAGATTTTATCATAAAATTATAAGAAATATGTGATTATGTTATGTATGCATATTAAATTATATAGGCCTACATTTTTTTCTGGATAATAGCGTCTGTGTGGAGAGCAAACTAGGCCTATAATTGTGTGAAGAAATGTTTCTCGTGATCCACAGTAAAGAAGGATGGCTTCACACCACACCCATCCCCCTCCCAGATACTTTACCTTGACTCACGACGAGTAGACTACTGCAGAGTAAACACAATACATAGGCTATCTGTAGCCTATATTTGATTGCAAAACTTGTATCTTAAACCGGGGCAAATCTTTGGAATTGTGTCTTGCAGAGTTAATTACATTACACTGAAACCTCTGGAAGGGTTTGAACCTAAAACTTGCTGTGTAATAAGTGTGGCCAGTTTTCTGTTTAGTACTAAGAGTTTTGAAAATTGTTCCCATACTTGTGAGAACAGCATCAAAACAACTAAATAAAACTGTAAATGAGAACATTTCAAATTTGGAATTAAAAGTTTGAATGAATACTTTGTAAAGGTTTGCAGTTCTTAAAACCCTATATTACATAGTTACTGTATATCTTAATGGATTTTCTTTATAGGGCTGTTTCCTAGTAACAGAATTCAACCAATGTTGCAATACCTAATCCGGAGGTAAATAACAATAACTAGGCTAACTAATGTTAGATAACCCTTGCTCTGGGGGAACACTGAGTTCAAGGGGTAAAAGAAAAACCTGCTGGCTCTTTGTGATGCACCTACGCAAGTGCTTGTATAGACATGTGGTTTGTGTTTAAGACACAAATCAATTGAAATGTATAGGCTTCTTATGAGATGAAAGATCATCTCATTTATCTTTCCTATGTCCCTCCAGATGGGCTTCTTTAAAAAGTTAGATCCTTATGGTACAGGATAGTCTAGTGGTCTAGGCATTGGACTCCCAGCTGGAAGGTCATGGGTTCAGTCCCTGGAGGTGGCCTACCTGTAAGCATCCTTGAGCAA
>JAOEHI010000002.1:266574-294110 GCA_025447815.1 Percopsis transmontana | reverse complement strand
CTCTCCCTCTCTCTCTCCCTCTCTCTCTCCCTCTCTCTCTCCCTCTCTCTCTCCCTCTCTCTCTCCCTCTCTCTCTCTTTCTCTTGTCCTCTCGCCCTCCGTGTCTCAGTGCCCTCTCCTCAGTCAAAGCAGTGTGGCGCTGCTAATCATTCATGCATGAGTGGCATGCATAGCATTCGCCCCGCTCCATTTGACAGATGGAAATGTAAGACCGGAGAGCAACAAGGGCGCCCTTCCGCAGCGAACGCCACATCTACTGGAGCCCTACAGCTCCCCTGCTCAGCCAAAGCCTGTGTCCTTCCTCCGACAAAATAGGGGCCAAGGTCGCATCTTCTAACTGACTGTTCCACGTCTTTCTAATGGCTCATTCATGTAGAGAGCGTCTGAAAGCGGGTCACAGTATGGGTTGCAACCTTAAGACTCAATATAAGTACCGTCAATTAAATTGACGCTGTTATGTGATGTTTTGTGCACCTTATATCGTAGGTAATTAGGTAGTTAGATAGTTAGATATTGTTGGTTCTGCGGTAGGTACAATTATATTTCAATTTACAATCCAGTTTCTGCAGTAATTGTCAGTACCCACCTGGTCCTTAAATGCCATCGGGGAAATTACTCTGTTCTTTAGGCACCTTATGTTAAGCTGTACTGTAGGTTTGATTGTTAGCAGATTGATTGTTACAGATATACCCAGATTGTGTTGCAGATTGCTGTCAACATACGTCTTAACGTGCGTCTCCAGTGAAAACTTGAGAGACATCAGACATTTTGCTATCCACCATAGCCACATACATTTCTCCTGCAATATTTCTTTAGGGCCGACTCAAAATCAGAGTTAACTTTAAACCAAATCGTGAAACGAAGTAAATATACGAAATAGAAACAGAATTGTTTCAATCCGGTTGCGTAGTGAATTGGAGATGAAACAAAGGTCTAGGAGACCCCGGCAACACTGACCTTTTTACCTTAAAGGGACAATCCTCATTTGTGTCAGGCATTCCCACTGAGGTTGAAACCAGCGTTGCAAAAACGTAGCTTAGGTTTGTTTGGCACACCCGAGTGCTGAGTAGCTTGCATTCCTCTCTACTTCTCCCCCTACAGCTCTCATAGGATCTCATATTTTCTGTGTTTCTGTTTCCCTACACTGTGTGAAACACAAGTAGTGAGTTTGGGCTGATATTTGGAGTTCTGGGGACGCAATAAAATGTGAAGAGTACATTTCAGTGTACATTTCAACCAGGAAGCCAGATAACAACTTGGTGCACTGACAATATCCCGCTTAGGGTTATTATTTCGGTAAAAACACTGTTATCCTCATTAATCTGACAGAATAGCGTATTCCACAATGTAGAAAAGGTATTCCAGCCTGCTCTAGAAACCAATTACCATACGTATTGATCAGATGCATCCGTGTTTTCTGATGTTTCAGGGAGAAACACCGTGACTTTTTAATTGAAACATCCACTGTCTGTCCCATTAGCGTCTCCCGTGCAAGGCCCGCCTTGCTTCTCTCCGTCACTATTGACGTCTTGTCGCCCTAAAGCAGCTGGCTGAATGCTAAGAGGATTACAAAGTTAGAAAAGGAGGAGAGGCAAAGCGGGGAGAGCACATACAGTATTCAGCTCTGATGCAGTATTACCTGGCTGAGCTTGTAGGATGCAAGTCAGCTTACATCTGCAATCAGACAAATCTGCACTAGTGGGCTCAATAAGGAAAAAGTAAGCCATCTGTTTGAAAAGTTACCTTCCAATAACTAGTTTTAATGAATTAATGCAGACAGACATTGTTATCTGCCTTAAAAAAAAACAAGTATAGTGGCCAAACAGGCAAACTCACAACCCCTGTTCTTATTAAACGCACTTCTATGTTTGGAAACTTTGGACACTTTAATTTTGGATCAGTTAAAGATCAGTGGTTGCACATGTTTTCCACTTGTTTCGACTTGAATTTAGCGTCATTGAATCTCATCTAATAAAGGAAATCTAATCAAATTTAATCTAATGTAATTTATTTTGGGCCATGTGTCGGTAAAACCTCATCGAGGGTACAAATTATTAGTATGTCTGGCCTCGCACAGACCACACACCCCGATGCAAATAACTCAAAAGAACCTATTCTATTCCCAGTGTGCTCCTCACATTTCACCTGGGGAGGCTGTGAGCTAGCGTAGCCTTAAAAATATCATAACTTTAAAAGAGGAAATTCATAAAGGAGGTGATGTTTCCCGGTAATAAAGTGTGCTCTCTGGAGGTGGTAATAACTCCTGACCCTATTAAATTAATTAAGTCGCAGCTTATCATATTGGAGGGATGAGCGAGAGAGAGAGGTAAAACAGTGTGTCGGAGCACTTGTGGTCCCTCTGAAAGGCTCTCAGTGATGAGGCAGGGGGAGCAGGCGTGCCGAACAAACGCATAACTTATTAAATTAGTGTCGGTCTCCACGGGACGCACAATAATTGTACTCCATGTCATTAAATTCAGCCTGCTTTCAGCTGGGCGACGCAGACGGACATATTCCGCAAGGCAGAAATGTCCAGTGCTCGCAGAATCTGTGTGTATGTGTGTGTGAGAAGTTATTTAGGACATAATACTTGCTTTGCTGTTCACACACACGCACACACAGAAGACACATCTCTCACACATTCTAGCAAACTCATACACAAACCCTTATATACTGCATGTATATCTCTGTTCGAGAATTTACTCACAGGATGTCTGAAACAATATAGTTTATGCCCTTAATTATCCTTTTGTTTGAAACCAGCAACAAAAACATTGTTGTGGACTGAAATTCCAACAGCTTTCACTCCTCCCGCAACTAGGAGCTGGGTGGTTTCTGGTCCTCTCTACTCCTCCCCATGGGGAGCACCTACTTTAGGCTCTCACCCCCCACAGCCAAACATATACATAGGCCTATACATCAAACATATACAGTGAGCTGTGGTTCTAGAGGGGCTATAATGTAATCACCTTTTAATGGTAAAGCGTTTATGGTCTAAACTGCTCAAAGCATGTGTACATACAACATGCTCGTACACACACACAACTAAATCCTTGTTAAGTAAACAACATAGGAAAATTGAGGAAAGAAATTAGAGGACAAATTCATGCAAAATCCGCCCTTTACCGACAAACACTGACCTATAGTAGCCCGGGCATTCAGTATGAAAATGTGGGCAGCAGGGGATAACACAGCACAATTAAAGCTCTTAACTGATCTGGAGCTAAGCAAACAACAAGAGTTTGGATGTTCCTCCTGGTAAACAAACACGGCAGAGACGAGCTCGTACTGACTAAAGTCTCTCAGAGACTCCCAGGCGCTGATAATGAGGGCTCGCCTGTAAACAATAGCAGGGAAACAACGGAAATCTGATCAGCGGCACACACAGAGGGAATAGCGCCGAATGCCGCTAATTAGCATCGCTAATTATCAGCAATGCAACAATAGTTAATTTAAAAAAAAGATATTTAAATTAATTATTGATTACGTTAATTAAGTCAGACGGGGGGTGCAGAGGTAATTAAGATAAATGTTAAAACGCAATAGTAATTAGTTTCGGGTCGGAGCGGGGAAACTTGACGTGATGCGCGATGAGCTTGAGACAGTTTGGAGGCTGCGACATGGGCACCGGGCGAACGGGGCCTCGTGCTGCACTTTGGTTTCTCAATTCATCTGTGGGCTGCAAAGAGAGAGAGAGAAAGAGAGAGAGAGACAGAGAAAGAGAGAGAGAGAGAGAGAGAGAGAGAGAGAGGGGGGGGGCAGGGGATAAAAGAGAAAGAGAAAGGAGGGGTTGCGGAGGTTGGCACACACTTACACATCCATTATTAACCGCACAGCGAATTGCTGTTTCTTTGTCTTTGCGAGTATAGCTCGACTCTGGCTCACCGTGGTTTGTTCCATCCTTACTAATCACGCTATTGATTTCTGTAACGGCCCCTCTTCCACACACACAGACACACACACACCAACCCACTCTCCCCCTATCCTGGGAGTCCCGGCTAACCTCTTTTCTGATCCCCCGACCACTGAATCACCTGTTAGCGCTCGGTGTGCGCTGACGCGAGATAGCCCGCCTGCTAATGGTTACAAAAAGAGCGAGAAGAAGGCAACCGGTGCTCGGCCTTTACGCCTTAACGCCGTACATCAGCGCTGGCCTGGACCCATGCCACGTGCAGGCTGTGGTTTTACAACACACATAACACTTTTAGGGGCTTATAAATCTTATTCTATTTTTTTTGGTGACCAGGCTACGGTGTAATGTTTCTTTCACAAACACTGTCTGTGGATTTAAACTAAAGGATCAAATGCTAATTTCTTTTATTTTTACTTTTTAAGTTAGTGTTGCTTGTTACTTTTAATTTGTTGCAAAGCATTTTGTAACTTTGTCTTGGAAAGTGCCCTATTTATAAAGTATATTATTATTATTCATATTGAATGAAAGCAATTAACATGACCCTGCCACCCCACCCAAACCATCACGTTCAACTGTATGTATTCTGATAGCCCAGAATTCCTACTGCAGAGATATAGCAAGCTAGCAAAAAATCCCAGAATAAAGATAATTTTCAGTACCATAAAACCATATATTAAAACCTATATTATATATACGATTATTATAGTAATTATACTAGACACCTGACAAAAAGCGTACATTTCAATGTTCATTATCACTACAACCGAGTGAGAAATTTGCCTAAATAGAACCACTCCAATAGACCTGGGTGGACATTGAGCGAAGCCTCCCTGCACATTCATCCATGCAGGCATATAAAACATACTGCATGTATTGCGGCTTTGGGCTCTGCTGGGAGAAGGAACAAGCATTTTTTTTTGTCCTTGGGGCAGCAAGGTTGGGCTCACTAACATTCTTTCTCTGTCTATTTGTGTCTATGTCTCTCTCTCTCTCTCTCTCTCTCTCTCTCTCTCTCTGTCTCTTGCTTGTTCGCTTCCTTTCTTAGATAGAATGGGAAGGTTTGTCAGTTGGAGAGGCTCCCAGTGAAAACGAGGACAACAGTAGAGGAGATGTATGCAGATTCACTTCCTACTCTGTTGACAAGCAAAATAACAATCGTACGGTGGGGAGAGGGGATCGGAAAAAGGGAGCGATGCAGAGAGAGTGAGAGGGAGAGAGGAAGAGAGGATAGGATCAGATGGGAATAGGGAATAGACGTGCAAGGTAACTCAATTAAGCGAGGTAATTTCCACCTCTCCCCTCTTGCCCTGAGAGAAGTGGAGCAACTGGGGGCGGGGATGGTCGGGGGGAGGAGGGGTGTACTTAGAACAGTGGCAGAGGACAACTGGAACACGAACCCAGTCACGAGCAAGAGGGATAAATTAGAATGAGACAGAGCAAGGGTGGAATGTTTCTAACATGCTGCCAAACGGTTCTGAGACCCCTTGAGAACGTTCCTGGATGGCGTTTTAGTATGAGCAACTTCAAAACACGATCTATTCCAACGTGAAAACACATTGTCTATACTGATGACAGTGGTGCACTGACAATATCCCAGTGTTGGTGGAGACTTGAGGTACTTGACTTGGACTTTTGTCACAATGGACTCACTGGCCTTTTCAACTGGTGACAGGGAAACTACAAGTGTAACTCACACAATGGTAAATAGGTCCATTGTACCAGCATTGGCAATGTATTGGTTGCATGGTTGAATAGTTTTGAGTGATTTGAGACTTAATGTAATGTATTACATTTCTTTTGAAGTTGAAGCTAATATTACAGTCGTTTTTACTTAGTAGTGTATAGTTGTTACTGGAGTTAAAGGATTAAAAATGTTTGTTCACAGATGGGTGATTATTGAAGAATATATCGGCCTCTGATTATTTTCCCATATAGGTTTCCACAATCAAAATAGTAGATGATTATAATCTTATACCTAGAAGAGGTCCTGAGTAGTAAGTTGCACAGGGATTTCTGAATAAAAGGACATCTTGCTTTTAATAAAGAGAGTCTACAGTATATCTTGGTAGTGTATTGCAGGCTTAAATTGACAAGGTGCTCAAGTTCTGAGCAATCTTGAGACTGTTTAATATAAAATAATGACACACATAGACCCCCATAACCCTGAAACAAAAAGTAATTAAATACAGTATATTAAATATATGAAACATTTAAGTGTAACTGTAGTAACACATTCTAGTGCATGCTATAAACAGGTCTCTATCACACATCTCTCTCCTGCCCACAATTTCACACACACACACACACACACACACACACACACACACACACACACAGACCCTCTTCCATGTAGCCCTTTCCTCTCTTTGGTCTCATTTCCGCTTTTAAATAATGATGGTGCAAACTCAAATTTCACCCCGAGTATAAAAGTCAATTTGTCTGCCATGATTCAGAGAATGACCCTTTCAGGGGCCATTCTATTTATGCTGCAATCCAATATTCCTCTGAGCTGCGACTCACAAAAACCATTTATTTCAAAGGCATTACAATACAGCCATTCAATAGTGAACTAGTTTTGGGATAGTCACTATCCAACTGCCCTCTGCGAGTGTCACTGGAAAGGCATGCTTCTGTTTTGATGAGTCATTATTCATGTTGAGATATTCTAGAGATAAATGATGTCAATTTCAATTTGTATCTTGACCTTCACTGTTACAAATGACTTTTTCTTTACTTCTATAATGATGTTTAGCAATAATAAATAATGTTTTGAGTTATGAAGTTATAGCTAACACAAACTTGGAAAGTTGAAGTTAAAGTAGTAAAATATTTATACAGAGTATGATACCAAAGTTGAGCTCATTGTTAAACATTTACTGAATATACAGTGAACTCAAAAAGCTTAAAACCCTCTTCTCAGGACTGTGTGGGTATGTACAGACCCCACCTGACTGACAGCTCCCTGGCTTTAATATGTCCGTTTGCATCTGTCAGGGCAATTGACTTTTCTGACCTCAGGACATTTCCTGTATAGCTCCACGCATCTTCAGTCTGAAACAGAGAAAGACAGTAATATTGAATTAATACATTTCTTATTTGGAGCGAAATGTTGGAAGCATTTTTCAATGCCAATACTCCCCAAATTGCACAGTCATAGAAAGGTTTCACGGATTTACAGCTTAAAATACAGCTTGGTGTAAAGATATTACACAATTTTTTTCAAGATTCAGATTCCATGGGACAGCCTAGATTAGTCTACTATAACCCCATATGGTACAGTGTGCACATACAAATGTAAAAGGTATTTACATAAAGAGAATTGCAGCTTTAGCCGTTCATGCTATTTGTCGTTTGGGAGCTATGACAATGACACAGACTGACAGCATTGTCAGAAGACTGTATGATTTATTATCCAACACCTGTCACCTTGGCTGATACAGGCCTGTTTCCAATCCTCTTTCACAGGCTGCAATGTGACATCTCCAAGAGGCAGAGGCCTTCTTTCATTTGTGTGTTTTTTTTTGTTTTTTTTTTATAAAACAGAATCGCAAGCGTCCTTTTTCTGAATAGAAACCACAGCCAGTGTTAAAGATTCATCTTTGGCTTATGTATGCAGGCTAAAGTGCTATCTCTGCAGGAAAAGATGGGGAAAACAAACAACTTGCACAGGTACACGTGCACGCTCGCACGCGCATGGCCACACACAGATGTGGCCAGAATGTGGGCTGTCACGGTAGCATCACTCAACCAGTGGGAGCTTCTTAAAATCCTCAGTCAGTCAATCAGCGAGAGTCAAGAAGGTGTGAAACCAATATGTGCCTGTAGCCCTCGCAGCCAGGGAGAAAATGTGGAAAAAATTACAAGGAGAAGGGTAACAGGCAGATAGGAGAGAGAGAGAGAAGACAGATGGGAAGAGAGAGGACAGATGAGGACAAAGAATGAGTGGCATAGAGGCAGATGGACTTCAAAAACAGCAGCGGATAAGACTCGCGGCGGCCATGACAGAATGTTTATATCGACACACACCATACAGAGTAGTGCTGTCATCAGCAGCTTTTGAGGCTAATGCCTCCATCAAGTATTTTTCAAAAGAAATTACTAAAACTAGGACAAATTAGCTGCTTCCCCGCATTGCAGTCTCCGAAAGAAAGTTGGGAAATGTACTCACATTCGTGTTATTTCATTCATCTGCCCTCAACTACAAAAACTAGCTTGTACATTCATTGACAATAAGAAATAATTGTAATGTAAAGGAATAGCTACATTTTTTATTGTTAATTCTGTTTTCCACTCACCCCTGATATTATGGATCAGTAAATATAATTTTCACATTAATAAATCCTTTATATATGATAGTTTTTTTTTATTTGAATTTTGTCAACATAGCCAATCTACACGAGAGATATACCATTGTGGCCTCCCCCCACCACCACCAAAAAACAAAATCACAACAACCACAACATTAAAACAAGTCACAAAGCTATAGTGTTGCTATATAGAATATTTCATCATTATAATGACCAAGGGTATTGCCCATTGAACTGCTCAGTGAGAAGATATGTTTCTCAATACTAAAGCTATCAGTGCGGTTGGACTATAAATGATGGTAAACAACATTTTAAAAAGGTCTGGGAAGTGAACCTATCCTTTAAACCTAATCTGTGGTGTTCCTAAATCACATAATGCCACAACAGTCTAACAAGATGATTTCCAGCTGGTATTACAGAATTTTAAAGTTAAAGTTAAAGTTAAACCATTCCGGTTTGGTGTGCATACTATTTTAGTGCTACAACAAAAATAGCCCCAATAATAATGTCTATTTACCTGAAAAGCTAGATATACTGTGATGTAAAACCCTACAGGCTAGGAGTTAACTGGAAAATATTTTACTGCAACTATAGGTTTACTATAAGTCATCAGACTTATGGTTCCAAGAAAGCTGGAATACATTGTTGAACCTTTCTGAGGTGTAGTGACCTTAATTCAACGGAACATTGGTGAGGGAATGTTCCCACTTGATAACCCAAATGACATTCCCACTCTCAAATGGCCAGCTAGGGAATGATGCTACATATCTGATGTACCCAAAGATTTTACAATGGTGTAGCTTAATGACTTGTATACGGTCATGAATTGAGGGGTAGCATATCATTCTATTAACCTCTGACCGGGGCTCGGGGTACGGATAATAATATCATATATTGTACTGGTGAAAGTAATATTCTTGGTTGTTGTATTTTCCTTCGTTTTACATGAACTTGTTTGTTTCAGATAGGAATTTTGAGGTTGTTATATTGTGTATTTGTGGTGTATATTCATAGGGACTAAAAATGGGGTTGAAGGTATGCTAGCAATAGAAGGCTGTTTCGCAGGCAGCAAGACCTCGTACAGTAACAGCTAGCACTGAGTTGCTAAGGACAGTATGCCCAACCAGTCTAGTTATAGGTTACCTGTCATTTAGGCTATAATCAAGTTTACGGTAAATTGTGAAGAGCTAAACCAATCAGAACCTTCAGTCATTGTGTCGAGGCAGAATAGCACTGCTAGAACAATCTATTTGCACAATCTGCATTCTTTGGCACAGGCGATGCAACATTGGAAAGTTGCATAGATTGAAAGCGAGAAATTGGTAGAAGAAGGGATAGACAAGGAGGAAGACACAAACAGCTAGAGACAGAAAAAGAGGAAATAAATTATAAGATATAAATTACTTCACACCACAGCTTCAAACAGAGTCATGCGGACAGCGGTGCATGTCTGACCATGACAACTTGATAGGACTTGACTAAGGCAGCTTCCTTGTTGTCTCAATCCGTGTTTCTACTTCAATGGCTCATTGTTAGTCGCTGTGACAGTTTGGAGACACAGCAACATGTGCGTCTTTACGCACTGGAAGACGATTATATGTATGGGGTGGAGAGGAGATGATGTGTTGTGGTCGTACGCTAGGGGGAGCACTCGGTCTCCGTTTTGTGGAGTCTCCTGCTCTCTCTTTCTCTCTCTTTCTCTCTCTCTCTCGCTCTCTCTCTATCTCTCTCTCTCTCTCTCCCTCTCTCTCGCCCTCTCTCTCGGCTTAATGTCATACACTTAGCGTTTACTGTAGCTCGGATCAATGCAGTACGGAGTGTGATAGCTATACCGCGAGATGCACTTAGAAATGGTAAACTGATTCTATAGGTCTATATATGAAGGTTGATAATAATTCTGAGCCTCAACTGTGCACGAATTGAATTTCATCTTAAATAAATGATCACCAAATAATACACAACCTACAAAGCATTATCATCTACTCGTCACATGCTCTTAGTAAAGCAGCTTTTATGAAAATGACGCGAAAGATAGAGAGAAGCTACAGTCTGAACTATACTGGCCGGGTTGATACGTATCAAAGTTGTTTTTTGTCCGCTTTTATTAAATATTCTATCCTCACAT
The DNA here is from genome assembly GCA_025447815.1 of Percopsis transmontana. Lineage (NCBI taxonomy): Eukaryota > Metazoa > Chordata > Actinopteri > Percopsiformes > Percopsidae > Percopsis > Percopsis transmontana. The sequence continues at coordinate 283,765 of JAOEHI010000002.1, read as the reverse complement.
AAAAAACACGTTTGTGTTAATTCTGTCATTTTAAACTGAAATTGTAGTCTCGCATGATAGAATAAAGGTCCTCTAATTTAATTGTGAACATTCTCGTTGCAACTGCATTCAGTTTATAATATGCACTGCTGTACTGTTTGACGTCTGTTTAAAACGTTTACTCTATTAATTTACAAGGTTGATCAATCAATCATTAAATCAATCAATATGTATTGTCCTTGTTAGGAAATAACTTGTTCAGTCATGGTAATAATAGCCATGTACAATAAAACAGGCCAACGATCAATGCATGTTAAAAAAACAACAATGTAAAATTATATATATATTTATATATAACCAATAAGGCATATGAAAGCATGTTTGCACAATACATAACTAACATTGACAAACGTCAAAGAATATATTAATCCATTGCATCCCTTTTTATTCAGTTCGGACTAGGTTTGTGTTCGCCGAAGCAGGCATTCAGTTTAAGTCTCGGACAGCTCCCGGTGCTGAAAAGAGCATACACTCCGTGTGCAACCGCCACCTAGACTGTTTGTTCTCAAACATGCTTCTTGTTTGTGTCATATCCATGTTTTTACGGAGTATCTATAGGTCCCATCTTTCTGATACTGCCTGATGTTCTCATTTAGACAGTTTAATCCCAAACACGGTCTCACTGTACTGTCGCTAGGGGGCGCATAAAGTCTGTGTTTTGCACGGACAAAGCACCATATAAACGCCCATGCATGCGCTGGTCTCCTCTCTCTCTCTTACTCTGAATTTCTCCGTTTTTTACTCCAGTTTTCGGGCGAAGAGCTGCTTGACTGGAAGATAGATAATAACCTTACAAACACAGGCTGTAATTATATCGTACAGCCTTGAGAGCACAAAAATGGTGAATGATTCACTGCATACATATCACAACATTTGCATACATTAACCTGATTTATTCATTTCCTTTAATGTATATATAAATTCCTACAAAAAAGTCACTTATTGCTATACTGGCATCATTAGAAGGGGATTTGCATGAACACCTGACAAGGGAATATATTCTGTCAACTTTATTGTAACCGGGACTGTGATTATTGTCTGTCCAGGTTTCGGGTGTGACAGGGTTGGTTTTTTTTTTGTTTAAACTATAAAGATGTGTTTTAAAATCGTGTGTTCAAACAGTTAGAGCGTTCACTGTCTAGTCCTCAGTTTCAACTCCCGGCATCAAATCACTTCGCACAGAGCCAGAGTGGGCGGGGACGGGCGATGGGCGGGGGGCAGGGTGACAGCCGTCGCCGCCATCCAATCAGAGCGTGGCTCGAGTTTGATGGAAGACCTCGGTGTCTGTTAGGGGAGGTGCGTTGCGGAAAAAGCAAATAGTTGAGTGAATAGCATTCAGTAGTGTGGAGGAGACCGCAGTGCATGACTGTTGGGTACCAGAGAAGAGAGAAAGAGATATAGACAGATAGTCAGGTGATAATTGTTATTAGATAGAGAGAACGACATGGATTTATTAAGTGAACTACATGGATTATGACTTTTGTTTGGCAAAACTAATACGGGGTTTTCATGACTCCGGTTGCACTGCGCTTTGTTGGAATGTGCGGGACGCATCTTAAAGCACTTGTGTACGTTGAGCACACTGCTGAATAGAAACAGCTTCAGCAGGCATACAAGCTGCCCAGGCTATCGTAGAAATGCCTCTTTTTTGATGGGTCCCCTATCATGGACACATTTCTCCAAACGCCTTAAACATTATTTGGAGACTTTACGCGTTCTGTGGACTTTGTTTTTTTGATGGTAATTGAGGCTGCATCGAATCAATAAGGATCGTAACCTCTATTTATTTATTTTCCCCCTTCCTAAGTGCACTTGTTTTTCGGCAATGATTGTGTTTTTACTCGTCCTGTGCGTCACGGATGGAGTGCTCTCGCAGATACGCTACTCGGTACCGGAGGAGGCGGATCATGGGACGCTCGTGGGCAACATAGCCGAGGATCTGGGACTGGACCTTACCAAACTCGCCTCCCGTCGCTTTCAGGTGGTGCCCAGTTCGCGGACGCCGTACCTGGAGGTGAACTTAGAGAACGGCGTCCTGTTCGTGAACGAGAAGATTGACCGGGAGCAGATCTGCAAGCAGAGCGCGACTTGTCAGCTTAACATGGAGGTATTCCTGGAGAACCCTCTGGAGCTGTTCCGGGTGGAGATCGAGGTAGTGGACATCAACGACAACCCACCCAGCTTCCCTGAGACCGACATCACGGTGGAGATCTCGGAGAGCGCTACTCCAGGGACGCGCTTCCCGCTGGAGAGCGCCTTCGATCCGGACGTGGGTTCCAACGCTTTACGCACGTACGACATCACTACCAACAACTACTTTTACCTGGACGTGCAGACCCAGACGGACGGCAACAAATTCGCGGAGCTCGTTTTGGAGAAATCGTTGGACCGAGAGCAGCAGGCGGCGCACCGGTACGTGCTGACTGCCGTGGATGGGGGTCAGCCCCCACGGACGGGCACTGCTCTGTTGGTGGTGAAAGTGTTGGATTCTAACGACAATGTGCCCATATTTGACCAGTCAGTCTACACGGTCAGCCTCCCGGAGAACGCGCCGGTAGGCACCCTTGTTATTCAGCTGAACGCCACCGACTTGGACGAGGGTCAGAACGGGGAAATTGTTTATTCGTTCAGTAACCACATATCCAACCGCGTCAAGGACCTGTTTAGTATAGACGCACGCACCGGGCGCATCGAGGTGCGCGGCGAGGTGGATTTTGAGGAGAGCAGCCTGTATCAGATCTTCGTGCAGGCGAAAGATATGGGTCCGAATGCGGTGCCCGCGCATTGTAAAGTTCTGGTAAAAGTGACGGACGTGAACGACAACGCACCGGAGATCACCTTCAGCACCGTGACCGAGTCGGTGAACGAGAAGGCGGCCCCGGGAACCGTCATCGCGCTGCTGAGTGTGACGGATAGGGACGCAGAAGAAAACGGCCAAATCCACGTCGAGATCCTTGGCGATGTTCCGTTTAAATTGAAATCCTCTTTTCGAAACTATTTCACCATTGTCACAGATGGACCTCTTAACAGAGAGCAGGCGGACTCTTATTCCGTGACGGTAGTTGCTCGAGATAAAGGAACGCCTTCCCTGGCCACCAGTAAGTCAATCAAAGTACAGGTATCAGATGAGAACGACAATGCCCCAACGTTTACGCAGCCCATTTATGATGTATATGTGACTGAGAATAACGTGCCAGGGGCATACATACACGCAGTGAATGCCCTGGACCCAGACATTGGCCAGAATGCTCTTATAAGCTACTCCATATTAGAGTGTGACATTCAGGGCATGTCAGTCAAAACCTATGTGTCGATCAATGAGGAGACGGGGTACCTTTACGCCCTCCGCTCATTCGACTACGAACAGCTGAAAGATTTTACCTTTATGGTCCAGGCAAAAGACTCGGGTACCCCTGAGCTCTCGTCCAACGCCACCGTCAAAGTCATCATTGTCGATCAGAACGACAACACCCCCTTGGTGCTAGCCCCTCTCGGGAAGAACGGCACGGCCCGGGAGCCCCTGCCCCGCTCTGCCGAACCGGGTTACCTGGTGACCCGCATCGTCGCCATGGACTCGGACGACGGCGAGAACGCCCGGCTGTCCTACAGCATCCAGCGGGGCAACGAAAACGGCATGTTCAGGATGGACTGGCGCACGGGCGAGCTGCGAACCGCCCGGCGGGTGTCGGCCAAGCGGGACCCCCACCAGCTGTACGACCTGCTGATTGAGGTGAGGGACCACGGGCAGCCCCCACTCTCCTCCAGCGCCAGCGTGCTGGTGGTCCTGGTGGACAGCGTGGCAGAGGGCCGCGGGGTGGGGGACAGGGGCACCGCCAAGGCCAAAGAAAGCACCCTGGACCTCACGCTCATCCTCATCATCGCCCTGGGCTCCGTCTCCTTCATCTTCCTCCTGGCGATGATCGTGCTAGCGGTGCGCTGCCAGAAAGACAAAAAGCTCAACATCTACACCTGCCTGACCAGCGACTGCTGCCTGAGCTGCCGCTCCTGTTGCTCCAGGCAGGGCCGCGCCCGCAAGAAGAAGCTCAGCAAGTCTGATATCATGCTGGTGCAGAGCGCTGTAAACGTGGCGGGGGCCAGCACAGCCCAGGTCCCTGTGGAAGAGTCCGGGAGCTTCGGCTCCCACCACCAAAACCAGAACTATTGCTACCAGGTATGTCTGACGCCTGAGTCCGCCAAAACCGACCTCATGTTCCTAAAGCCGCGTAGTCCGTCTAGGAGCACAGACACCGAGCACAACCCGTGTGGGGCCATAGTGACAGGGTACACAGACCAGCAGCCTGACATCATATCAAATGGCAGCATTTTATCACACGAGGTAAGAGTTCCTCTCATTACCTTCAACCTACCGTCTCCATTCAAAACACCCAGCATGAACGACGTAGTCTAGTATACATAAAACCAGCCTGTTCCCCGGACTGTGTTTTCTGTAACATGGAAGCCTGTGGAATAAGTCTAACATGCTACATCCTTCCGTGACAACCACAAATACAAATAGTACTGCTTCAACGCCCATACACGTCATTTCCATTTAAAAAAAATGTTTTTATTTCCAGTGTCAAGCCAGGCCTAATCTGTGGGTTCACTTCCCTTTGTAATGTGGCACTAATACATAACTCTCCTTATTCTTTTCAGTGATTTTCGGTACGGCATTAAGGCAAACGCTGTGATTAGGTTACTAGTTGCTGGCATGTTGCCTTTGGCCCTCGTCATGGAATAGCAATTGTAGCATGTTTGTGTTTTGCTTCAAGTGTTTTACCCCAGCCTTTATATGGCATGATACATTTAGAAGAAGATAAAGAAGGATAATGAACGATGCCTTGGAGGCCCTATCTCTGTGTGTGTGTGTGTGTGTGTGTGTGTGTGTGTGTGTGTGTGTGTGTGCGTGTGTGTGTGTGTGTGTGTGTGTGTGTGTGTGTACCTAGCCCCTTGGGAGAGAAAGGCTCACGTTAGGTATACTGGTCACGAAGCTGCTGAGTCGCACAAGAACAAAGATGCGTCTATAGCTCTGCCAACCCGACTATGTACCTCTCCATCTTATTCCTTGGCAAGGTATCTCTGGCTTGACTTCCTCGCGGGAAAACACACTTTTCTCAGACATGAGAGCGGACTTCTCACCCATGAACTGTTTAATTGTCGAACAAGATTCACGATCATTTCATCATACCTCTCGTCCACGTGGCGCTGCGTGGGTAGCAGTTACTGCTGGCTGGCTGGTGGATTTTGGAGGTTTTCGTTATGCTAATTGTGTTACGTAAGGCGCGGAACTGCTTGAACTCAAAGCCTCTGCTTTTATTTTTCACAGGCCAAACACCAGAGAGGTGAACTCAGCTATCTCGTTGACAGGCCGAGGCGTGTAAACAGGTAAATATGGAAATATATGTATTAATCGATCATTTCAGATTAGTTTGATACATTAATGGACGGAAACTCCAATCAAACCTTTCCAACACAAGCCATGGAAAGGTTATCTCTGCTGCTATACGTTAATAGACAGTCTTTACTATAGTTAATTGACAAACACATTGGTGATTAGAATTACATTAAAGCACAACATAGAATAGCAGGAAGAAACGGCAGTAAAATGTAACCTTTCAAAAAACATGCCTTTAATTAAACAATCCCTTCTATCTTCAGTTCGGCATTCCAGGAAGCTGACCTGGTTAGCTCCAAAGACAGTGGTCACGGAGATAGCGAACAGGGAGACAGCGACCACGATGCCACCAATCGGGGTCACTCCTCAGGTGAGATTCGACAGTGTGAGACCGTGTCTGCTTGTGTGTCAGAGTCTGTGTCCCTGAATGGCCTGTGTTGCTAGACTGGATGTGTGGTAAAGGGTCATTTCTGGTTGCCTTGGTGTGAAAGCATTCCATTACAGGCCAATCGATGGCTCAACGGACTGGTAGGCCTGCCTATTAGCGTGAGGTGCTTGTGTGCTCTGGCGATTTTTGTCCACTTCTACAGTGCTGAAATAACAGCTAAGAAGCCGTGCTTTTTTAGAGGTACAAAATATAAAGCTCTTTTGATATAGAGCTTTCATCTGTCAACATCTTAGGCGTTCAATGTATTTTAAAAGCTATGTGAGGCATTGGAATGTAACTCTCGTCATTCTTTTGCAATAATACAGCCAGCATAGTAATTTTCCCCCCTGATTTTGTTTCTCGACTCTGTTATTATCAGATAGATGTCTGTCTGTCCTTGACAGAAACATGATGCTTCTGATAGGGGCTAGGTTGGACAACTTATCGGGGCACAGCTGAAAATAATCCCCACGTTGTTGTTTGTAAATACTGCGCGGCGTTAATGAGGACCCTGCTCCTAGCAAGCGCGGTCACTTCGTTCTAGCGATCACTTGACCCAACGTGACAGGCTTTCTAATGAGACGGCCCTTTTGCACGGAAGTGGTGGGCACGGACCAAATAGGTGGGTGCAGCAAACAAAAAAAGGCAGTTTATTCATTCATTTATTTGTTGTGTGTTTATTCCATCGTTATCTGTGTAGTTTCCCTGACCCAACCCTCACCATTGTAGGCTGCATTCTTCTGTAAGCATCCTTTTTTTCTTTATTTTTTTTATACCCAACCCCCCAAACACACACACACACCTAAAGCAGCCCATCCGAGCTGGCACAATAGGCCCCTGCTAAGATATGAATGCAGGCTTTATGTTTTCATTCATTCATCGGCTTCTCTGTGGTGCAGGCTCCTCTGCGGGTGGGAGGCTGTCATCTTCTCTTGGTTGGCCGGCCCCAACCGCAGTGGGAGCGCTTAGTATGCCAAATGAGCCGTGCCAGCGACTGGCACCCATGATAGTGTAGGACTGGGCAGTTTACACAGGCCCCTCCTCAACAGACTGGTACTTTATTCGTTCGAGCTTTAACAACATGAGTTCTGTTTCCAAATATGCACCATTTGTCTCAGTTTTATCACAGACAGAGTGTTTTGTTCCTATTAGGGTAAGAGCTTGTTACTTTATGTGAACAGGTCTTAAGTCACACTTTGTTATGAAGCGCAGTAGGGTTTTATTTGAATACTGCCAACATGGATTTAATAATTTATGTTGTGAATAGTCCATTTCTTGCAGCGAGGACCTTATCTCTTTATATTTGAGCCAGCTTTGGATGACTTCTCTAGGGGTGGTGTTGGTGTATTTTCATATCGCTCATCCATGTTGATAGAGTTGAGTTGAGGCCCCCAGCGTTTTGCGGTTGACTTTGAATACCCTTGGTGTGGCAGACAGGATACAGTTGTGTTGTTGCAGAATTATCAGACAGCTTAGTTTTTGTAAACAGATTATTTGCTGTGCATCAAGTCATTGTTTGATTTGGATAATTAATAGCATGGCTTAGTGTGCCCTGCTTACACAATTATGGAAAATGACAAAGGATTATTTGCTATACGCTAATTAGGTGGCTAAGGTACCACTGCTACACATTTACAGTAAATGTGACTATTCTATTACATGTACTGCTAGGACATGTAAGTGTGGTTTACCTAAAAACTTGCTACGGTCGGTCCGCCCACCATTTATGAAATATGAAGACTTCATTTGGAAACATTCACAGTTCAGATTATTTCAAACCATTTAGATAGTATGCAGTCAAAATGGAAAAATGCACTGTGTGGGAGAGAGTACATCTTACTGTAAGTAAAGCAAATATATGGTATGCAATTTAGCCCACTTCCGCCCACGGGGAGCTGACAATATGTTTTTCCCTATTGTATAGATGCACATGAAAATTTGCTGACAAAAGTAATTGCGAATTAGAATACCTAAACAAGTTTTGCCATAGATGATAATATTTTCAAAGAATGAGAACCAAAAAGCAATCTCATTGGCTGGAGAGGTAACCACCCAGAATATCCCCCAGGATGTTGTTTCTGTAAATTGTATGAAAACAGGGCTACTGATAATAAGTGCCATAATAACTGACCATCATCCCCCTTCTAACTGATAGTACTCGAGTTTGGGAACTAATTTGGTTATTCAAATGTTAATTACTTGCAAATTAATGCAAATGACACAATGATTCAGATATAAATTGGACCCTTTTCATTCTCTTTGTGTCAGCCTATATATGCTGCAGGGCGTTGTGAGTAAGTAGGATGGTCTAAATGAGAAATGACCCACAGCAGTAATAGCTATATGTAATGTATGTGTGTATTTACTTAATACCTAATAACAAAGGGTCACACAATAGGCCTACTGCTATGTGAAAGTGTTGAATAAAAGCATTAATATCTCCAGCCATTAGGAACATGAGTGTTTTGCTCTTTAGAATTACCATATGATTCATCTACAATTCTTAATATGAATGTTCAATGCTCAATCACACTTTAGACATTATACTGTATATAGCTGTCTGAGATAAAGATATGCCATCTAGTTTCTACCTCACAAAAGAAACAGGCTCTATTGTGTTAAATCCTTTTAACACAATAGAGCCTGTTTCTTTTGATGCTATTTTAAAATTACATTTCTTATAAATATTAATTAATTATATTAATTACTATTGCTACTTCAAATATAATAATAATAATAATAATAATAATAATAATAACAAAAGTAATAAATATAATATATTGATATTAATCATGTGCTTTTTTTAGTGTTATACCAATGCTAAAATATTAGTTATGCAATTCCTAAAAATGTTGTTATTGTTATATGTTATTGTTTTAACTGGGGTTTTTATGACACAGTTAACATATTTTATGTTGGTCAATATTTTCAGTTTTTGTATCATTAACTTCACATCACCTATGGTGAGAGCCACATGGCGATTAATGGACCATTTGTGATACACACACACTGTTTATACACACAGTATATACTGTATATATATACTGTATATATCTATGTATATTCATTATATATCATTGTTATGGCAATAGCGAGCCATAACTGGTATATATACACCTTGACTAGAGTGTGCTGGTGTTAGTACTGTGACTTGGACCTCCTTAAGCCTGCGGTACACGTTATCGCCCCGGTAACAGCTCACTGATCAGTAATTCATTTTTTCAGACCTCTGCATACCAATTACCAAATGAAGGTTATTATGGGGACTTTGCGTTTGCTCTACTCGAGAGCCGTGCAGAATTCTAAGATAAGATGAGGTGTTTAAAAAGCAAGCGGGGTCAGTGCATCCGTGGAGCGAATTACCTCACTCTACCTTTTCATTTTTCTCTCCCCACCTCCATTTCAGCCTATTATTTCTCTCTATCTGCACGCCGGCCACTCTATTTGTGTTTGGTTAAGCGTGACACTTGTTGACACAGTTCCTTTCACGGCATATTGAAGTGGAGGTTAGATATACGGCTGTCCAGGATAAGGCCTAATAATTGATGCTGGCTGTTTGCGCTGGGAAAATCGTTAGAGAAGCACACTGCCAAGCGATGAAAGTATTATGTGCAAGCTTTATTCATATTGAGTGTGGCTGTGTACAGCCAACATGTTTATTTATCCTTTTGACTTGCTAGGGATTGCATAACCTTGAGAATATTCCAAATTAGCTGAAATGTCAACAAATATCAAGACGTCTTGATCTGATGACTGAGAGAATTACCCTCACATTTTGTGAGCATGCTGTGTGTGTGTCTGTGTTTCATGTGTGTGAGTGTGCACGTCCTCGCTTATCTCTGTGACTGTGAGAGTATAAATGCCATATTTTCTCGTTCCCATTTTGAGAATTAGCTCAGCATCCATTTTGTGTTTTCAGCTGAGCTTGGTTTTCTCCCCAGAGACGTGGTTATGAGTTTAATTCAGATGACTTACAGATGAAACTAGCATTTTTCTTTCTTTCAATACTGAGAACTGTTAAATAGTAAATAAACAGCACTACATGTTAGCTTTATTGTACTAGCCGTGTATTTTGGCTTGAAAGTCAAAAAACTCAGTGTAAGTCCCCATTATAAACCATAATGTGATGATGTATTTATGGCATGTTAGTTAATATTTAATAATAAACCCTCCTTGTTAGGGGACTGGGCACTTATCCAAGATGGTAGTGACAGCAAGCCACATTAATCCGCTTTGTTACAAAGCAAATTCCCCCTCTCCTGACCACTACACACACACACACACACACACACACACACACTCACACACACACACACACACACACACACACACACACACACACACACACACACACACACACACACTGCTTAGCTGGCCAGTCGTAGTATTAGTCTAATCAGTCTGTATTCAGAAGGATTAGCGAGAGATAGCCCTAGCTGGACAGTTCAGATTTTGGGCCCAAACAGCAACTCCGACAATCATACACAACAAACGGATTTACATTGGATTTGAAAAATACACATACTTTATACGTTGGTTCGACATGGCACATCCTAGTTCAAAACATTCAGTTTTGCTTAGGGATTACGTTTGGCCTCAATTACTGCACTGAATAACAACTCAAAATCTTTTAAAATCTTTGTTATTTTCTTTAACAATAGGTTATTTCTCGAGCTCTGAATTCCTAGTAGAGCAAGCCATTAAAACATTAAACGCCTTGGACAATAATTGCTCTGCATAAAAGCAGGCCGGGCACACTTAGACCGGTTTAGCGCCATACCTATGCCCATTCATGTGGGACAATAGCATTACCAGCTTCATAAGAAAGAGTGAGATGTATAGTAGCTAATGGAACAGGGAAGACAACAGTAATATAATACTAGTGAGATTGTGGTTTTGGTTATCTAATGCTTAGACTAAAGGCAGTGCAGGCCGCCATCCATAATTCGTCTGTTTCTTTGTCATGCCATTTGTACTTTTTCAACTCACGCTTGGTTTTGTGCGTTTGTTTACAGTCGTAGATTGAATTTGACTACAGACAGTGTCACATAGAACTGGCGAAAAAAAAAATTTATCCGTCTTTTTATTTTTTCATTTCTTGAGGAACCCCAGTTTGGTAATTCCAGGACACAGAGACACATCCTCATTCCCTCACACACCTCATGAAATTTTTTGACCTTTGATGCTAACATCTATACAGCAGTCAGATTTCATCAGTGCACCAGCCAGTCAATCAGTTAGTCAGCTAGCTAGTCATCTAGTAAGTCATTTACTCTATGTAGTCAGCCAGTGACTGTCTATCAAGCTGCCAGTCATGTAGTCAGTCAGCTAGCCAGTGTCTTACCAAGGCACTCAAACTGTCTCAGGGAAAGTGTTTTTCAGCATGCTGGTTAGATGGACAGTGTTTAGTGATGGATGGCCATTTAGACGCAAGGTAATGGTAGCTTTACACTCAATATTTTACATTTTTCTCATTCTTGACATTCGTCATTCTTGAACAGGTTTGTGTGTCATCTTTATGGAGTGCAGTGCATCATTTTTTTGCAATTCATTTGTTTCCAGTGACTATTTATTTATCAATGCATTATCTTTAAAGCTACAATCTCAAACTATTTCAAATTAAATGTTCATTATGGTGCTTTTTATGGTTGGTTGAGGTAATACAATATTAATAATCGATCCTGCTGCCAAGTCATGAAAGCCTTTCAACAGACATTCTTCCATTTTTATAATCTAGTGTCTAGGTGCGACACAGGTAGTGAGGTGTTTTACATCATACAGCAGTGTCTGATCTGCCAGAGAGGAGATGTAAAACCAAATAGAAAATAAGCGCCACACTGGTCCATCTATATGCTGACATCTTACACAAGATTGGTTTGGAAGTGAGCACTTAACACTTTCCTACTGTAGGGGGCGCCTAAATACAATAACTTGATACACTGCAGATTTTGAATTAATTTAGTTCATAATGGTTCTTCTCAGGATAGTTTTATGGGAGTTTATTACTAATTCATTTTGCCCAAAGTAATTTTATAAAAATCATAATTTCCAGTAAAGTCCAACTGTCCTATGTGATAAAAACTGCGAATTAGGCTTTGAAATTATTCAAGAGTCTGGGAGCGCAAGGTTTTAATGTAAAAGTTTCTATTGACCCACCATCCCATGAGACACGACTATTCCTGCCTCTATCCCCTACACACCCAGTCCTTACCGAGTCCATGAATGTGTGTATGTGTGTGTTACTAGCAAGGGTTTGTGTTTTCGCGATGTGGGCAACTTTGATCTTATTATGAATCAGAGAACCCTGCCATGCAGATTTAGTGTATTATGACACACACACACACATGCACAGACACATTGTCTTGAGTTTTAACACAGCTCTTTGCTGACCGTCTATTTAGTCTGTGTGCGTGTCTGTTTCTGTACCTGCATTTGTCCATACTGCATATCTTGCCTATATTTCCCTTTATTTTTTGCCGTACACCAGTAATGACTTCTGACATGTCTAAGCACATTAACATCTATCTTATTTTGCCCTCTTGTTTCCGCTAGGCGCCGATCTGTTTTCCAACTGCACGGAGGAGTGTAAGGCCCTGGGACACTCTGACCGCTGCTGGATGCCCACCTTCGTGCCCTCGGATGGGCGCCAGGGTCCAGACTACCGCAGCAACCTGCACGTGCCTGGCATGGACTCGGTCCCGGACACAGAGGTATTTGAAAGCCCCGAGCAAACGGCCGATAAGTCATTCTCCACCTTTGGCAAAGAGACACCTCTAAGTCACGAAAACCTCCTCCACAACCACTTCCAAAACCACCACCTCCATCCTCATCAAGTCAACCACCACCCTGCCCACGGCTCCCTAGAGAGGAAAGAGTTGGAGACATTGCTGCCTAGCGCCGCCAGGCTGCCTTATAACCCATCCTATTTGAGTGAGTATACCATGTTAGCTAAGATAGCTAACATTTCTAATCTGACTGATTCATTAACCCAGCCTATTTGTATTCCATGTTAGCTAACCTCGCTAACATTTCTTATCTGACTGACACATCTTATATAGATTCATAAAGATTCAAATTTCTCCACTGGCTGGCTGGCAGTGGTGTTAAATTCCTTTCCAGCCTTGACCCTTGTCCGCTCAACCTCTTGTGAGTGTTTAACTAACTCTTCCCTCTTTCTCAAGCCCTCTCCATTATCTCTGACTACCTGTGGTGATGTGTTATCGCAACCCGCTGTCTCTCTATTTCAATTCACTCCCGCCTACCCCCCTCGCGACTGGCCTGTGGGCCTCTTAGAATTAAATGTGCCAAAAGCTATTATGATCCATAATGTTGCTTTGAAGTGGGTGGAGATGTTAGCATTAAGGAAGGTCTTTCTCATTACGAAAAAATGTCTCCTTTAATAGGGTGAATCTTCTTCTCTGGTGCAGACCGGGGGAAATGAAAAATAGCTGTTTTTAATCTGTTAAAATGAACACCAGGCTGTGAGCTTAACGCTGCATTCTCATCAGGAGAACGTCATTATGTTAGCGAAGAGGATCAAAAACCCAATTTTTCTTTTTTTAGATAATTGAGAGAAAAGGCGAAGAATGGTACATCTTCCCAAGGAATGACTGTTTCTACACTCCCATTCAAAGGCCACAAAGAGACACATCCTCAATCACTGCAATTTGGCGATAATGCTTAATTATAATTTTGTCGTGTGGTGCCTGAAGAGGCCGCCTCCTCTCATCAACACAACTAGCAGGAATTATCAAACTGTCGGAGTCCCGCTGGTTCACTGGAGCCATCATTTAATACCCCAGCATGTTGCTAGAAGAGGCACGGAGAATGTTAGTTTTTTTCCCTCTTTCGATAATTATTCCATTTAATCAAAGCCGTAGCCAACAAGTTGTCAATTGCACACATTTGATTTCTCGTTAAATTTTTTCAGTCAGTAAACATCTACGATTTTGAGACATTTACCGTTCAGTGTTTTACATAGCTGCTGTTAGTTTCCAGTTTCCCTTCAGGGGATCAATACAGGAGCTAGCCAGATATCTATAATTAGGTGTAGCTCCATTGCATGCGATCACATCCCTGTGAAAGTACCCCTGTATTAGCCTAGGCAAGCTGGCCGTGCCTCACCCCCTTTCCTGTTCCTCTCCCACTTTAACTAGATCACAGTGGCCCCTTATGCTAATTACCTAAGGCAAGGACAGGGAAGGGGGGAAGATAATAACAAGAAGGAGTGGCACAGTCTCTGAAGTTGGGGGGGGGGGGGTGGCTTGATGAGCATAAGAGTCTGTATCTCCCAACCTAATCTGATCAAGTCAGCCAGTGAGGCACACAGACCCCTTTTGTGCAGGATTCCGGCCTGGCCTGGAATAGTATGCGATTGAGGGGGTGGTGTTAGAGGATGGGTGGGTAGCTACAGTCAAAGTCAAGGAATATGAAGATGGGACGAGGAAAGACATGAGAAAAAGTCCAGGAGGGAGAAGGGGGCTTGAGGAGTGGTATTTTCGTGGGCGGGGGTTGACTAGAGTCGTGGCCCATTTGACTTGAACTACGACACCCTCCCCCACACACACCCCTTTTGTTGTCTCCCTCAATACATTGGCCGTGCAATATCCACAGGCTGCAGTTCCCACCCCATTATCCACGAGCGATTTAACGGAGTGAATTGAAACGGAGCACTGACGGGGGCATGGGATACGACACTTCCTTACCTTGTTGTTGTGTGTGTGTGTGTGTGTGTGTATGTGTGTGTGTGTGTGTGTGTGTGTGTGTGTGTGTGTGTGTATGTGAGAGAGAACCATCTAACATTGTGTGAATGAGGTCATTTAGGCCTGCACTGTTGTTTTCTTGTCTCCCCCTCTCAGACAAACTTGACCCCTAACCAGGCTGTGTTCTCTGCTTGCAGCGAGGAAAAGGGTTTGCTAGCTCCTTCCGCGTGGACATCCCAGAGACCGCGTGACTTTGCACAATCAGGCCATGCGACGGCGAAGGCGAAAAAGAGCGTCAAGTTTTCGACTCCGTTTCCTTAGCGGCCCACGTCACCACGTTGCTCCCCCCTTACACACCCCCAGCCAATCCAATTTAAAAGAAAGAAAAAAAAAAGAAAAAGAAAAAAAAGATACACACAAAACTAAAATGAGGAACTTCGTTGGCATCATTCCCCTAAAGAATTAGGCATTCCTTTTTTTGCTGGAATTCCTTGGAACACTGCCGGGCGTTGGAGACAATACACCCTTTTTGGGTTTTGGGAGTGTGTTAGGAAGCGCACAGGCGCGGGTGTGTAGACAGACAGCCTTATACAGAAGGACCCCGCTGCTCTCAGCTGGACTAAGATATGAGTTGAAAACACAACTGACGGATGACTGACAATACGAAAGAAAGAGAGAGAGAGGAATTGGTGGAGAGACATAAGGATAATGTTGCTACCATAATCTCCATTCTGCGTGTGCCTGTTTACAGCACTGATGTACAAAATAAGGACAGAAATCAAAAGCGCTCGTACAGACAAATCGACGAGGAGAGCCAAACTGGGAATAACCGCCACTGAGCCCTTTAGGCGTTTGCCCTTAAAGACAGATGCCAAGTTGTACAGGTGAATCTTTCTGCATTTTCCAAATGCAATACCACTTTTAGAATTAACTCTTTTTCTATTCTGTTCGTGTGGTCAGGTGTCTCGACTACGAGCTACTTCAAAACCTTTGGAAGCAAAGATTATAGGCATTTTTTTTTAAATTCAGAGTTCAAATTTTTATTTGATTGTTTTTTAAAACGTACCATTGGCTCGGACAGTATTTTAGCCTACACCTTTGATTCTGAAGCATCAAGTAGTTTATATCATGTGTGAAAAGTGTTTACTGTATTTTAAAAAGCTTCAAAATGAATATAAACTCTATATATAAATCTATATTTACTTGTTCTGACAGTGTGCTTTCCATTTTGGTGGGTCTTTCCTACTGTGATATTAACGTTTCCATAAGCTCTCTTTAGAGTCTTGAGGAAAGCTCATGGTTACATCACACAGTGAGAGACCGACAGCGACCGCCTTAGCAGATGTGGAAACCAAGTTCTCTTTGTTTGCCATTATTTCATTTTTTTCCACTTTTGGATATTGATAAAATATCATGTCTATAAATAAACAGGAGGTAATAATTTAGATTGAACACCATGGTAATTCTGTGTCATTGTAACCAAAAAAAGGGTTTATTATAAAGAAACATAAAATACATGGCCAAATATGAAAGGTGTTGTACACAATGCAGTTAGTTACGATATACACACATACGTACACACACGCACACAATACACCAATATTCCAACAATAAACTACAAAAAAAATGTTCAAAGAAAGTCTCATGTGATTTATTCTTATTTACCTTCCGGGTCTATTTAATATATGGTACTTAAATATTTTCTGTAAATGTGCGCGTTTACTTTAGAATTATATATCGTGGTAAACATTCCTGACATTTGCCTCGTTATGAGAAAAAAAACAACAACTCTACTGTAACTCAAATCCCAAATGGGTCTCCCTTCAAATGTTGACACACATTCCATGAAACCACGCTTTCATTTTCACAACAGTTAAACACAGATTCCAGAGCTTGTCGTGTGTGTTCATCTGTCTGAAGTACAAGTTCTTCCTGTAATACAAGGTAGATTAGAGTGTTTGCAGATGGTGATCAACCAATAACACAGTCAAGTTCAGATGCGCACACTAAATCGCCCCTAATCCTCGGTTAATCTTCTGGTACATTCTAAATATTAATTATTTGTTTATAGTACCAACAAGAGTCTTTGTTGGTACTAAAACCCATGCAACAAATATCACAAACAAGTTAGCGAGAAGGAAATAGTGTCAATAAACATCCCTAGTTCTTTTCCTCCCAAATAAAATCATGTTGGGGCTATTTTATGATGAAAAATACCACAAAACTGAAGTCTTAGCTATCCGAGCAGAGTCTTTTGTTGGAGTGTAATGAGGCCACGGCTATCAGAGCAGCGCAGTTTAGATTGAGGACAAAAGTTGAACGGGGTGCAATGTGCAGTATAATCATATCTATTTTCCCGCTAAATGGAAGCTATTATGTTTGACCTCCAACTCAAGCTAATCTCTGTCACAAAACGGAAAAGTTTTAATTTCCATGAGCAGCTATGCAGCGCCGAGCTCCAAATGAGAAAAAAAATTAGAGTATAATCAAAGATAATTTAAGAACACAAAAAAGAAAACGATATATTATTAACAAACTGGAAGGGTGGAGAGGAGGTGTGTGTGTGTGTGTGTGTGTGTGTGTGTGTGTGTGTGTGTGTGTGTGTGTGTGTGTGTGTGTGTTTGTGTGTGT
>JAOEHI010000002.1:256278-266474 GCA_025447815.1 Percopsis transmontana | reverse complement strand
CACACCGTAAACAGGCCTTAATATGTAGCGGAAAAAACACGCTATCTGGCAACACCAGCCACCAGTGTCGCACCGCCACATGCGATATCAAAACAAAAAGCAGCATGGAGGCGACAGCAGCATGTAGACGACAAAGCTGCAAGGACGCATCTTATGATCATTTAAACGAGTTTATGACAAGGTCGATGAGGATGGGAAATGGGAAATTTTTTATGTAAAAAAAGAACTATGAACTAGTTCACTTTTGGAACTGTGAACTTAGTTCAAAATATTGAAGTATGAACTATGAACTGAACTAGTTCATTTTAAAATTTGTGAACTACACTAGTTCATGTAGAAAGTGAACTTTCCGATCACTGAACATGACTCATTGGACCGGGCGACCTTCTTCCATTGCTCCAAGGTGTAGTTTGACGCTGCCGCGCCCATTGTAGGTGCTTTCGGATGGTGGACAGGGGTTAGTAGAATGAGAACTCTGACAGACCCGTCAGATATTTTTAAAGATATATTAACCCTGCATTCACACCGCCAGCGATATTGTAGTTAGTTGTAGCCAAGTCGCTTTATAGCCAAGTCGCTTTATGGACAAGTCGCTTTGTAGCCAAGTCACTTTGTCGCTTGTGGGTTTGTCTGCCCTGTCGCTGGTGAGCGTGCATGCCCTGCCACTCAAAAGAGCACTTTGTGTAGCCTACTTTGTGTACCCTACTGTGGGTCTGCCTTGCTACTTGCATGGTCTATACAAACAATGTATATTGTAGATAAATGTTGATATATCTTTTAATTTTTTTATGTAATGCTATATTGCCATATTCTTGCTTTCTAGATTTTATTATTTGGTTTTAAGTAACGTATCATTGAAATTGTGATTTGCTTGGTTTTGTGTTCATGGTGGTTTCAATAAACCTCACAAGAGATTAATACAACCTCAGAAACCTGCCCTCCACCCTTCGCTTTTTTCGTTAACAATTTTGATCGCCATGAAGAGGGAGGGACATAAGATAAGCACTTCTACTCTCTGATTGTCTAGTCGCTACACTGCATCACTGAAAATTTGAATAAAGAATAAAATAAAACTGGTCAACTTTCCCAGAGTGTTTAGTCGCCAGATGCTTTTTCACCCACTGTCACCCACTGTTGCCTGGCACTCATTGAAATGAACGACTGTAGCGTATTGTAGCTGGCTGGCCATGTGAATATACGTAAGGCATGTACACCACAGGTTCTTGAAATACAGTATCTGTCCGATAAGAGCTCTACTCAGGTAGAAGGCAGAAGGTCGAATGACGCATCTGCTGTTGCAGTTTGTAATGTCACAAATCCTATAAAACAATCATAACGAAGGTGTTCCCCTAGCAGTGTGAGGGGAATGTGAGCCAGTGGGCTTTTTTTACGGCGCCTTTAAATATAATTTCGAAATTCCCACACAAGCATACCTTGTCGTGTTCAAAAAAAGGTTGAATATGCCAAGGCCCCCACTACTTTGAGAACCACTGGCTTAAACGATGGAACATTTTTTATAAAACTGACCATTTCAGATAAAAACGCTTCTGTGGAAAGAATGAACAAATTCCACAAGAAGCCAAAGACCAGTCATGGTTCTGTTTGTCAAGCACATGGCGGCTCTGGGAGGAGAGAACCCAGCTCCAGCCAGTGTCAGGCTGGCTATTAGAGACTGTCCATGAGACAAGTGAAGCGAAACCATTTTTGATTTCCTCCTGAATTACTTTCTTCTCAGCCAAGGGTTCTCTGAGATCTTGGAGAGAAGGAGAGGGAGAAGAGAGAGAGAGAGGGTGGCATTTAATATGGCACTTTGTTCCTCTACCACGACATGTGTCATCTAATATCTAATTTGAGTCTCTTCATTCTACGGCATACAATCCTGGAATTAGCCTGGGTCGGTGAAGAAACCCCAATACCTTTCACTAGCATGAATACACATCCCACACAGATTTAAAAATGTGTGTGCTTGCACTCATAGGTATATGTACATGCACACTCATACACCACAGAAGATTAACCCTTTTTTAAGTCTATGGCAGTTTCTTGTCATGTTCTCTGGATTTGACGACTGTGCCTCTAAGACTGGGTAATTGCTATCGGCTGTTTCAATAGAAGTAGGCAAAACCCTTGTCACAGTTTTCAGAATGCCTTAACGGCACCTTTGATTAAACATAACCTTAGTCTGTATCACAGCTGAAAGATACAGCAGCTGAAAGATACATGAGACATACATTGAGAAACACTGTATTTAACGCTATATTTATATATACTATTTAAGGTCAATGCATTGGGAATAATCTCTGGTATTTTGATATAACATGTTCTTTGGTTAGTTTGAATAAACACATTTACTAGGAACTGCAGTAATTCTGAATATGTGCAGCCCGCACAGGGCTGTAAGATGCCTTTAGGGGGTAGCAAAGTGTTTTCAATAATTTCACATTTCTAGTTTTATAATCTTTATAAAATGCGCATAAAGGACCCCCTCCCCTTTGGCATTCATTGTTTAAATATTTGGTATAGGGCTGCAGCTAACAATTATATAGACATTAAAATGGCAGTAAAATAAGGTAATATGGTATAACAATGATGGTAAAAGCTCATCAGAACATATCTGAACCTTGAAATTGCTTATTTACCCAACAGTGTAAAACATAACATTTAGTTTTATAACATATAACAATTATTCTTATTTTGGTGAAGTTGTAAATTGCCCATTTTTTATTATTATTTATATAGTATTATTTATATGTTGATTATTTGATTACTAAACTTTAATTACATGAATTTCCTTTTGATCAATTAATCTATTAAAATAATAGTTTCACCTCTAATATGTGTGTAATGTATATGTGTGCACATACAGTATGGTCATGCACTTGTCTGGACCACTTCTTTATGGGGTTGTAGGTCAAACAGTTTAAAAAATAGTGCAAGTAACACAAACCATCATGTTGTTTCTAGTTTCCTCTACAGCTATAGGTACCTTTAACAAGGTCCCACTTTAGAGGAGCCAACCTGAGACAACCTACCTCTAAGTGTGAGATCTTATCTCCACAATATCTTTTATTCTGCCTCCCCCAATACAGCAGCTAGGCAATGACTGAACATCTTTTGTTCTGTGGGATTGAAACCAATGCCACCTTCGGTGTTCCGTTAGCAATAGATATAAGTGCGACCACATAGCGGGCATCTACCTTTAGTTCCCTCCGCTAAAACAGCAGGGGACAAGGAGTGGCATGCACATTTTAACAGCTTCAAACCTGCCCAAGAGAGAACACGGGTTCAGCTGTAGGAGGGGATGGAAAAGTGCGGCAGAAAAAAGGAAGCCGTCCTTTGTAGTGACACGTGGAACAAGACGTTTTCACCAAAGACAAATGCAAATTGCTATCAACGGGAACAAAATGGAACAGTATCAAACGCACTTGACAATGAGAAGTCACACAAGACATGTCCTAATGAGCGGGAACAGAAAAAAATGAACCTCGGATATTTTAATCTTTTAAAACCCCGGCAGGAGGTACATTGTTAGACAAACCAAGTGTCAGCGTGTTGATTTTCTTCTTCCGTGCCTTTTTCCCTATCTTCTGCAGGGTTTATTTATGTCTTTCGAGCCCCTGCGGTGCATTTTAACAAGGCTGTCGCTCTTTGAAAAGTTGGCCCATCACATGGGATCAGCTGTCATATGTGAACTAGGGGGTGGTATGCTGGCTAGTAAAACCTGTTTTCCCGACAGAAGGCCAACAGGCGTGCACACACACACAGGCAGTCACGTGCCCAGATGTACATCAGTGGTTTTCTACATACGCATTTCTATTTAACCAATACAGTATATCAACAAATGGCTCTAAACTCTGTTGCCGTTTTCAGATTCCGTGCATGTTCATGAATATCAGTCTCACTAAGTGTAACTTTAAGCAAGCCAAAATAATCTTATGTTCAAATTGGAGAAGCAACACCGTGCCAATATAATAAGAAAATCATTTAGCCTCAGTTTATATTTAGACTTTCTCCCAGAATTACAGATGTTCATGTATGGTGAGTTACTCACAGAGGATCCCAAAAACCTCTGCAACTTGTTTGGCAAGAGAAGACAGTTTTGTTTTTGTTTGGTGAAGACTAATGTGCCTAACCATTTTATGTATTAATTTACTGTCAAGCGATTAAGAAATAATTATTTTATGTGCAACAGCAGAGTTCAGTAAATTGCTTAAAAGCTGATTAACTGTCGACTACTTAATGGCGAGCAGGCGAAGGCCTCCAATAACATTAATTAGGTAACAAGGTAGGTAGTGCTAGCGGATTGATAGCTTTATAGGTAGGCCTATTCTCTCTAGTGCATTAAAAAACACACATAAAAGGTGCTTTGATGATATGTGTCATTAAATTACTATATAAAATGGTTATATTCAAAATACACATCAACAATGACGTAATACTGACTTATAAGCATGTCTTACACCAGCTGCCTTTCGAGTCACCTTTGTTTTGTTTTTTAACAATCAGTTTTACTAGACAGATGTCTATGAAGGACATACACAGTAGGCAGCTGCCTTATGTTTGAGAGGGAGCCATAGCCTACCCCTGGCCTGTTCATTGAATGAGGATGATTAATTAGTAATTATTCATTCCAACAAGTTCAAATTAATTAGATCTGAACAGCTTTTCAGTCACACTTTCCAGCCTTTTAAAGAGAAGTTTGCCCACTCTACATATGAATGTACTTTTGCATTCCATTCCAGTATAATATACCTAAATTTGACATAGCCGAACTTGTTAGCTTCACAACAAACCTCTTGACCAGTTTTTTACATTATTGAAAGGAATGGAACTCTATATTTTTACTAAAGTCACTTTTTAATGACCTAGAGGAACTCAGTCGTTTTTTTCTCAAGAGTTAAGAACTCTAGAGTGTTAATGCCCTTTAACCTGGCCCTTTCCACCCAACAGGCTCTGTTCATGTCCTGATGTAGATGAACTGGAGCGTGCTCTCAAAGGTTGCTTCTACGAGGCGCTTCTTTCTGTCTAATTATTTTACAGTGGTGTCATTGGTGAACGTTTCGCTCCACAAAGCCCTTAGTCCCTTGTGATCCTAGAGGGCATATGAGCGACAGAAACTCATTAGGCCTGGTCTGTTGTAACTTGTGCTGGACTGCAAAGGGTGAACCACGGCAAATGGGCCGACCGCCCGAAAACCTGCACTGTTTAATCTCAGGCTATACAAAAAATAAACGCTGTAACTGTAATTTCATAGAATATATTATAAAAATAAATATATTTAATTTTTGAATTCTAATTTACTTTCCCTTTATCTGAGCTGTTCTGACAAACGTTAAAACTTACATGTATTGGGGGAATCACATTTAAAATGTAATAAGCAGTAATAGTGAGTTTCTGACTTTACAGGAGTTGTGGCTGACAATGGCATGCACATAAAGTACAACGTCAAATACCAAAGGTCAAGTGGCTAGTGACCTTTACATTAACCTATAAGACACCTATATTTTACATAATTTTTGAAAACATATTTGTAAAAAACAAGCACAAATGTAGTTTGTTACTTGTGGCGTGTAGATTTTCATATTAGGCCTAAGTGATGATATTGAGTGAAGTCTTAAGAGGAGTTTTGCTGTTAATGCTTCACACATAGAGCACACACCCAACTCCCACTGGAGTGTATTTAATGTCTATAATGATATATTAAGGTCAAGGTAACCAGTGTGCCAATATTGATACTGTATACCCGCCCACCACAGTTTAGCATTGATCAATACCACATTTTCTAACAACTGTCTGAGGTCTGAGGTTTCTAACAACTACTGTGCTCAGCCCTATATACAGTATATACTATATATATATATATATGTTGGCTTAGAATAAGGGCCTATTACTGATGCACTATTAATCCGATCATTTTTTTCTTTCAAGTCTACATGTGTAAAATTTCTCCCGTTGTATAAAACATAAATACAGATAAAAACAACCCAACAAAGACAGTTGGAAGAAAAGAAAATGATGCAAGCCTGCGGATCACACAGTCAACCTTCTGAACAAGAGCACATCATCTTACCTAATGAGCTATTGCTCCTGGCCTGCTACTGCTTTTGAAAACTATGTAATTATTAATTAAGGAGAAAACATTAAAACATTTAATTTTTATTAAAATTATTTAAAATGTCTTAATATGAGAGGAAAAGCATGGGCCAGCACTGCTTTCTGTGTATACAGTAGGCCTGAACAGCGGAATTGCCAAAAATGTGACTGAAGACTAGATAGAGAGAGAGAGAGAAATCTGCCTCCCTCAAGCTGGTCCTCAGAAGTGGAGATGAGAGTTTTCTGGTCCTTAGGGCACTGCTGTAAAATAGAGGCTGTTCAAAAATCCACATTCCTGTAGTTGGGCAGTTATTCCTTTGAAACTGCGGCAGGTCCTGGAGAAGCTGTGCAGTAGCGTACCCATTTCAATCTTCTGCCTTTAAGAGACCTATGTTAAAGTTTGCTGCTTCTTTCCTCATCTCAGCCGGATCAGTCTTTACTCTTCCATAAGGCAGGCGGCGGCAGGCCGTCAGAAGAAGCTGCAAGAAGCATCTATTTCTTGATGCTGCCCTGACTAGTATTCCTTGTAAAGTATGGTATGGTGTATGGTTTAGAAAACTTTCTGTTTCTTTTCCTGTAATCGTTTTCTATCTAGGTTGTTACTGGTGAATAGTTGATGCTTCAACTGGTGTATTTCTGTTTCTAAGCCTTGTATTGTGGATCTAATCTGGGTTCCAGAGTGAGCGGTGTACTGTATATTCTAATCTGGGCCACTCCTACTTCCCACCACTGGCTCAATGACTCAAAACCTGCTTTTTTACCACGCCAATAGGTCCTAAAATCCTTACAAATCTCAGCATTAAATGAATAACCTAGAATGATCATGCTTTAATACGAAGCATTCAAACTCTAAACAGCTAAACTGGGAATTAATACAAGAGAAATCTCTAGCGAGAACGCCAATGCTGCAGCCGCTGTTAACACATCGCTCGCTGGCTGCATGAAAAGGAAATAGCCTATACCTACCATCGTAGCCTACAATCTTTAAGTGGAATTGTTGCTCAAAATAAACACACATAATTCAGACACATGGAACATCTTAATACAAACGTTTTTAGTGAATACAATACTCCAATAAACAGACTCCAAGTACACACTGATATGTCGGGTTCTTTTGCGCCACCTGGGGGATGAGTTTAGCATTGTAGTGAATGGACCGTACACAATAAAGCACTGCTCCGACCCTGTTGCGTGACAAAGCATGAGTGCAGCATTTTCTGCAGCGAAGCGCCACAAACCGCGGACTGTCTAGGTATACACGCAACACACAACTCCTAATATTGCTTCACAGGGGTATGATTACATATGACAAGTCCATCTCCATGCTTGCCCAGTTTGAACTCCTGGAAAAAGCATACAAAGCAATAGTGATACGCAGGATGACCCGGGCAGGTTCGGGTGACCTTCCCAGAAAATTTTGCGGTGGGTCGGGTCAAAAAGTGACAAAGCAGTGTTCTGATTAAGTTATAAATAACTTACAGAAACATTGCGGGCAATAGGCTTTGCGTTATAGGCTCTCTGAATTGCATGCGATAGGCTAGGCTCTTCCGCTCTCTCTCTCAAACACACACACACTGTGAAAAGGTCTTCTCCTACCTTTTCACCTGACCCTATTCCCTTTCATTATAACACTCTATCTGCCCTGCTTTTTTTAAAATATTATTTATCATTATAATTATGTATCATACCTGTTCCTGGGGTTAATGCGGGAGGGTATTAAAATACCCTGACCCGGAGCATCACTACAAAGCAACTTGTGGCTGAGCTAAACCACTGCAACCAGGCCGTGTGCGCGTCTGACCACCGAGTGGCTCAAATTGCCTATGGCGTAAAAAGAAGCTACTGTATGCCGTCAGCAGTTTCCTCGCTGCTATTTCTGACAACAAGAGTATTTTCTCCTATCAGGCATTGTGTCTCTGCTTGGTTCCCTTAACCCACTGTGATGAACACAGCTCCTCAAGGTCACTTCTGTTCCTGGCTGCAGTGAGGATGCTTGTCTGTATGTGTACAACACATTTGTAGCCTTGCGCCTCTATGCACATACATACGTATTTCCCTGACTGCCCAAACAAATACCCTCACGTAAACTCGCCTTTTTTCTCAGTTGACGTACTCAGACAATAGGAGAAACTGCTGTGTAGGTAATAGAGGGGAATTAAATGGCCGTGCGCTATTCAGAGGCACAGACTGAACAATTGACAGCATATAGCTATGTGCAGGCAGCGACATCAAGCCCTACCGTCTGAGAGGCTGGACTGCAGAACCAGAACAAAACGCTACCTCATCTGTTTCTATAAAAAGAAAGTGGCTTTGGATTTATTTGGATTCCATTATTCCGTACCTTTCCGAAATATGGAAAATCATGGCGTTATACAGAAATACCTGCACAGAAAATAGGAATGTACAAAAATGCCATTTTGTAAGGACACAGAAAACATGTGAGTAGGAGTCGTTATTGCCTCATGGTGAATATGTTTAAAACATGATCTATCCTACAACAAACACTGCCAGAGCCAATGTGGTATAATTTGATATTTCATGTCATGTGGGATTCCTGTGTGTTCCATCATCTTCTTGGGGGTAAACAGGCTCGTTCCTTTTTCAGGCATCAAAGACCTACAAATGTCTTCCCCCCAGGCTAAATAAGCACTTTCATTAGTTAAATAAGTAGTGGGCATATTGATTTGACGCATTTAATTTACCTTACCTCGCTGGTGAAACAATAGGGGTCTTAAGGAGAGGAGGAGAGATAAAAGAAAAAATATCACAATATCACAATTCTTTTTGTTATAGGACACCTACTTATATTCAATACATGTTAAACCGCTATCATTGCAAAAATACATTTAGGTCAAAGCACAACAACATGCAGTATATGCTAAAGAGTAAGAAATGGTTGTTAGTGAAATCAACTTTGGTGTTTATTTATATTGAAAAATTAAGCATCTTAACACAATCTGTCAGTTTGTTTATTTACATTAAATAACCATAATAGTGCCACTGCAATACAGATATACCTGTAAGGTGTGCATAAAGTATAGCCATAGACACCTACTAGTAAAGGCCACACTAGCCACCTAGTGGCACAGGACATAGCAAGGGACAAGCCATTAAATAACACAACTTACAGAGGGGGAAGGACGCATGATATTCCCCCTCTGTGAGTAATCCAGGATGGTGCAGAATATATTGAGTGTGTTTACATGGCTTCACCCTCCCAGTGTAACTTTTCCATTTCAACATTTACATAATACTCTTGATCTCACCGCCACAAGAGTATTCACATGCTACTGTACACAGGCTGGTATATTAAAGCCACGCACACATTTGAGTCTACTCCTCCCTTCGGATTTGTGGTCAAATACGGTGCAGTCCGGGTCAATGTATTTCCAGTGGTCGCCACTGCTTGGGGAGAGGGGCGGGATGCGGCGTGGCGGTGGAGGGGTTATGACTCATGGGGAGAGGCAGGAGAAATCGCCGGCTGTCACCGCTTCCTCGCCCAACTTTCTTTGCTTGCCACTAATCAACAAAGAGCCTGTTGAGGTTGCAACCCAGGGGAAGCCTCAAGCTATTTTCCAATTAGTGTCACCAGTGAGACAAATACAAATTCTACACACTAGACTCAGAGAGAGGGAGAGAGAGGGTGTTTAAAAGAGAGGGGGCGGAGAAATGCGAGAGGGGTGCATACGAGTGTTGCTGTGCACATCGCGGTGGCAAAGAGTGAAAGCGAGGGGGCAGGCTAGGGGCCAGGAGAGAGGAGAGCTAAGAGATTGAGAGCGTCTCTTGTCTCCGGAGTGAGCAGATTAAACGATGGTGACAGCAATTTGGGGAAAAAAACATTTGTAGGCCGAGACGGTTGGGCAGACAGCGGACCATGGCCTGTCTAGGAGAATGGTCATTCATTACGGGGAAAAAGACTCGAAGACAGGCAGCGCTCTGACTTGGCTCTTTCATTTATAGGTATCTGTGGGTAAAATGAGGGCTGTAACACAATCTAGACTAGTGGTTAGTTAACTTCCTCCAAAAGAAAAAATGCTACCATCCTTATTTGTCAATTACAGGGAATGGCAGCTGTCCTACAGCTACAAGCATGAACTTTGAAG
>JAOEHI010000002.1:213328-249735 GCA_025447815.1 Percopsis transmontana | reverse complement strand
TGTGTGTGTGTGTGTGTGTGTGTGTGTGTGTGTGTGTGTGTGTGTGTGTGTGTGTGTGTGTGTGTGTGTGTGAGGTGCGCTGGGAGGACAATGTGAAGAGAGAAAAGGGCTGACTGTGAAAAGCCCAAATCGCTGGCTTCCTCTTAAACACACGCGCACACACGCACACACACACAGCCAACTTCTCTTTCTCTCTGTGCAACCTCTCATGTCCTCTCTCTCACCCATTCTTGCTGTCTCTTTAACGTCTCTCTTCTCCGCTCCTGTGAATCGTTTCTCTCTCTTGTTAGCCTTCTCAATTCATCTCCCTTTTCTACTCATTCTTGCATTTGTTCATCTTTTGAGTTCTCTCTTTTCTTTTTTCCTCCCAAGTTTCCCTTTTGTTTCCCTGCTTTCTTTACTTATTCTCTCACTCCCCTCTCTATATCTATCAATGTATCAATCTATCTATCTATCTATCTATCTATCTATCTATCGATCGATCTATCTATCTATCAATCATGGAACTGTCTGTGTATCTCTGTATCTACACTATTTTAACTTTAACATCAGTATTTGTATTGTTTATAATATTCTTTATTATATCCTCATTCTCTTATGACGAAAATTAGTAAATGAGATAAATGGCAAAGTGCGGATGAGGCAGGTTGAACGAGTGCACGCATCATTTGGGTACAGCGGGCATTAAGGAGGAGTAAAAGCGCAGGGCAGACCTTCAGCGACCAAACATTTTAGTCAGCCATCTTTCAACCCCTCCTGTCAGAAGAATGCCTAATTATGCAGGGATATTTTCAGCACCGTGTGGGAAGATTATAATGCACATGGGCTAAAACGTGCACATGTGCATGTGAGGGGGTGGGCCATATTGTACACGTGCGCATACACACCTACCCGCATCGAATTGTGTTACATGTTAAACTTCTTCCTTTACACACACATACACACTAAAACATATTATAGCCTACATGTTTACGTGTGTAAGATCTTTGTCTTCACTGTATTGATATACAGTCACTCTTTGCAGGCTTACCATCTCACCCAGTGAGAATGTCTGCTTGGCTGTGAATTTACATGCCAACGTGCCAGAGTATGTATGCTACTGCTGCAATAAAAACCTGACTGGATGTAATAGCAAATGTCCTCCTCTAGGGGGCTCTGTTTCCAGACTCAATTTCCCTTCTCCCACTGTGTGTTATAGGTTTAGTGTGTACATTGTGATTTTACAGTGCACGTAGTCAACCTCTAGATGTCGCCCGTATCCAGCAGGCTTTCAGCACCGCATTTAAGGCACTGAGATAGATCATCAAAGAACCACGATAAGCGCTCAGCTTCTCTGTCCCTGTTGTCTGCCATTTTGTGAACTCAGACTGTGATTTCAGTCCAACGTTGTTATTTTTCTTGCTTCAAGAAACCATTAAAGAGATTCAGAAACCATAAATCCTCACACTTGAAATCTGTCTATGTTGAATTCTCATGAGGTAATTTTGTTCATTTTCTTTATATTTAGGATACATGAAGGAAAACTTAGATCACAGTACAAGTACAAACACTTTACATCTTCATAG
The DNA here is from genome assembly GCA_025447815.1 of Percopsis transmontana. NCBI lineage: Eukaryota > Metazoa > Chordata > Actinopteri > Percopsiformes > Percopsidae > Percopsis > Percopsis transmontana. The sequence continues at coordinate 248,170 of JAOEHI010000002.1, read as the reverse complement.
TCTTATTACTTATGGTCACTTTTTACAAATGTATCATAATAGGGTACATTTAAAAGTAATTAATAATGATTTGTTTCTCAATGGTATGGCCAATGTTTGCTGATCCAGCACAGTTACAAAGGGATTTGTCCCCAGCTGTAAGAACAAAAACTATAGATTAAGATAAGATTACTGTAATCATTGAAGCTCAAGTATATTGTTTATTATTTTTATTTGTGTACCTTCCCCTTCCCAACATTTACCCACAAACACATTTCCATTAATTAACATATTCATGTATACTTATCATAGTGACATTAAAAAAGAGACACAATACAAAAGACCATTAAATATGTAGAATGTCAATCGCATGTCCAAGTATTGATTCAATTTGCTTGTACTTAACATGCGTTCAAATATAAAAATAGACTTCTGATTAAGTTTATATACATACTTTTTTTATAAATATAAGTATACAAATGTATTTTTAAAATACAAAGATAAATACCGTCACATAGTGTACATTGTGTACCAAACCAGCAATTACAAACATTTTTTGGATATTTAGCATTCACAAAACACACATCATAAATGCAACTTTAACGACAATTGCAGGTCTCATATTTCAATATATTTATTTTTTCACATTTTTTCTTTGTCCTTTTGGCCACCAAGACTCCTTTGCTCTTGACGCAGATAAATATGGCAATCGCTTCCCAGGAAAGCGCAACTTAAAGTGTTTAGAGTTCAAGAGGTGGGCCACGTGGCTAAGTTTGTAAACAGGAAGTGACCTAGCTCTGCCGGACGTCCTGTAACAGTTTGTTGATCTCGGCCACCAGCTCGCTGGCATCCATCAGCTCGTTACGACTGTCGCTGCGTTTGCCTTGAAGATGGCCGAGAACAGACTCAAAGTCGTCCTCTTCGTAGTTTTCGGGGATCTCCTCCATGGCTGGTAGCCATTTGGACGAAGGCCCAGGAAGAGGCACCTGGACAGGGACGGACACTGGCGAGGGCTGCACCAGAGTGGGGCTGACCAAGGGCGTGAGCAGGGGCGTATTGTGGGCCTTGGGGTTCTGGCTGTTATTCTGGGGGCTGTTTTTGGGGGCCTGCAAGCCTTTGTGGTTGTTGCTTTGCGAGCCCAGCTTGGTGTTGGGTTTGAGGGTGTGGTAGCTGCCATTCGGGTGGTGGCCAGTCGGGCCTATGCTGCTTCCAGGGTTCTGGAAATGGGTGTTGGCTGCCCACGCGGCCACGCCCTGCTGGTGGACAGAAGGGCTGGGCTTCCCAGGAAGGTGACCCCTCCTGCGGTCCAGAGAGCCGGTCAGCGGGACCCCCATTCCACTAACACTACTGCCCTTCGGGCTCTCGTTGACCTGGGTGTAGGAGTCCAGAGACTGGGGCAGCAGGCGCTGAAACACGCTGCTCATCTCCGACAGCAAGGAGGTGGTCGCACATAGGTCGTCCTCCGCCCCGTCACCTCTGCCGTCCCCCCCGTCCTCGCCCCCGTGGTCCTTTCCGAAGGTGGAGAAACTCTGGTTCCGAGCGGGTCCGTTGTCCGTGCAGGGTTGCGGAGTCTTTTCCTGGGCGGGGTCGGCAGCGGGGCGAGCTTCCTCGCCGGGTATGTAGAGATTGCTGCGGTAGTCTGATGAAGAGGAGGCGGGCGAGGGCATGGGGGGCATCCAGCACTGGTCCGAGTGACCCAGGACACGACACTCCTCGGTGCAGAATCTCATCGCTGGAGAGACAAGAATAAGACGCTGTAAGCAAAGCGGTGCTAAAAAGTGTAATTATTGAAGGTGCACTCAGCAAATACGTTACTTTTCCCGCCCAACTCAATGTTTATGTTTTGAAACTCAACTGTGCACCAAAGTGTATGTAGCTGTAGAGGGAATAGAGGAGCGCCGGCTGGTGTCAACCACAAGGGCAATTCCAGACACAAGCTGAGGAGTGCAGCTTTAACAGAACTCAACAGTGCACCGAAGAGAACAAAGGGAAATTTGGGGTAAAAAAAGATACACTGAAATAATTATCCTGCATTCGCTAACGATTACCATAAGCTAAATTTAAACAATCAGTGGGAACAATTAGGAGGCAGCACTCGGAAGAAATGAGTGAGATAAAGGGGAGGGTTAGGAGGACAAGTGCTTGTCAGTTGTTTGCTGTGTTTCCACTGAGCTAATATTTGACTGGCTCTCTCTAGGTGCGTGCTCTGCTGTTTCTGGGCACATGGTAGAAATCTGCCCTAATTAGTCTGAAAGAAGCCCAGCGGGGGGGTGGCGGGGGGCTCGCTACCTTCAAATGTTTACCACGGAGAGACAATTCAGCAAGCCAGATCAATGCCTATTACCTATTCAGAGGAACTCCTCCTCTAAAAGCCCTGTATATTTCCCTTTCAAGTCCCTCTTTTCAATATTAAATCTTCAAATAGAAAATCTCTGAAGAATAAATTAGACAAATCAAATATGCCAGCTTAAAGCCTTCATTAAAGAGTGCGGCACTTTGCAGTCGCGCTTTTGAGGGACTTCATTATGCCCTCATTAACATGAAAGGAACATTTATAATACATCTTAGAGTAGATGAAAAGTGCATTTGGGCATACTGGAAAGGGGGATTAAACAGACAGGGGCAGCAACAGATTGGGCGCCTCATTGATTAAAGGGTAAAAATGAAAGATTTAACTCAATGGAAGATATGAGTGTGAAGTGAAAAAAACATTCCCAACACATTAATTTCACAACACAACTGCTCGCCTGGCTGACATTCATTCAACTTACTGACTCACAGATCTATTCGACTGACTGACAGCTGGCTTATAGTAATTACTGACTGATTCAATAGATATTTAGCCTCAACTGCACTCTTTCAATCCCCACTGCTCCAACACTGGATAGCTTAGATATTATCCAAGATAAAACGGCACACAAAAGATAAAAAAATTTAAGTTGCAAGCTACTTAAATGCAACAGGTGAAAAGTGTATTATCTGCTTAACATGCTCACAGAAAATGAGCTCTGCGAAACGTACAATTGTGGAGTGTTTGGCTCCTGGTAGTTCATGCAACACCTTTCATGCTTGCTTAGTCTGCTTTCTTAGCCATTTAGAGGTGAGAGTTTTTGAGTTGTTTTGGTTTGAAACTCCCCTCCTGCACCTGAGTTCGGAATGTAGGGCGTTAATTCTCTATACGTCCCTCTACAGAGCTCCAACGCTCACGCCGTTCTCTACCCTTCCCCTTACAGTCAGGTGCAACATTGTCGTGTCAAACATAAACAGCGATCCGGAGTGGACATTTGTGATTCTTTGGGCACTGTAAAACAAGCACACGGCATTCACTGCCGCTACGAACAAACCAACTAGGGGACTTCCACAGGGAGGGTGGTGGTGGTGTGGTGTGGTGTGGTGGGGTGGGGGGGGAGATTGTGAATGCGCAGGCAGAGAAAGGTGAGGCTCGAGGTGTAATTGCATTCCGTTAAGGCCCTAATCATGAGCGCGACCACCAAGTCGTCTCCATAGCAACCATCCATCACCGGGCAATTAAAATGTTCCCTTTTTGTCCTATCAGAAGAGAAGTCTTCCGTTTGGACGGCTAAAAGTGAGGTGAGGATTGCGGGTAGAGTGGGGTGGGAGGGGGGCGGCGGTGACTAATGAGCGATGCTTCGGTACGCGTGACAGAGGAGAGGTGTCGGGCGATTAGAGGGTCTATCCATCTGGGTGAGACTTAATTGGGAGGAGGAGGAGGAGGAGGAGGCGTCTTTTGCGCTGACTGACGGGGAGGTGACCGGGGAGAATACAGAGGCGTGGGAGGAGAGTAGCCAGGAGAGAGAGAGAGAGACGGCGTGATGAAAGGAAGTGCCGTCGCCTCCAAAAACGTGTGATGATGGCTGCCAGTTTAAGAGAGGGGTGTGTATTTGTGTGTGTACGTGTGTCAAGAGGTTTCGGAGATTCGACTGCATTCGGTTGGTTTGCAAAATGTGCTAGGGATCTTAGATGGGTTAGATGGGTGATCGTGTAAGTCAATTTATTTAGATTTAATGTGTTCAAATTCCTTATCGAAACTAAGTTTGTGTGATAGCATTACAGGCCACTGATAAACAGCATAAACCTGAAACACATTTACTGTGGCATTAAAGTGAGCCTGATTTATCCCCCACAACCCCCCCCCAAACACACACACACACACACCACAACCGGCGCTTAAAAAAATACCACACCGCTTGGGGGGGGGGGTTCCGCCATACTCCACTACAGCGCTCAATGAAACAGAGCTCACCACAAGGAGGCAGTGTGATAGGATGTGTGCAGGATGGGGGGCTATAGGGATGCATGAGGAGCTTAGAAGGGTGGGGTAGGGTGGGGTGGGGGGAGGTGTACCTGCATGCGGTCTGTGCTGGCCATCGGGGACGTAAAGCTCAGTAAAGCCCTCACCCAACAGCCTGTCCATGGGCGACTCTCTGCCCGGGTCGTAGTCACTATCGCCCGCCTCGCTGTCTCCGCGGCCGCTGTCCTTCAAGCTGAACTTATCCATCTCGTTTAGTGCATACCTGGAGAGACACGTGGAGAGCGAGATTGGCAGGTGAGGGGGGAGGGCATGAAGATGGGCTGATCATCAGATACAATATCACCAAACAGTTTGAGACTTGCTGTCGATGGATGATAACGCACACAGCGGGACGAGAGGCTGAGAGGAGGTTTCGCATAAAATTATGCAAATGGTCTAAAAAATAATATTAGGCATTTGGACTCACGTACCACAAGGATGTGGAATATCTGTGTAGGAAAGGAGTGTCAAGAATCACATAATCAGAACTAATATACCCATACAATATTTTGAATGTATAAGACACAATGAAGTGATATAAGCTGTTATTTAAGGTGATTCACTGAAAAGCTGGAAGGGGAACATGTCATGACCAACCTGTTCACCCAACATGCTCCACATTCAATGTCATTTTACACTTAACAGTATTTGATGATGTGTAAAAAATGCCATCACACTTTATACACGTACAAAGTCAATGTGAAATGCGCAGAAGCAGTAGAGTGAATAGCAGTATTTGAAATGAAATTATTTGACTTCTCAATAATAGGCACTGCATATATTTAAATAAAAATACATAAATATGGTGAAAATATATAAGACGGGATCTAGATAGCACAATATCGACAACACTAACTAACCAATGGGAGAAGCTAAAGTATCAGCAGCGGTTTTCAAACTTATTGACTTTTGCTATCACAAAAAGAAGGTGTTCATAATCATTATTGTATCATATATAATAATTATAATAATGTTATGAATAAAATCATTAGGAAAATGTTAATGTTTTAAAAAATCGATGTAACCCTGCCAAAGCACCCCTTTGGACACCACAGATTTTCTGTGTATGCTATGTGAAGGCCTCATTTACCTGTAACTCCTGGTGTATTTGTTCCCCCTGAAGCTTGGTCGAGGCTGGTACTGGCCCTGGTGGAGCATGGACAGAAGCTGTGAGACTTGCTACAATCCCAAGAGAACAAAAACAGAGGGGGAAAAAGAAAGTAAAATAAAAGGGAAAAATGGAGAGGGAAAAAATGAATAGGGATGGAATCAGACAGGCAACAACACCACACAACAATGGGGGGAGGGGGAATGGGGGGATGGCAAGTTTTATGGTGTGACTTTGTGATTTGCTCTTGAATAATAAAATGATGGCCAATGAAAATGTAACACAAAAGGCTGGAGAATAACGAAATATGGGGGCAAAGGACACATTAAGAGCAAATACTGCAAATAATCACTCTATTATCTGTTCTATGTTTAGTACTCAATGTCATTCAAAGTTTTCTAACAAGTAGTTGATGCAGTGGAACTTAGACAAAATCCATAAATACTAGAGGTGTTAGTCATAACATAAACACTATCATTGGATGGACATGTACTCCTAAAGGATTGTAAATGTACAAGAGAAATGAACTTAAGAATTACAGAAACATCACACACTCTTACCTCGACAGGAGGCGTGGCATGTGCCAGTTCCAGTGCAAAGTTCTCTGCAACGTGAGTGGAGGAGATGGTGACCAGACTATTGAGGGATTGACGGCTGTGGTGGCTCTGTCTGCCATCCAAGGTGCCCCTCTCGGGCGCAGGGGAGGCTGAAGGCGAACGTGGATGGGCCCGGACGGGCAGGGTTCCGTTGACGGTTGGAACCAGGGTGATGTCACCTTTGTGGATTTGCCTGGCGGGCTTCTTAGGGTGGTTCTGATAGCTGTTCTCTGCCACGCGACAGTTGTAATTGTGTCTTGGGTCTTTCTTCTCCCGGTTGCAGCGGGCCGTGGCAAACATCACCATGACGATGAGCAGCAGGGCGCAGACAGCACCAAGGGAGATGATGACGATGAGCGAGAGGTCAAGGGGAGGCTGGCTAGAGCCGGTGGGGTGCAGAGGAGGAAGAATGTCCATGTTCTCCTGCAGGGAGAGCCTGAGAACAGCCCCTGTCGACAGCCGATTGGTGCCCCTGTCCTGCACTTCCACCCTGATCTCCATCACATCCCTCGGAGCCTGCTCCAGGCTCGCATTGGTTCGGAGCTCGCAGCGGCGCACGTCCATCATGAAGAGTCTGTCTTCATTGCCCCCAATGATGGCACAACTCAGCTCTCCATTGGCCCCTGCATCACGGTCGGTGACCTTGAGCGTGGTGACCAACTGACCCGGTGAGGCGTATTTCCACACCAGGAGTTCAGCTGTGTGGTTGCGTAAAGAAGGGGAGTGGATGACTGGCGCGTTGTCATTTTCATCCAGAACCGTTAGCAGCACCGTGGTGTTGGCTGACAGGGCAGGGTTCCCCCCGTCACGTGCCTGTATTGTGAAGGTGATGCGGCTTACGTCTTCATGGTCAAAGCTACGTAGGGCATAGATGGCGCCGTTGGAGGGGTCAATAGTGACATAGGTGGAAATGGGACTCCCTTGGACCAGCGTGTCCACAATCGTGTAAGTGACCTGGCCGTTGGTGCCCAAATCCGGATCCGAAGCCACCACAGTCATGAGGTAGGCTCCGGGGGAGTTATTCTCAGATTTGAAGACCTCGTAACGACTTTTCTCAAAACGGGGAGGGTTGTCATTTTCATCCAGGACTTGCACAGTGAAGTGTTTGATGGTGGAGAGGCTGGGAGAACCTTTATCTTCAGCTATGACCGTCAGGCTATACTCAGACCTCTTCTCTCGGTCAAGGGAGACATTGGTGAGGATCATGTAGTTTTTCTCGTAGGTCTTTTGGAGTCTGAAGTGTCCGTGCCCATGCAGCCTACACACAACCTCGCCGTTGAGGCCTGCGTCACTGTCGTCGACGCGCACCAGGGCTATGAAAGTATCAACCGGCGCCCCCTCCGAAATGTAAGCCACTTCCTCTTTGCCAGGCGTCATCAAGTTGATGTTGATCTCCGGTTTGTTGTCATTGACGTCCACCACTTTCACCACGATTTTGCAGAGACCTGGGATGGAATTAGGGCCCATGTCTTGAGCCTGGACATCTAGCTCATAGGATGAGGTCGCTTCATAATCCACTTTTTTTAAAAGAGTAATGTGGCCATTTTCGGGGTTTATTTTAAAAGTTTCCAAGATCTTTGGTGAAACGTGACTACTGAAAGAGTACACAATTTTCCCATTAGTACCCTCATCTGGGTCTGTGGCGTTTAGATCAATGATTAAAGTCCCAAGGGGGGAATTTTCCAACAAATTGATAACATAAGCCTGATCGTCAAAGGCTGGGCTGTTGTCGTTGGAATCAGAGATGCTGATCTTCAGCAAGGTGGAGCCAGACTTAGGAGGGACTCCGTTGTCGGAGGCGGTCAGCTGGAGCTGGTAGCTGGACTGCAACTCCCGGTCTAGTTCCCTCATTACGACCAGCTCCGCATATTTGGCCCCGTCGGTTCGCGTCCTCACGTCGATTTTGAAAAAGTTATTCGGGGTGAGCGAGTAGGTGTGCAGCGAGTTCTCGCCGACGTCCGGGTCGGTGGCTGCGTCCAGCGGGACGCGCGTACCCACGGACGCGCTCTCCGAAATCTCAATGGGGATTATGGCACGGGAGAAGTGAGGGGAATTGTCGTTGATGTCCAGCACTTCCACCTCTACGTGAAAAAGCTGCAGATATTCGGTAGGAAGTGTGACCACGTCGAATTCAATCGAGCAATTGAGGTTCTTCTCGCAAAGCTTTTCTCGGTCAATTTTGGTGCCAATCGTGATTTCCCCGTCCTCCTCTCGAACCGAGAGAAACGGTGTGTTCCCCCGTTGCATAGCGCGGAAACGAAAGGACAGGGAACTCGGTAACTTGGACAAAATGCCTGATACATCCTCTTTTAACCGTGCAATAACAGTGCCCACTTTTTGCTCCTCGTAAACTTTATATTTTAAAGTCTTACCGGTGACGCCTTGCGTAAACACGAACATAAACAGTAGTTTCAACACAACATTAGACCATATATTCCCTTTGGTTTGGTGCATTTTCGGCCCCATCCTCTCCAGTCCGGACTGTGGAAATTATCCACAGAGGAAATATTTTGGGTTCGATGCGTAGCTCAGAAGTCTTGCATGTTAAATCCGTTCCAATTGGTCACTGTCTGCAAAAGTCGGAGAAACCAAGCGCAGATAAGCGGAAATTCTTAAGTCTTTGTATGGTTACAAAATAAATAAATAGCACGTCTGGGTTTTCTTGTGCTCTTGTAGACGGATCTGTTGCTCGTATATCCTCACACGCCCGTCGCCCTTTGTGTGTGCACGAGTGACTGAGTGAGAGAGTCTGTCTGAGTGCTGAGCTAGAAAAGGCGCAGCTCTCCCTGTGTGTGTATGTGCGCGTCTGTGGCTGCTCCGTGCGCTCTGCTCTGTCGCGCTCCCGTGACTATCTCAGCCCTCCCCACACCCAAACTGCGTCTTTTTTCCTCACACACAAAAAAAAAACATTCCCCCACCTCCTCTCGTCTCCTCGACCCCTCCTCCTCCCTTAAACCAAGAGAGTGCCCCTTCGCAGCCTGCGCGGTGTCCAGTTGCAGCACAGAGGGGCTATTGATGGCGGCCCTGCCTCTGTCTATGCTCCCAGAAAGGACCAAGAATTAAAGTGTGTCACAACAATAGCGCGAGAGGAGGAATTATTCCTGGCTCAACTTAAACTCCGGTCAGAAAACTGACCCGAACCAGCCGTGGCAGCCTTGCTTTGTTACGGCCCCAATTCACAACGTGTGCCAAACTCGCTCCTTTGTTGTTTGCGTAAAATCCAAGAGTTTGCGTGCAGCCAAGTAATGTCTAGGGGGAAACACGCATATAAGCTGTTGCTGTGACACAACTTTTAATCACGTTTTTCTGTGTGTGCAATCGGCACGTAATAATGCAGCAAGGCAAGTGGCTTCTCACATAGGTTTCCCTCATAATCAATAGGCCTAAAAGATAGAAAGCTTTAGCCTGCATGTCGCTCAGTCGGTTTAAAGACGCTGGGGCATAATATATGATAGGCTAGACTACCAGGCTATACGAGGAATGCCCCTGATAGAGAAAAAGCTTTACCAGAGGGTAGTTTTTTTATTTCCAAGCATAAACATGTAGACTATTTTACTAGTGAGAGAAGAGAGGAGAAGAGAGGGCGGGGAGGGGGGGGGGGGGCAGTAGCTTTGCGCTACGCGAGCCATTGTATCCTCCACCGGGTAACCACGCGTGGCGAATCTCTGAAAGGAGCTCCCCTCGGGCTGAAAGCGCCTTGCGCCACGCGGGTCACGCGGGATGACATCCAACACCCCACCCCGCCCCCCACTCCAGCCCCCACCCATCCGCATACAACTTTGTATAAGCCCCACTTCTTCGATCCGACCAAATTAGCATCCTGCTAACTCAAACTGGCGTCTAGAGAGCGCAAACACAGGCGCGACCGGCGAGGATCTTCTGGGAACGCGTGCAGCGTCCGGGCCATCTGGCTGGAGCTTCCGACGAGCCGAATCTACACTTACATCTGTTCAGACCCCTGTCCACTCCCCCTCTTTCCCCGGCTGTGAAACACCGAGGCAGAATTAACCCGGGCTTTCAGATCGCAGGCTATATCAGATAATATCTAATTCCACATCTTTATCCTTGCACTGGCCGTGGAACATATCTTCAAAAGCCGTCTTGTATCACATTTTACCCGATTAATCAAGGGTTGAGAGGCCATCTCTATAGCTTACACTGTAGAAGACGTCTATAGCTGTCTGACGCCAGACATATCTCATAACTGTTAATTCGTTTCCATAAAAGAAATTATCGCAAGCCATCTAGAAGTGCATTGCTCTAATGGAGTTTATCTGCATTTTAAATTCCTCAAGTGACTCGTGGGAACATACATGCAGCAGAGGTTTGCTCTCCCCACCATCTGTCTCCGTAAAAACACATGGACATCATTACGCAGAGCTGCTGGCATATACAGACAATGTAGAGGCGTTCTAAATGACTTTAGAGGGTCCAGGGCAGACAGAATGCGGTCCAGCTTTCAGACATGCTGATTTAAGAGAACATTTGGGTCTTTTTTTAATTTAATTTGATTTTTGAAATTGTATTAAGCTAGGAGAGTCTCTTTGAGATTGGACAAGCCTAAGAAAAACACCAGTGTAAATAGGTTAAGCAATCCCATAGAACAATAAAAATAGGTTGTAAAAAGAACAACCAGCATAATATTTTCTATCTTACAGTCAACTATAACGAAATGTATATTCAGAGTGAAATAGGCATTAAAATTGACCACGCATACCTATGACGAAATATATATTCAGAGTGAATATAGGCTACAATTGACCACGTATATTGAGCGCACTGGGTGAACAAGGTGCCAAGCTTTCTGGTGGCTGCCACTGCAAACAATGGAGAACTTTCTCCTGTAGGAGCAGACACGGTTCCAAATATATTAATAGAAAACCACAGATTAAAGAATCCTGTAACGTATAACCACGTTAGCCACGGGCCGGTGCCTCCATTCCCCTCAGCGAAGCTTTCAAAAAACCTAGGGTGAGCGCGCACGGTGTCCTAATATCATTACCGCTGTTGGGCCCTGGCGCACTAATCACGTTTCCTTTTACACAGATTCCAAAGAGAACTTTAATCCCAAATTAAACCCCCTGCGAGCATTACTAAGGGAATTTAGTGTTAGGGCGAAAACAGAAACGCCTACAAACAGACTCTATGTTTAACCTTATGTCGAGGATAGAGAATGGCTGCAGGTGCAACGACAAAACAGATAAAACGATTAACGCCATCGTGCACCAGTCTAAACCTTTTGAGTAATAACTAAAATATGGTAAACTCTATGTCTGAATATTCAATCTGAAATGTAGAGCGCTTTCCTTATTGTACATATTATTTTTAATAGGAAGTATAACAGATTTCCTTGAGAATGGAAAATAAAAGTTTTCCATTGTTTTGTTGACGAGCCTGCTGCCTCCGCCTCACGGCCACTCAGATGGCCAGTTGGAGAAGGCACGAGGGTGGAGAGTTTGTGGCCCTCGGGGGCTATAAAGTAACCAGGGGATCCCATACAGCGGCTCCGGGTGGGGGTAGGGGTAACTCAGAAACTTTGTCATTGAAATTAAGGAGATGACGATAACAAAAGATCGTAGCAGGTGGAGGCGAGGGCGGTCGCCCTCGGGGGCGCGCGCGGTCGCGGGAAGAATCATCAAGGCGCGCGTTAGGGGGATGGTAGCGCGCAGAGGGCGCTTTTGCGCACAAAAGAGAAAGCCCCCCACCCTCCCCACGTACACTTGCATGCACGCTCATACTCTCTCTCGTGCGTGGGTGGCTGCCCCACAGGCGGTCATAGGGACTGTTTCGGCGCGCGCCGGGGTCGAGAGAATTGTAAAGGCATGCGCGCATCTGCCACCATGGCGAGCCATCTTATTATCATTCTGTCGCCTCGCGTGGCTCTTTGGCTAGGAGGAAGGGATTTGGAGTGAGCAGTCTCCGGCTCCTATACAATATAGCCTAGCCAACTTTATTGTCATTTGTCCGCTCCCAGTCTCCTCACTGTATAGTTTATGGTCGTAAGACACGCGCGGGGTGGGTATTAAAGATCTTTCTGAATGTTTCCTGCTGACAATAATGTGACTAACGCAAGAGGTTTACAGCAAGTTAACATGAGCTTCACCCACGCCCTGCATGTGGTTAAAATGAAGGGACCCCAAAAATGCACGAAGTCTGTGATTCAAAAATATATAATTGTTTAATGTTTAATGTGTCAGCTGAATCTCTCACTTCATGCAGAAAGACTACACACACATTCTCACTAAAATTTTACTTAATAATAATAATAATAATAATGCTAGTAGCTAATAATAGTAGCCTATAAACAAAAATCTAATCTTATGCCCACGTTCCTTTCCTTTCTGTACATATCAAGCAGAGAAAGACTAGGAATAAGAAAGCTTCCAGTGAATATGTATGTATAGGTCTATCAAGAAAGTTGAAAGTAGACTTTTAACTTCCTTAACCAGTGACATGCAAACCATGAAGCTGTCTGAAATAATATTGTCAGGGTGATGATTTAACCATATTATAAGTGTGCATGTAATTGCACTGACAAGATTGTGTCTTACATAGGGGCAAAAGATAATGCTCTTTTCTCATTGCATTTAGCTCTTTCAGGAAAAAGCTTATTTTCTCTCCTCTTATTTCTAATTATATGTTATTGTCTCAGTTGTGAATGCCGGCCTACCCACAATGTTGCATGTTTCTACCTGCGGTGCTGCCTGGTTAAGTGCCTGAAAAGAGCCCATTCACATTTCAAGGCTGTTGGAGGAGCTACTTGACTTGGTAATGGGGTCTCCAAGTTGTATACAAGGCCATGGTCTTCTTAGGTATGCTCTATTGTGCTCCACCAGCATTTACCTCGTTGACTTTCTTGTAGATCTGTAAAGAAACAAGCAGAGGTCCCATTTCACCTCTGAGATGAAAGCATACTCAGAGTGTAACATATTTCTTGAATTTGTGAGAAGGAATTGCACAGCGGAAGAAAAAAAACACAGCAAGAACATGTGGAGTAATGTCAGTACACATCCTTTGTTAGCTAAGCTCAGTAGTTGCAGTTGTACTTTTTTTTTTTAAAGCAGGCTTGTCAAACTTGTTTCACTCATGAAATATTCATGACTTGAAAAAATCAAAAACATCTCGTCGATACGACTGCAGAGCGGCGAGTTGTCATCGACCCGCCTCTGTAAATTAGAGCGGGGCTGACAAACACCTGAAAGGTATCCATCCGCGGGGATTCTGCCAGCTGCTTTTGTCTGCGCCGAAAAGCTAATTGACATCTCCCTGCTCTCGTCTTAGGTTTCATGTGTGGACAGTGGCGGGCCTGTTGAGCTTGATAACAGGCGATTATATGCTTGAGCCCTACCCTGCATTCATGTTTTGACAGAGGCGAAGCCTCTCCTCTCTGACGGACACACGTCTGGCATATGCTGCCTTGATACCCAATCGCTTGTTTTCGAACAGGCACAATATCTTTCCCGGCCTACGCCCTGTTTTCATATTTAAGACTGAGAGATTTGGTGTCTGGATGGTCTTCTCGCCACAGCGTATTGACCGAATCTGAATCCACCAGCAATGTTTTGCCAACTCGCATGCCCGCACACGCACACACACACTCACGCACGCGCGCACACACACACAGATACACACTGCTGGTTTCTTTATCTCTTCAAAGGGGTTCTCTCAGGATTACCTTCCAGGTGCAGAACAAAGAACCACCTCGTCTTATTTCAGTTACATTACACAGCTTTTCTTCTTGCATTGTCTACACAGAACGCACAATAAGCCGGTGAAACTGAATAACACTTTAGTACATTTTCAAATGCCCCTGTGTTACATTCACAAGTGGAATGTGCCTCAGCTATGTGGTACAATAGCGTAATAAAAATAACTTGGTTAACCAGGTTTTTAACACGAGGTGCTCCTCCTCGGCTGGGGTCAGTAAAACTGTGAGCTAGTTTAATTGAGACTTTGGAGAGAGTCAGCCCATTAGCCTCATGACACAATACTCGGAGACTTGCTGGCTGACGCATGCTAGCAGGACAATAGCAGAACAACAGCAGTGACTAAAGAGGCTTTGCTTTCTGTGCTGGAGGAGAAAGAAGGAAGACAAAGACCTCCTATGTGGCCCTGGGTTGAAGGTTCACCACGTGCAGGGGCCAGGGGTGACATATTTTAAAGCAGTGCTCATTCATTAGACCCAAGATTTGCAACCCCCAACGTAGCGCCACCCCCATACCCTACCCTACCCAACCCCCCAGACCCCAACTTTTTTTTGTTAGCAGATGTGAGGCAGGCGCTGGATCTTTTTGCTTTGTTGTGGACTTTGTTGTGTCATTGGGGGAGGGAAGTATCTCCCCATATCTCCGTCTGGAGCTGGCGGCCTGCCACGGATTCTTAATTTTGGACTAAAACCTTATGGATCCCCGGATCGCCTTTCACACCATGTCTAGAGGCTTCCTTCCGCTCCGCTGCTGTGTATAGGGGTTTCGGATTGATTTCGTGAGGTCTAGTTTGTGTACGCCTGCTCCTTGTGCTCATCATTTGTTGTTAAAATTAAACAACCATTAATTAAACTAAAGGTAACAATCTCAATAAATGCGAATTGATAGTATCACACGCGGGGAGACAAGAGTAACCACAGGCAGGGCTTATCCCTCTTTTTCGTTATAGATGGATGCATTAGCTACCATCTTCTAAGTTTTATAAGCGTACAAATCTTCTAAATAAGTGCTTGGGTATGCTGCAGAGATCTGTTAATAATTGCCAGCGTCGGAACCCCACACAGATGCCGACTTTCTCTGTAGGGTGACACAGTAACTCACAGGATCATAAAGCTCACCCACTCCAGCCCAGCCATTAGTTATCGCTACAGGATCTTATTTTACGACCTTAATTAAAAGGTCCAGGCAGCGAAAACACCAGATGTGTTTATCATGAAGGCCTGTGGGGATATGAGGGGACCGAGGGGTGTATATACCACACGGCCCGTGACCAGGGGAGCACTAATGATTCTCAGACCTATGTGCTTTATCTAAACACATTCCAGGTTGGGCCTTAAGAGGGGGAATGTGTAAGGGCCTCTTCCAGTTACCCGGCAGTGAACCTTGAAGACTTCAGCATTTAAGTGGTTAATGACTGCGGCATGATCCCATCTTTATTTAACTTCCATTACAGGCAGGAGTTTGGGAGGATATTGGGCTCTAAACAATTCAAACAACACACAATTAAAACAATGTTAAATACCAGTGTCTAGAGGTGCTAGGTATAAGCCATGCATACTTTTGAGAGAGTTTAGGCTGTCGAAACAAGGCAGAGTGTATATTTATTTGAGTCAGACCTTAAATCCACCTATTAGTTTGAATTGGGAAGCAGAATAGACAAGGGGAAAGCCCAAATGTGCACAGAACAAGTTTTTGAAAACACAGCAGATGATAAACTCCCAGAGTGTAGCTGTGGTACGGTGTAAAAATGAAAAGTAAACAAGTCTTTCTGACAGGAGTCTTTCGGCGTCTACAGAACTCGTGTTCTCCAGACAGAGACACTCCCAGCTGCTAAGGGAAGTGTATATGTCTATATGTGTGTGTATGTACATGCGCACACAGGCAGTGGAAAGCAACATTTAATCTTGTGAAATCACATCACCGAAATACAGGCCATGTCAGTGCAATGAGGGCCATCGTGGGCGTACTGATGAGAGGGGACACATTAAAAGCAGCCCGCGATTCACATTAAGGGCCACAAACACTTAGCAACACACTCCTTCATGAAACATTCATGAACGGCGCCCCGCATAACTCTTAAGTTTGAGGGGTTGGGTTGGGGGGGGTGCATGATTTGCATTAGGTAAAGTTGTAATGTCACATAACTAAGCAGTATTTGCAATGGCTTCTGTCTATGTTCTTTTACGAGAGTGCACTGGTATTGCATGCTAATAGCTAGGCTAATTGACTATTAATTTTAATCAGAGACTTGTGCAGGATAAAAAAAACTTTGAGAAAACACGCAAATTATCTGATTTGTGTTACCTTACTCCCTCTTTCTCTTTCTCTCTCTCACTCTCACTCTCACTCTTTGCCTGTCGTAGTATCACCCCAGTCAACCGAAGAGGGTTTGTTAATGAAAACCTAGAGCTCAAACAAATCCAATACTCCCAGGAGAGAGCCGGCTCTGTTGAGAGACCCTAGAAAAACCGAGAGGGGGGGCCATTAAGAAGCTAAATGAAATAAGAGAAGAAGACAGGATGGGGAAAAGAGAGAGATCGAGAGAGACTTGCCAATGGTGTGTCTCTATGCCTGGCTGTGTTTAGGCTAATGAAAGAGCCTCCTAATTACTTTTCTGGCGTTGATTTCCATGAGAAAGCACCAGTCATCAGTCACGACACCTTATTCATTAGTCTTGTCTAAAAGACCCCCGTCCTCGTCCGCTGCTGCTCCTCCTCTTCTGTTATTCTCTTCTCCATTAGATGATTTGCTTCCAATTCCTAAAATCTGGTGCGACACTAGGAAGAAAACAAAATGGCGTTACCTATGACTATTAGGCTAGTTGATTAAGCTAGCATTGCTAACTTAGCATAAGATAAGATAAGATAAGACCAGCCTTTATTTATCTCACAGGTGTCCACGTATATATATATCAAGAATAAAAAATAAATGATACAATTTTATATACGATATTTTTACACCTATAAAACAAATTACCAAAAATGAACCAGTGCAAGTGACTATATGCATGTTGGCGTGCTTATTCTGGAGACTTTAAAATAGATAAAAACAAATTCCAATATCCCACATACTATTGCGACCTGCTATGCTACTGTATCTATTCTATTAGATATGATTTATAAGTAATGATGCTTTACAGCACGTTTGTGTTGTGCTTTTAAAGGGTTAATTTAATGATAAAGGTTTAAAAAGCAATATTTTACATAAATGTGTATCAATATAGGTAGGCCTACAGTAGGCTATCCTCATTAAGCCTATAAGGTAAGAAGCTAATTAGGTAAATCCATTGTCAAAACTGTTCAGCAAGATTGTAGGTTGCAATAACAAACCAGATTTGTTTCTGAAAATCTATGAAAATCAGTGCTTATGCAGAGACATGAGCCTGGGGTTTGCATTGTGCACCTGTTCTGTTACTGGTACATATAGCAGTCCCCTCCAACATTTGGACAATGTTATTTTCCCAATTGGGGCCAATGAATAGCAGCAATGAGATGCTGATGGATTAGAGCTTAAGTCAGACTGTCTGCCAGTGTTTGACTTAGAGCGAGTGCCGGCCCTGCTGTTGCCTCTCTGTGGATGTCGCACTACCCCTCTCTCTCTCACCCACCCCTCCCTCTGTCACTCTCCTGCTGTGGGATAAATGCCAGCATGTTGGGATGTGCAGATGCTGATCCGTCATTGTTAGGGGCTAGGAGAGACCCACCCACCCCCAACCTGCGCCCTGCACAGGCGCTGACTTTGGTGGGGCCTCTGGTCACCTCTGACCCTTGTCCCTTTCTCCACCTGGGCAAGGGGCTATACACACACACACGCACACACACACACACACACACACACATTTAATCAGACCATTGCTGTAGTGCAATCCCCCCTCGCAGACACACTTTTGAAAACATGCCGACAGCAAGCCTCTTTCTTTCTTTCTTTCTTTCTTTCTTTCTTTCGTAAACCCACTCCGAGACATTTGCGGCGCGAGATTAACAGAATGCCTTTCTTCTCAATTAAAAGCAGAAGAAAAGAGAGTGACGCAGCGGAGAGATAGACATCAGACAAAGAAAAAGAGGTAGGGAGAGAGCGATTCAACATTAAACCTATTTAACTCTCGGAATTAGAGAGCACAATATTTTTCACCCAGCCCTAACAAACCATGTCTCTCTGCCTGTGAGGCACACATTTCAACACATATGCAAGAGAGATTAAATAATAACTTGCTTTGCCCCCCCCAGAGACTTTAGCGGTTCTCTTTTGTAGAAAAGTTTAACTGGAAGTACTGTATCTATATATAATTTTTATTTCCCCCCCCATGGAATAAAGGAATTTAAATTGATCTCTGAAAAAGTTCTGTATTCCCAGGGTAACACACCTTTTCCTGGATTTTTAGGATTTTAAGTTTTTCTCACTAAGTTCTGTGTGGGTGGAAAACAGGGCAGAATGAGAAATGTAACGCAGATGATCGGAACGGGGAAGAGTGGGGACTTATATGGATGAATATTGATGTAGAGCTTATTTAGTTTCCCAACATCAAAATGGATGCAAAACAATGCTGACCTCCTTTTTTAAATTTCTGTCAGACTCGTCAATGTAAAAGACATTTTTCTTGTGAGGTTTTGGCAGGATGTCATCAAATAATCCGTAATGAATTTGGTTAAAAATCTGTGTGACCCAAATCTGAATGAATTTTACAACTACAAAAAGTGTTTAGTATTTAAGTGATACCTATACTAATAAATTGGGCATGGGCTAATGCCGCTTGTACTAAACCAAACAATTTTTTTGTTATGTTTATGTTTAAAATGTTTTATGTGAAAGCATATTTGATTGGCCAGTAAAATTATAGTAACATAATTTGACGGACGCTTCTATCCAATGCGACTTACAGTGAGTACTACAGTATTACAAGTATTATGGAGCAGGAAGGGGATAGGCATCTTGCTCAAGGATGCTTACAGGTAGGCCAGGCTTGTTGGGGATGGAACCCAACATCTTTTTTCTTGGAACTGACCACCCTAACCATTAGACAATTCTGCAGCATAAGCTATATCATTATTACTTACCTCAAAAAGACACAATTTCGAGCTCTCAGAACATAAAGTGTCTATAAGGACACAACATTTCTCACACACTGTACATGCAGTGGTAACACACACAGACGTATAATGTATACCACACAAAGCCATACGCCATATATTACCTTATTACACCAACATACACACACACCACATCACATAGACAAACAGCGCATGTGTGTGTGTGTGAGAGATGTCAGTCCCTAGATCCCCCCCCCCAAAAAAAAAATCCATTCACATTCTGTCACTCTGTTTCCTTTATGGCAGTGAGGAAGGGGTGTGTGTGCAGCCAAACCCTCCCTTTCTCGCCAACAGGCTGTCGACTATGTGACCTGCAAGGAGGGGTCGTGTATCAAGGCCACTGAAACACACACACCAGACAGGACACACACACACAGCAGACAGGACGCACACACACACACACATACACAAGCATACTCAAGCGCACGAGCCCAATGAGTAACCTAAGTCCCTGGTGCCTCCCCTGCCCCTCTAACGTGCGTGAAACTTCTTTTTCTCCTCGCGGCGAAAGTAAATCAATCTCATCTGTAGCCAGTCTCTGTCTCGGTCTCCTCTCTCCTTCCACCCAGCCCCGACAGCACTTTCTGTTCATCTCCTTCCCAATAACTGGGCAGTCATTCAAAAGAAGTTAGCTGTTTAAATCTAGAATCTTCAACTGTGAAAGTTTTAAGGGTCCGTGAATCTGTGTGTTGGCGGAGGGACGTTAACAATTCAGTGTCAGTTTCCTCTTTCTTTCTTTCTTTCTTTCTTTCTTTCACCTGCCAGTCTTTCCTTCTCTACCACTCTCTCTCTCTTTCACTGACTGTCTCTCGCCCCTGACATATGGCCGATGGCGAGGCAGGGGCAAGAGAGCAGAGGTTACACCCCACAAACCCCCCACCCCTCCACACACACACATACGAATGCAATCCCCCAAAAACGTCATGTATAAATGCATAGGGAGGTCACAGGTGTGACTCTTTATCCATGTGTGCGTCTGCGTGCGCGAGTGTGTGTGTTTCTGTCAAACAGCAGGGCACAAAGCAACAGCGTGACTACCAGCTGGACGCATGATTTCAGGCCCTTTAAACAGCACGTGCACACACACCAGAACACATATGCATAGTCACACACACGTACACGGACATATGCACACACACGTCACGGCCCGGTTGAGTATAACATGCTTTGTCGCCCGTGGCTCTCTTACAGAGACCCTTTTACAGAGGTGTCATAGGCTACGTTCAGACTGCAGGCCTCAATGCTCAATTCCGATTTATTGCCAGATCAGATTTTTTGGACTGACTGTCCAGACTGACGCCGCATTCTTTTAAACTCCGCCCAAATCCGAAATGGAAAAGATCAGATTTCATTTGACTTGGGCTGTTCATGAAAATCGGATTTGGGTAACGTTGGCCTGCAGTCTGAACGTAGCCTTAGTAGGGTAACACAGGTGTTGCTCATAATGGTACTTATGGGTCACTTCCATTTTGTTCTAGCTGTGCACCCATATAGACAAAACCAGTGAAGCAAGCAGTACACTTCCTAGGTTCCAATCACATTTTAAGCTAATTTTCAAATGTATGCAAAAGAAAACGCAAACTAAGCCATATTCCTATCAATTACTGTTACTGAATATTCAGCGAATGGACAGAACATGGGCCAATGGGGGGCCCACTGCTCTATTTAGGGTTCCTATTGGCTGTTTGTTTTGGCTGGTGTTTAGAAAAGCGTTATAAAAAATACATGTATTATTACTATTATTATTATTATAATACATGCTTCTCTCAAAGTTCAATAAAGTTGGAATTGAATATGAAAATAGGAGGTATGGACATAACTAATGCAGCTGCGAGAAGGCAGGAGGCTTTGGTTAGAACCAAACAGAAGGTTGGAAACCACAGCAGACCTCTTTCTCTCTTTCTTTCTCCCTCTCTCTCTTTCTCTCCCACTCTGTCATTCTGGCATCCTATAACCAAAGCAGACCACTTGAAACATAATACCCCTAACCACACACACGCTCGCACACACACACACACACACACACACACACACACACACACACACACAGCCCCCAACCCCTGTCTCTCGCTCTTCCTTTGAGGGAATTCAGAACAATGAAATCTTTTATTCTTGCTCGCCCACTCTCTCTCTCTCTCTTTTTGCCTGCTGTCCAGGCCCCATGCCCAAAGTGATGGCTAACCCACACACACATACACACACACACGCAGACATACAGGCATTAACACAAACACACGTACATACACACATCTGCACAGGGCTGTAAGCCTACAGACTGTGTAGGCCAACAGTTGTGGTTCTTGGCATTCTCTGAAGGCTCTGCCCACATATGATCCTGCTCTCCTAACTAAATGCTTTTTAACGCTGGAGTACTTGTGTGTGTATGTCTGCGTGCATGCATGTGTGTGTGCGCGCAAAGCGTCAAGCATACATCACTGTTTAGAAGGCTACTTTGAAAATATTTTGAAATATTTCTTGGATTACATTCTGCTAAAGCCCAGTAATGTTACATTACAATATCCACTTTTATAAGATATTTAGTTCAGTGTTACATTTTGGTATTACATTAAACGTGGACACTTTCTTTAATGTGATTTTCCTAAGCCCATCAAAGAACTTTTTGACCACAAAAAAAATAAAGCTTTTCTTTCCGAAAACAGGTGATGTCTGTTTAATGATATGTTCATTTAAGTATATTGTCACTTTAAAAAATATAAATGGCTAATCTGCATTGAAACAGAATGTAATAGTCATCCTCCTGTCACCCTCCGGCTGTTATGCTGTGCTGCTTTAGGGAAATTAGGATTTTATAACTCCACACTCGACTAAACGACTTGTTAATATTGATATGTTTTGCAGCAGGCTTATAGGCAATTTATGGTAATGTATTTATAATGGATAGGTTTATAAGTATTCATAACATGGCCTAGATGTTTATCTAGGTATGCAAAGTGAAAATAGTGGTGTTTATCTACACTAGAATGCAGTTTATATCCAGAAGCATGCTTTTTCTTACAGTAAGTGGAAATGCTTCTTATTCCTCCTCTCTTTTTCTCCTTTCCTCCTCCCATAACCCCAGTAGTCATAACAATCCCTCTCCTTTTGAAACTAAACTGATGACTACAAGCTTTTAAATATACACAATCTAGCTGCCCAGCAGCAGAAAAGCAGGTTTCTTTCCTTCTTTCTCTCATGATGAAATCTCATTAGGATTATTTGTTTTCTGATAAAAAATAAAGCGAGACGCAAAAGTATCAAAAAGTTTAATTCGACTTTCATGCAAAATCGTCTTTTTTACTGCAGAATATATAATTTTTTTGCGTTGTGCTTTGCATTTATATACACATAGCACTGACTAGACCGAATTAAGATGAATGTGGGTTCATGTGAATGTAATGGAATCAAGCTTTTAAACTGAGAGGAGAGGAACCATCTTAACTCGACTCCTGTTTTCCTGCCTTTCCTCTATTGGCTCAGCAGCAGTACGACCTATTGAAGATGGAAAGTTTTACTAACATGCGAGCCCACGGCTGTGAGTTTGCAGTTCCCACATTGCTGTTATTGGATAGGAATTCTGGGACTGGGGATTTGATGAGCGGGTTATTTATATGGCATGGAACCCAGAGCTCAACATTTAGAAAATAAAGGGGAACCTTCAGGATACACACTGTCATAGGACATCAGGAGTAGCCAATTTGCGGTCTTGTGTATCTACATCTACCTTTGATGGACATAAATACAGAGACAGACAGACAGACAGACAGATAGACAGATAGATAGATAGATAGATAGAGTAGATGTGGGAGGGGAATGTAGTTTCAAACCAAAACCAAACATCTTTTTAATAAAATTTCCAGAGGCAAATTTAGGAGTTTACCTTTAAAACAAAACAATAGTCCAACAGAACTAGTCCAACAAAAAATAAAACAAGAAAAAATAGGAATACTAGATGTTTTTCTCCAGTGGGCAGGATAGTGTAATGCTGACATCACTGTTAAAAAAATGATATTTGAGCAACAGTCCCCAGAAACTCACTCGAGCCTTTGCGGTTTTTAAAAAGGAATCTGCTTTTTGAGAAAGCCAAGGAACCAAAACCATCACAACCCCCCACTCCTCCTCCCTCTCCTTCTCCTCCTCCTCCTCCTCTCCCTTCCCCTTCCCCTCCGCTCTCCTCCTCCTTTTATTTTATTATACTTTTTTGTGGAACTTTTCATGTCTGGTGCTTGGGGCTCCCTTGGGCTTACAATGTTTTTCTGCTGAAGGTGCCATAAAAAGCACGAATGTTCTAAACTGTTTTTACGTCTGTGTGTGTATTGTGTGTAGGTTGTCTACCTGCACATGTGGGTATGTGTGTTTTATTGAAAGAGCTGCGTCCAAGTCCAAGCTTAGGGAGAGTTTGTGCAGAACCAGAACGCTTAAGAAACGGAAACAGCCGGGCAATATAGACAAAACGAATGGAAGAAAGAGAGAGAGAGAGATTGAGAGATCTGAAAGAGAGGGATACATCTGAAACCAATCAAATCATGGCCTCTCTCCCCGAATGATTCCGAGCACATGAGTTCTGCGGGCGGCTCCATTCATTATTTTACTTGTCCAAGTGAAATCTAAGCACTGTTTGATGTGTATACGTAGGTTGGCTAGCATAGAAGTATGTTAGCATTTAAGTTCTAGAGCACGTAACACTCTAAAATGTTGTTTATACTTCTATATGTGTGTTTTGTCCATTTTAAGTCTTTCCTTTGATGTGTGGTGTGTTTCCATGATTGTGGCCGATGCTTGCTGCTGGTTCCTTTGTGAACCCACTAGCTTGCATGTCACTTCCAGATAGGTCTACTATTCCTTTCTGGATTGTGGGCTGGAAAAAAGGAGAAAGGAATGTATTCTGTGTCCCTTGAGGGACCACAGGCATGGATCTGTTGGGGCCATAACTTTTGAGCACACTAGTTTTGGAGCACACTAGGCACTATTTAGGCTTTATTCGTAAAGTCCAAAAATCCTCTCACGTCGTAGTATGGTGTAGAGGCAGTTTTTCCTGACTTTTAGAGACCTGGAAATAGAGTCTTGTTTTCTCAGGCATTCCTGCTGACCGATTTATCAAATAGCCCAAGTAAAAAGCATTAAACACGTACTGTATTCAATGTAGAAAACCCAATTAATTTTGCCCTCAGAACAGATTAAATATGTTGTAATACCTCAATATGCCAACAAACATGCAGCAACAACGACTGGCCAATAATATCTTAAGGCATAACCCTGTTGAAAATATCAATTTGCAGATTAATAGAAGGCTAGCATGAAAGGATGCATTGGGGTTGAAATATTACCCATATATCCTGCGGCATTCAAACATTGCTCAACCTTCAGCAAGGGACTCAGTGTATAGCATGAAAACATACCCCAGACAATGGCAGTGTTGATGTACAGCTATAGATGGATGGACAGACTCTTGTGGTTTTCTCCATGCAGTCCTTTAATGTGAAACAGCAGGAACTGGAATGTATTTTCAATCCTCCAAAGTCCATGTCTGTTTCTTGTGGTTATTACTCCAAGAGGTAAAATTCTTGTTTTAGACCATTTATGTTAAGACAAAGATGACACTGTCGTCCTGAACTGAGTAACTGTAACTGTATGTTGGTCTGAACATGAGTCAGCCTATCTTTCAACTATTTTCAAAAATCTTAGTTTTTGTGTTATTTAAATGCGTGTGTTAAATCGAGAATCGTCGTGTTTCCCCGATTTTCACCTAGGGGGTATTTGACCCCTGGCTATAAATAAGCGGCGCTTATCAAAATAGCGTGGCTGGCATAAGCTTGCAGTTGGAGCTCAACGGGTTTCAGGGAAGTGCGCTAAAACTAATTCAGCCTTACTAATTTAAGTGAGGCTTTGCCAGGGGATTTCCAAGATGTAGAGGAATATGCCGACTGTTGCATTTAATAACTACAAGTATCAATAAAGGACATGCTGTTTGTTTACAGCTGAGGAACTGGCACTCTTAATGTAATACTATAACAGAAATATGTACAAACAGTTCATATATTATCATTCAAAAGATTGACATGAGTTTGAGTGTTGTGTGGAAGTGGAAGTTTAATTACAATTACTGTAGGTCATATTGCAGAAACTTCTATCCAAAGAAACTTACAGTGAGTACAATTACAAAAGTTAAGGTGTAGATAGGCATCTTGATCAAGGATACAAATCGTAATTATATTTTGCAATAATTTTATATCCAATTAAAACTATCTGAACTGAATGTTGTGTATGTAGTATTCATCGACTTATATTTCCTTTCTCCCCTTCTTTCTATTTTAGGAACAACAGGCTTGGGCCGAAACAAATAGAGTTAAAATATGCTATAAGTATAAAATCCTGATTTCTTTTGTTGTTTTCACTGACAGAGCAAACATGGCCTCTACCTGAGATCTGCCAGACTAATGAAATAAGGCAATTAAATTATAAGTCACTAACTTTCCAATTTCAATTAGGCTAGGCCTACTAAATAAATAAATAAAGTGGGGAAGGTTTGACATTTAGAGGTTAAATTATGAAGATCGGAAAGAAGGATAGGCTACTCTTGTTTATACACTCGTGGGGTGTGCAATAATGGCCAATATGGCATCCATTACACTTTGTCTCTCCTTTCCCTTTCCTCGTTCTTCCAAACAAGCTAGAGGTCAAAGTTATCATGTTACCCTCAGCGAGACCGACAGCCGAAGGAAACAAATGAGGAATTTCAAGCATGCTAGCACTTGTGTGTGTGTAAAGGATATATGTGCCTAGAAATTGGTCAGACAATTCAAGGGCGTGCAGACATCTTGACCTTGCAACCACACACACACGCGAAGCATGTGAGCAGAGATCCTTGCCAGCGGAGGTCATGGGCAGTGCAGCAACAGGAAGCCCAGCAGGGAGGCACTCTGAGTGGGCAGAGGGAGAGAGAGAGAGAGAGAGAGAGGCTGACAAAATATTATATTTTGCATCTATGTAAAGCATCTATATACTGTATAGATAGATATTTAGCCTAAATAATACTAAATTGACCAGTAAAAATACATTTTTATGGCACTGTAAACCCTCCATAGGAAAGGCCAAGAAACAAAAATTCAAGAAACACAGATTCAAGAAACCCAAAGACTCAAATTGCTCACTTGTTTATATTTTTACAGCTTTTACATGTGGATATGAGCCAATATGAATTGTTTATAGATGTTCTTGCTATTGGAAAAGCTGTTCTGTTAGAAGCAAGAGTGATTAGCTTCGACTGCCTTCAGGTTCACAGGAGGAGGATATAAACTAGAGCAAGTCTCTAAAAATAGGCCACTTTATTTACTTCTCGCAGTCAACTCTGTGTTTATGTGTGTGTTTGTGTGCGCACGTTTCCTGGCATTTCAGAGCAAGTCAATCATGCACGTGATGACAGCACACACACATGCACGCACAGATAAAGACAAGATGCATTTCATGGAGTCTCGGCCCGTGGGGTGAATGCTGCTCTCTTATTGAATGAATGTTAGACTTATTTCATGCAGAGACACTAGAGATCTTTGCCTTTACCTGTGTGTGTGCTTGCATGTCTGCACATAGTAGCCGGGGTCAAAATTGAGTTTTGGGACCCCCTTAAGGTCCATGTGCTGATATGGGGAGCTGAAAGAGGATCCTATTAATCTGGTTTTATTGTGTTTGAATCCGGTGTGGCAAATAGATTACGCTGCACAACAAGTGATAGTGTTTAAATGTGGGTTTATTCAGCTCTTTGTACAGGTTTCTTTGCCCGACTCCTGTCGGTCCCCTCGCCAGTCTGTCGACTCCCGGCATGTGTCCTTTCGGGCTGCTCCCGAGCTCCTTTACTAGGGAAACAGGTGATTACTTAATTGCCCACACTTGTTCCCCAATCCCCAAGTCCTGTGAAGCACACCTCCCGACAATCCCCCCTAATACAGACAGTGCTAAACCACTCCCACACCTCCACAACCAGCATTACAAAATATGTTTTGACGCTCCAGTATTGCATATCCCTCCTGCACCTGAGTGCTGAGTGGCTCGCACCCCTCTCTACTCCCTCCACATTTCCCAAATGTTGGGTTTTAGGGGTGCTATACACAATTGAGGAGTGTACCTTTATGTGTTTACACAATTTAATTGATGTTTATAGTTATAGCTTTATAGTATATGCTGTCATATTGGTGTGTTTCTGGTCTTATACAGTATATGATATTTTCTTACTAATTCTGACTGTGTTTAAGTTGTGTATAAGCTAAATTGTGTTCTCAGGACATTTGCATGCCTTATCACTTCCTGCCTGCCCATGCGTTCTGCAAGCTGTGTGACCTTACGACCTTCCATTGATTCTTTGACCTCTGGCACGCTGCCTGGGCTGGTGTTGAAAAGGGCATCTGTCAAACTCTTCACCCGCCGTCTGTCTGCTACGCCAATACTCGCACAGGCTCATAATGTCCCTCCCTACCCATAATCCACCCTGTCTCACTCACACACCCATTTGACCTGTAGCCGTGGGATGATAGCTAAAGGCTGTTCTGCTCTGCCTGTTGTGATATAGTACGTGTGTGTTTTAGGATAGATGAACACATAAAGAAATAGGAAAATCAAGAAAAGATTAACATGAACTATAGTTACATGCAGAAACACTTGTTTAGAATATGTCAATATTCTCAATGCCAATATTCTGAATAATAGTGGAATATGTGCAAGTAAATTATTCACATATTTCCCTATTATTTTCAATATTGACACACTTTACAAATGTTGAATATTATGAACTAATTTGAATTTAATCTTACAGGAATAGTGTGTATAACGACCTTTCAGGTGGGTGTCAGCTACCCTATCCACTAACCTATCCTACCCTGGTAAAAAGAAAGGTCCCCGTACCACTCACACACATTTGGGGAGTGTGCTTGTGTGCACACACGAGTACGTGCTCGCATACTTTGTCCAATTGTGTGTGTCTGTTTCTTAACCAAACACAATGGCTTTTGCTGAAAGTAGTTCTTCTCAAAATAAGGATTTCATGAAGAATAGAGACAAAACACCAATTCGGGTCAGACATTATGTTTGTATCCACTGCTTAAGGCATTACCCTACCAAATTACATTTTAAAATACTTCTGAAATCACATAATGAAACTGGATTCCATTTACCGGTTTAATGTCATTTTACGTGTTGTATCTATAGAGAAATCCAAAACACCTTTAGTGTTTGCAATACGTTTGGCAGTCGACATGCTGCAGTCTTCTGTAATGACTGTGATAATCATATTTATGATGATGAGAGCTCCACATGAATAAATAAGGCTCATTGGGTTACGCAGTGTAACTAATACCATTGCATGTTTTCCTTGTGTCACAAAGGAGCCATTCCAGGCCAGCCACATTGTCAAGTATTATGCTTGGCACGGCTCCGACAGTCTATAGCTCTCGACTGTGTGGCTCATATTGTAAATCGTTCACCCAAATAGCCATTTATAGCACGCAAATACTCGTGGCTATGGAATCCAGGCAGAGAGAGAGAGAGAGCGAGAGAGAGAGAGAGAGAGAGAGAGAGAGAGCGAGAGAGAGACTTCTAATTACAAGGCGCAGGAAATCTGACATGTGTTGCCACACTCTTTCTTCATTTTCCTGTCTCTCCTTTACAGCAGCATATGGCACATTATTGCTCTCTCTCTCTCTGTCTCATACACACACACAAACATATCTGTCTTTTTAATGTTTGCAAGAGTGTGTCCCTGTGTGATCCTGTCTCTCAACCTCTCTCTTTTCTGTTTCACCCCCCCGTCACGGTTGCAGTCCGTACACAACCTCAATCCTAGGCGAGACATCTGCTAACATTAGTACACCATTTTAGCGTGCATGATTTATGACGACAGGCATATCTTCTCATATTTACAACATGGATATATTTTCCCCTTGTGCTCTTCCAGCACCTGTGGAGCAAATGTACGACTCACCCGACGTGAAATATCGCCACACGTCTTCCGCAGTCACGGGATGAAGAATAGCGGCTTTCTACACACATCGTTTTTTTTGCTGCCCTGGTTAGAATTTGACTTGAAAGCACAGAGAAAGTATTTTTCCCGCCCTCGTTGTTTATGCAAAGTCAGCTGCTGAACAATCCATATAAAAAAACTCCACTAACAGAATGGGAAGATGGGAATGTTTCTGCAGATAGCGTGATTTCTGCCAACATTGGCACTCTCTCTGGGCCATACTATTGTGAACAAGTGCGTGCACCTTCCCTCTAATCTGATTGTTCATGAAATGTGAAAGTAAAATTGCAATCAGTATAGAGCAATTATTATTACTATTCCTGCTATTCCATCTGCCTGTCTCTAGTGGAAATCATCCCTGCCAAAAAAGAAAGAAAGGAATGATTGAAAGAAAGAATGAAAGAAATGAGGGATGGAAGGAAAGAATGAAAGAAAGAAATGAGGGATGGAAGGAAAGAATGAAATTATTGAGGAGGTAAAAGACATGAATAGGGAGAAAATAAATCAAATGAGGCAAAAAAGAACAGAGACGAATGAAAGACAGATAACGAAGTGACAACAAAGAGAAATACAGAGAGGGACAGAGAGAAAGAGAGAGAGAGAAGGAGACATAGCGAATGGAAAAGTCTACAAGAAAGAATTCAATTACTGTCAAATGTGTTTCAGGAACTGGAGCAATGGCGAGAAAGGTTGGAAAAAAGTGTGGAAGATTAGGGAGGGGTAGCACACATCTAAAACCCACATCTAGAATTCAGATACGCACCTACTGAAATATTCACACGGCTGTAGAGCCAGGCTCGTCGGCCAGCCTAATATGTTTGATATTTCCATGTAGAAATAAAAGCTTGGCAGTAAAATATTGATGTTTGTCTCCTAATGACCTTTGATAATGTGGAGAGAATTTATAAAGTATAGCAGGGGGAGCGGTGAGGAGAGGAGAGGAGAGGAAATACCTATTTAGCTCTAGAGAGATGTGTAGCATAGTGTACAGAACTTTTCTAATACTTTCCAATAAACAGCCCGGCATTTGTAGCAGTGCCAATGTATAAGATAATATTATTCTAGGGTTTTATATTTAGGGTTGTTGTTACTGCAAGTGTTCACACTAGTCAGAATTTGGGAGAATTTTCGAAAATGGGAGAGTAAAAAAATTCCTCAAATCAAGTTGGTAGATTTAACTGGCTCATGTACAGAACTGGAAATTATAATCAAGACTGAAATCATTATGAATTCCACTGTATTTTACAGTCGACATTGGAGCAGCATAATAATCTCAAATTTTGAGACTGCCCATGTTGTATCAGAATATAATAAGATAGAATAGGTCTTTATTGCATTTATCTTTATGTGCTTATCTTTATGAGTACTGTATGTGCAGTATGCCTGTATATCAGTATATATTAGGTTGTGATGTCAGTCACTAAGCCCCGCCCAGGCAGGTGAGTGACAGCTCATATGCAACAAAGAAAGCTACTATAATGGCTATTGGCCAATCAGCCTTATTTAAATATATGACCATTGTTCCTTGCAAAGGCCCCATACAATTTTTTTATGTCTACGAATGTTTTTATTGGCCTTTTTAAATACAAAAATCTGACGATGCTATTATAGCTAACTTATTTATCAGTCACCATCAAGACTCATGTTGGAAAACTGAGAAAACTCAAAGGTTCCACAGGTGGAAAGAGTCTGGCAACTATGCCTAGTCTATGCATAGTGCAGTAGAATGACGGCATACTGCATCCATGCTGCATTATTACAATGCATTACTGTTCCTTTAGGCTCAGCGAGTGCTTGACCAACTGGGCCAAATGGGCAGAAAGAGGCCTGCCACTGAAGCCAGAGCTTGAACGCTCCGTCGCGCCACAGATATTTTGGTAAATATATTAAATTACTTCAACGGAGCGGCAGTGAGCCAAAGATAGCAGAACCCTGGACTCTTTTGGTTTGTGTGCATATAGTGGCCCTAATTTAAACCATCTGTTCCAGTGAGACAGTGCTGGAACATAGACATTGTGCCACATTAGTCTGATATTTAGTTCATACTGAAGGACAAGGGTGAGGGTGCAAAGGTATGGAAGTTCAATATGGAAATATGCAGTCATACCAATGTTCAGTGTTCTCTTTATTACATTTCTTCTCATTATTGGGTGGGTGTGTAGGCGATTGATTGACATCTCCCTGACTTGTCTAGTTTAGTTGCACCTGTTAGGGTGGAACATCATCTTCTTAATGATTGGTTGTTTTGAGTATATGCAGAGGTCAGCAAATGTGTTGAGCGTTTCCAGGGGCTTTAGTTAGCAATTTAGTTAGTCATATTGGTGATAATTTCAGGCCTTGTAAACTAAGAAAAAATGTTTTCCAAATTTTATAACAGCGCTAATGGCGAGTTTTTCTATTTCATTTCAAGTCCAATGGCATATGCAGATGTTCCCTACTTAAGGCTGTACCAATTAGTTAACATTTCTGTTGTGTTGAAACACAACTTGAAAAAGCACAACCTGTTGGATATATGGCTGGATACTCTTGCTAGAAGCTACTCCCTGCAAATAACTTCACCAATTAGAATCAGATTATCCTTTATTCATCTACATATGAGCACATACAATGAATTAATGGGCTGGTGCATTGAAAACCTACAGTATAAATTGTAAAAACATTGGCAACGGACCCATGGTGTCCAAGTAGAATAAAGACGGGTGTATCTCAAACTGTTATTTGCGTGTCTGTTCCATTTTGCTCTACCAGAGCACAAATATAGACAAAACTAGTGAAGCAACCAATACATTGTCAATGCTGGTGCGTTGGCATGGACCTATAGTTAAAGTGATGAGCTAGAGCTCCTAATATATTTGTAGTGACACGCTAACTTACCAAATGAATTGTTTACTCCCTTTACACTTTTTCTTTAGAACCATCATGTACTTTGTTGGAATGATTACCAAGCCACTCTTTTATTATTGTTATTTTCACAGCCGATGTATTTTGGGGTCATGGGCAACTGTAGCCAGTTGCATTGCCAGCATGATCACAGCTCAGTAGAGCAAGCACACACACTCACTTATACATTTGATAGACAACCATGATTCATAGGAAGGTCACATGCGGGGAAGTTGAATCTTAAATCCACATGAGCAACTTTGAGAATTTGTGAGCAATTCTGGGATTAGGGTTTTATAATGCTTTATTTAAATACAGCCACAGATGATTGACATTTGGATTAAAATAGTCACTAGCAGATTTTGCATGTTTTTTTGTACAGTAATTGCACTGTAATTTTTAGGTAGAAATGTTTCCTATAGGTTGCTTCAGTTGCATTCAGACATGCAACACCATATACTTTACTGTAATCTGCCCTAAATTAAAGGAAGTTGATACGTGACAAGCGTAGAAACAGAAAGAAGGAGGACGCTGACCGCAAAATGCTCGAGAAAGAGAGAACACTATCAATGGAACGGAGAGATAATGGGGATCTTCGAAAGACAAGAAGTGTGTGCGTGCGGACAGTATGTATGTCAGACGAGGATGGGTGGATGACAGGCTGACTGCGGCGAAGGGAAGACTAGAAAAAGCAGTCAGAAAGAGATGAACGCATAGAGAAGATGAGAAACGAGTGGGAGAAAAGACAGGAATGGTTGACTGCGTGCGTCCTCTGTGCATGTGCATCCCCCCCCCCGCGCGTCCCCGCCCACTAACACCGCCCGGAGGGCCGTCGGCAGTGATGGACACATGAATCAGAAGCTGCCTGCCTGAAAATGGTGCGGTTGGGGGGTGGGGGTGGGGGGCAGGCGACTGTCTCTCCCTGAGCTTCCGCTCGAGAGAGAGAGAGAGAGACAGAGAAAGAGAGAGCAGCGAAAAAGGGACTTTAGTGGGTTGGGGGGTGATGGGAGGTGGTGGGTGGGGGTGATGGGAGGTGATGGGTGGGTGGGTGGGGGGGGGGGGGGGATCCACATGACAACCCAGAGTAGATCAAAACGCATCATCAGTGTGAGACGACGTTGAGAGAGGAGAGTCAGACACGACTAGACCTTTATTTTTCCCCACCATATCGCCTCTTTTCTTTTCCATCCATCAAATTCTGACAATTTCTGTCACGTCTTCTCGCGCTCCACCTCTGTTTCGGCTCAAGGGATGAGAAAAACGACAGTAATAGCTCAGGGAAATGTCGATGCCATATACTTGACAAATGGGAGCTTTTCACGTCACACACATCAAGAAACACAACTTGTGGTAAACAAGTGGTAAAATTTAGTAACATGACTTAATACATTAATACATACTTCGAACCATTTAAAGCAAGGTATTTCCATACATGTATAATACCTGAGCAGAATTTGTCTTTTGTTTCCAATCACAATGACTCGGTTTAGAAGAACTATTTCGAGCACAAGTTGTACACCATGTTTGAATATGAATATTAAGCACACACGACAAAGACAAAGCGCACACACAAACGCAGTCTCATGCACATGCTCCATGCGGTTTCTATGTGCTAGGGAGAACCCGTTTGAACTCAGCTCGGCCCCCTCTGGCAAGTATACACACTACTCCTTTTAACGCGTATTAATCAAAAAATGGCACTGACAACCTGAACCTGAAAATACTGAGAGCCTAAGGGGTGTTGTCACGTTGGACACGCCCCGTTAGCATTTGAATGCTGCCTGTACTTAGCATAACACCCAACACTCACGGCCGTGTAGCATGCTGCACTACGTCGCTATGTATAATTGAACTAATCTAAGGCTTCAGAATGGATATGGTTTTATTCACTCTGACCATATGGACCGATTGATGGTGATTTGAGATGGGATATATGATTGGTGATGCGGATGGGGGTTCAGACTAACGTTCTATATTGTATAAAATTAAAAAGTGTTAGTGTTAGCTAGTTTCTACACTTTTACACAGGTCTGAATATTCTGTTGTGTTTGTGACTCCCTCTCCTCCATTATATTTTCCTTCAGGCTGTATTGTTCCAGTCCATCTCTCTGCACGAATAGAGGTTGTATGGCTGTGTGTGTGTGTGTGTGTGTGTGTGTATAAGTCTAAATGTTTATGTCTGACCATGTGTGCACATATGTCGGTCAAAAGTGTGTGTCAGAGGAGATCTTGTCTGTGTTTGCACGCATACATGATTGTGGGTGAGGTTGGGTGTGTGTGTGTGTGTGTGTGTGAGCGTGTGTGTGTGAGTGAGTTGAGTCATTGGTCTTTAAGATGCTTGGTTGCCTTTTATGCTGATGGCCTTATAAGCGGATGAATAATGCCTGTCCTTCAATATCCTTCACACACACACATACAAAGAGTCAAATAGAGTTGATTTAAACCACATATACACAGATGATGGCAGAGGTGGGCTCATGCACTGCTGACATATAATAGGTATAAGTCTTATATCCAATGTCTTATATACTGTAGGTATGACTGTAGAGTATTCAGGGGATTAGGCATTTGCACACTGCGGAGATTAATTTTCTAATCTTTTAATCACTGGTGAATATTTATGATTTACATGTGATTACCATGTTCCACCGGGTGGGCACACTAATGCAGAGAACATGGTGTGTGTGTGTGCGTGTGCGTGTGTGTTGGGGCGGTGGGAGGGTGTAGTTCGGGGAAAAGGAGTCGTCATGGAGATAAAAGGAGTTGAGAGGATAAGTAAGGCAGAAATTAATTCTTTATTCAGTTTCATTTATTTCACCTTTATGTTGACAGGTACGTTAAATGTACACCCCCCGATTTGTGTCCAGAGTTTGTTGTATGGTTTGAAACCCTACAACAGCATTGAGTGTCTCACACACCTCTCTACCCTCCCCATTCAGTTTCACGTTTTTTTGTGCACAGTTGTGTTTCGACGTGTAAAATGTAAGTATTAGTGTGTTATATCATTATCATTATACTTTAAGCCAAGATTGTCTTCAATCACCATGAAACCCTTGTCGTACTGACATTGTGTTTAGATATGAATGGAAAACACACAATTGTAGAAAGAGCATTTGCACTCTATCATATACACAATCTCTCATATTCCCTGTGTGTGTATAAATATATATA
>JAOEHI010000002.1:193381-211947 GCA_025447815.1 Percopsis transmontana | reverse complement strand
GGCCAGCGTGAAGGCAGGACAGCTACTGTACCGTCGCTTTAAGACTGACTAGAGGTGGTCGCCCTAGCAACACAGCAGGGCCAGCGTGAAGGCAGGACAGCTACTGTACCGTCGCTTTAAGACTGACTAGAGGTGGTCGCCCTAGCAACACAGCAAGGCCAGCGTGAAGGCCAGGACAGCCTGGTGGTCTGGTAGGGCCACCAGAAGGTCACCACAAGGTCACCACAAGGTCATGAACCATGGCCATCAAGGACGCGGGCTTCTTGTGAGGTGCATTTATTTTTATTAATGATGATGTCTTTGTTTCTTATTAATGTTTTACTGGCATTTACTTGCACAGATTGGGACAATAATGAGGTGGCTTTATTTTTTTAATGAATATTGTGAGTTATTTTTCTGTGTTTACAGTTCTACTGATTTTGTTGCCAGTTATCTGCAAAGTATGAGATTAAAAAGATGTTTATGCGTGTATAAATGCTTAAAGAACTTCTGATAAATAAAATATATCACAAAAAAGGTCATGGGTTTGCCTATCTTTAAGCATTCCTTCAAGATGAAGGAATGCGTGAAGATCTCATTCATTCAATCAATATCTGGCTTCTGAGGCTGGTTGTGTTTCGAGATAATGGGTGAAATAATACAAGGCTTTCTTAAAGAAAACAAAAAAATATATTTAAAAATTGGTGATTAACACAGGAATGTACTCTCAGCCACACGGGGTAGCCTACACTGATAAAGGTATTAACTAGCTTCACATTGTGCCTTGGGTTTGTTGAGAAATATTTTTTGTAAATGTGCAAGTAGATACTTTTCCATTCCAGTCATACACTACAGTATAACTGATGTCCCTACTCGGGGGGTATTTGGAAAGTGATAAGCTGATAATTGTTGAAGTGGGGATTAACACATAGACTTTCCTGTTCTGAGTTTATCCCTCCGATGGACGACCCCTGAAGCACACGTCATTTTAGCACACATTTTAGCAGAGAGAAACGTCAATATTTTAAGCTCTAACTTTCTGTTATAATTAGTTGGCGCAACCGTTTACACCTAAAACTTTTGGCGAAAATATTGGCCAAACACGGAATTGACGTTAGTTTTGCTGTTAAATATAGACTGAAGCTCTCAGGGTACGAGGGTCTGCCACAGGCCTGAAGTGTAAAATGAAACCCCATTTATCTATCCATCTATGACAATGCCCCTAACTTTTACTGGGGGAAAAGTAAACATGAGATACTAGTCCAAAGTTATAATGTGCATCAACCACATTGGCCAGCCTGTCGCTGAATAAAACACTCCATTACAACACCACCATGTCTGGCCTGGCCTTCACATGTATTACTGTGTCGTTTAGAACTGTCAAAATGCTCCTAAATGCTCCTCATCCAGACGGTGATTAATAATAAAACACAGCGGCTCCAAGGCTGCCTGCTACCCACAGCTCTGTGCCAACCCTTATTGGACGCCTCCGGACAGTATCGTCCAGCCAAAATCCTGTATTTACTGTCTCACACCAAAGAGCTTATTTAATTAGCAGAACCTAACATTGGTAGCCCTTTGTTTTAATGTTTACCAATTCAGGTCAGGCTGCTTGTGTCTCCAGAAACAAAAGAAATCCTTGTGGAATAAGATGTTACATGACGTAGTTGCCACATGACAAAATAAATATATAACATTTTTAATTACATTCTGCCTATCTAGAGTGTTTTACTTGGTGCTCATCCACGATACAAGATAATGTCAGTAGTACATTGTACATCTGAATAGTGGGAGGTAAATAGCGAAACGTTAAAGCCCCTGGAATGAAGCGAAATCTCTTGTTGAAACTAGATGTAGTTAGCGAACGATGCTAGCATAGCTGCTCGGTGAAAGCAACGTTTTGAAACTTGTTGAAAGAAAGCAAAGCAAGTTCTGGTATTGCACCGCAAGTGGCCTCGAATAGCGGCAGTATTTGCACTACACACCACACAAACCAAACACAGCACATAATGAAACAGCCCAAAGGCAGCAAAGGTCAAGCTAAAGAAATGAAACCCTGTTGCAATTTCATTCTCAACATCTAATCCACTCTATAATTTACCATATTGAGGACATTCATATACGCCTGAACACATCAATTGTAATACAGTATGATTAAAGGTCTTGGCTTTTAATTTTTTCATTATTCATTTGCATCAGCTCTGCAGCTCTGTTAATGGAAAAGGAGCGAAATGACAAGGGACATAAATGTTTAAAAAGAATGGTGCTACATTACCGCTGAGAGCTGTCTTGGCATTGCAATACCGTCGCATATTGTCTTGTGGCAAAACAATACTTTTATGCCACCCTGTTTGCAGGGAGCCTGCAGAGGCAGTTGGACAAAGCAGGGCGTTGCCAGGTACAGCACAGAAGAAACTGGTGTGTTGGATTGGCTGCACGCTGCCGCAAAAATGCCCCAAACACAACGAGCGAGCCAAATAATTTAACTGGCTGGAGGTGCTGAAGGAGTCACATTGTACGAGAAGAACATTCCAGCACTAGTTACTTCAAAACAAGCCCTCAAGCCGGGAGAAGTTAATTTACACTCCTTCCTTCATGACCTAAAAAAACCCCCCTCATCTCTTTATTAATCACTTTCTGTCTGCCTCTCCTGAAATCCTGCCCCTTTCTTGATATCTGCTCTTCTTGAAAATCATTTTTAGTAATATTTTAATTCCCCTCTAACTCTACTTCACTCTACAGACACAGACGCAGTATACACATTAGGTACTCAGAACAGAACAGAGACAGAATCTACTAGCTAATTGTACTGCTGCTCTGTTATGAATAAGAGTATCAAATATTCTGGAAGATGGAAGGAGAAAAGCGTGAGAGAAATGAAGAGGTATGTTTAGGGGGGTCTGCGGATGCTCAATATGCAATGATTCATTTCGCCACGGCTGAGATATACCGGTTATGTAATGAATAAGCAGTTATGTAACCCTGCATTAAAAATCCTTAATGAGTCACGGGCGTGCGACCTCAGGAGGCCACCAGGTGGAGCAGCGGCATGAGGTCGGGCTAGCCACTGCAGTAAGTAAACAACCCACCTGGTTTACGTCCATGCTGTTGTCGCAGGTGAGGGGGCGGGCCGACGTCAGGTCGTTGGAGCCCAGGAAGGTGGAGATGATGCCGTTCTGGTCCACCTTGCGGATCGTGGTGCCGTCCACAAAGTAAATCAGGCCGTTCTTGTCCACGGCTACGCCTGCGGAGACACGGGCGAGGATGAGGATGAGGATGAGGGGGGGATTTGAAAAAAAGAAAAAAAGGAGAAGAAATACCGCATCCATGCTCGCATGACTCAGTAGACGGAACACGACGGATACATGTGTCTAGCTTGCCTTCCCATTATTCAGGTCACTGCAAAAAGCACAGCCATCAATAATGCATGTGCTGCTTTTCTGCTATTAAATTATTTCTCAGGCAGAAGTGGGAAATGCTGTATTTACAGGGTCTACAGTGTGCTTGCTCCGTCTTTTAACCCCTCCCCTCCTCTCCCCCAGTTCTAAACTAGACCTGGGAGGTCGGGTGTCCAAAGTGTGTTTGGAGGGGGGTGGGGGGGAAAATAATCAAACCTCCGGAAATCATCAACAGGGAGGGATAGATGGGAGGGGGAAATGATAGCTCTGACCCAATCTGAGAGCGGTTGCCAGGGTGACGTCCTCGGACTAAACAGTCTGAGTGATTAGAGCCAAGTTGGCCCAGGGTTCCGCACCGCGGGCGATCCAGAGGGGTAGCCATTTGTCCCACGTGGGGAACATGCATTAACAGGCCCCAGCAGCCCCCCCACCCACCGCCCACAGTGTCACCGGGCTGCCTAAGCGAGACCGGCACCTGTGGGAATTCAATTACAGCTCACATGCAGTTAGAATATTTTTCACTCCATTTTGTTGAAATTCTGAGCAACGAAACACTGCTGCGATTCTCGTGGAGACGCGCTGGCGGCGCAGGAGTGTTCCGTTACTTTTCCGGCCCATAAAAAAAAAAAGAAAAGAAAAGGCTTTGAATCAGCTTTATCTCAGGATTTATCTCCAGAGTATGATTTCTCTCGGAATGAAATCTTTAAAAGCTGCTGCGGGAGGTGAGTGGCTTGGTTTGACCCGTGGCAGTGTCTGCACAAGATTGCTTTCTGCTAAAACATTGACGAGTCGAGGGAGCTCTCGGCCCGTCCTGGGGAGCTGGCTATCTGACAAGCTGGAATTCTGACAGATGAAAAGTGTCACATTTGAGCAGAGTTCAGCAAATGTCGGAGGAAAATAGAGCCATCTGCTGCCTCGTCTCCGGTCGTAGCTGTCGCCCACTCCGTCGCTACAGAGTCGTGCTTTAGGACTGCCTCCAAGCAAACCTTTAAACCCTCCCTCCTCCCGCTGAAGCAGAGCCATTGGAGCTGGCGTCAAACTAGGCAAAAACAAATCAGCTCAGGCCTTTTGATCATGACAATTCCTGGCGAAGTGAGCAATCCTGTTACAGCCGTTAACACGGGCTTACCGCTTCTAATAGGTGAACAGTGTGCACCAATTTAAGGCAAGTGGATATCCTGGCCTCTACCATTTCAGGTTTAAACGTCTGGACACTAACCCGCTGTGGCATGGCCCTGGATGAACCTGAGGCCGTGGGCTCAGAGTGTCTTCTGAGCCACAGGTCCATTGCCTAAATGTTACTCTACTGGCTATTTCCTTGGTTCAATTGGTGTTAAAATGTCGTGTGTTGTGCGAGGCCTTTCCTTGTAAGTCGCTTTGGATAAAAGCGTCTGCTAAATGACCTAATTGTAAAATTTAGTTTAGAGCAGTGGTTCTCAACTGGTCTAACCTCAGGACCCACATTTGTCCTTGGTCATTATGTCTCGACCCAAAAATGATTTAATTACCGAACCATTTACATTTTTTCACAGTAATCCACAATGTCTATGTGCACTGTTCAAAATGCCTTTACACCTTTCAAAATAAGAGTGCACCATAAGAAGTTCTGTAAATAAAAGTTAGACTTTTTGACGGAGCCGAAGCACGCGTCCATGACCCACTCCAGACCAGCTCGCGACCCACTTTTTGGTCAGGACCCACCAGTTGAGAAACACTGTTTTAGAGGAACCACTTTGAGCAGCAATCGTACCACGGCAGTGTTAAGAGTAGAATTCAGAGGAACACAATAGGACGATGGAGCACACACACTCACATGCACACCCCATGCAGTGTGTGAATGTTACGGGGACCCGTCTTTTCCCTGCTCTGTCCTCTGCGGCCAATTAAAACACACCACCACTTTAGGTATTTCCTACATATTGGATGGAAACACTGAATAGTCTCTGATTCTATAAACACCAAAAAGGGCACTAGCCCTTGGATATTTAGGACATTTTCACAGGTCTTTGTTAACCTCGCTATACTGATTATTGTCATCAGTGGCTTTTGTCTAAGCATCACAACTTTCACCTCCATTTTGCAATCACCAGTAAGCTACCGTCACCCGCGTAGCAGAGCCCAAGTCTCATATTGCACCCAAGTCCAACTCCATTAGCGATGGTAAATCCTAACTGGTGATTCATGTGTTCTGGCCCTCACAGCTTCAGCAGAACATCTTCATTTGCGTCAAGCGATACCTTTGGGTCCGGTGAGGGAGGCCTCTGTGGCCTTGCCTCCGTCGCCACAGTGGTTCTCGTCGAAGGGCAGGCAGTGTTCCCCGGTCCCCGCCACCACCTCTGCGTTGGACTGCAGGTCCTTGGAGCCCGTCAGGGCCTTGGGCCG
Source organism: Percopsis transmontana (assembly GCA_025447815.1). Taxonomy (NCBI): domain Eukaryota; kingdom Metazoa; phylum Chordata; class Actinopteri; order Percopsiformes; family Percopsidae; genus Percopsis; species Percopsis transmontana. The sequence goes on along the minus strand of JAOEHI010000002.1, from coordinate 206,188 downwards.
GTAGATCCTGCGCGAGTTGGTGTCCGACACGTACAGCTGGCCCGTCACCGGGTCGGTCGCTAGGTAATACCGGTGTGCTGGATTGTTGCTGGTTGGAGGAGAGTTCAAGTAAAACAATTGTAATTTTGAACTGACTGACTGGATTCGATGCAGCGCAATAATACGGGAAACGATTCAACCACACAATCCAACTGACACAGCCCTCCTGAGCAAATTAGTAAAAAAATGATAATATATAAATCATATATATATACACTCATTCATCTCTCTATTGTCAACTGTTTTAGCAGCGTGCAGTATATTATGAACCATACTGTGTAATCTGAGCAGCAAATAAAATAAGAGAAGATAACATTTTGTTAATCCCTGGGGCGATAAATGGAATTACTAACATTACTATTTTGATCTCTTTCTATTTGGATTAAACAGATTACAAAACGTATGTAGCCATATTTATTCAATTTATGTACTTATAATTTAAATTCATCATTTAGAATCATTCACTTGCACACACAAACTCAAATTGAACTCAGTGACTGCCGTACCAGTGCAAACGTTGACACTTGTTTAAAATTCATGTCAGGCACAAATCATATCGCTTCATGCAAAATGGAGAAAATAGGGTCCCGTGAACCAAAGCCAGCAAATAGCGTCTATTCTTGTGACACATGAAAGGGAGAAGGAAAAACAAAGTGAGAAAAGTGAGAGCGAAAAATCAAAGTCAACGAGAAAATGTAGCAGGACATGAGCAGAGGGAGCTGTCAACGTAGTCAGGCAGAGATGTCAACTTTGCAGTTTGCTAAATCATTTTTATCTATTAATATTCCCCCATGAGGAGAAGCCTTTGGAAATTACTAGATTGATTAGGTTATGCTAGGCAACAACTGGTCGCATTGTGTCTCATCTGCTCATTTGCATTGATGTAACTGTCTTCAAATGGATGTAACCCATTCAGGGTGCGTTAGCAAATGTGACAGAAATAAGTTTGTTGAAGAGAAAAACACATGTTGGCTTGTTGCCGTGCTAGTTCAGATAAGCATGGCAAGATGAGTTTCAAATTTGGAAAAATTCCCATTACAATATCATCTTCTATCTCAGTTTTAATTGAAGAAACTGAACAAACTTAAAACAGAATTAATTAACCTTTTCTAGTAAGTATTTCAACAAAAAAGGAAGTTGAGGCTTCATTAATCAGCGCAAAATAAACATTACCATCAAGTCATAAACAATGGTTCGGTGTACTCAACCTTAATGGCACCCCAGTCAATACCAGACAGCTTTAAAAGTGGACAGTAAAGCAAAGGCAACATAAATATGAAACACAGCCAAACATCAATATAAGACAATGGAAATGGAGTCATCAATCATGACAGCTATTATGAGTTGCTCTTAATGCTTAAATATAGCCGACTGCCATGAGGTTCCTATAAAATCATCGATGCAAGCTCGTTTAAAGGCCCCATATCATTGCAATTTCCGAATTTAATTTTTTTCCTTTCAAGCTGAATATTCTATTTCAGTTGGTGTTGCACTTTTTTCTAACATGCCCTTATTTGATTAGATCTGTCTGGGAGTGGGAGGATAAGACAGAGGCTGGTTACATTCCAGAAGTGATGTCACACCTGGGGTCAAATCACTATGATATTTTAGAGATGAATTCTGGATAAATGAGATGAAATGACAAATTAGTCCAGCGCCCCCTTCAGGTCCCTTCAGACAACACAACTGACAAAGCAGACTTTTATGACAGGGGACCTTTAAACAATATGTTGGCAGATTTATTGGGACACGGCGAGAACAATGACACAACATGTACCCAGTCAATTCACATACCTGTGTCTAAAGTCTTTGTTTCTTTGGGAAGGCCCATCAACAGGAAGGGAAAGGGTGGGGGTAGAGAGATGAAGATCATTAAAGTGTTAAGAGCTGAAAGAATACTTTGACTCTGAAATCCACTTGCGTATTTTACACATTTGATAATTTGTCAAGTGAATGCTCTGTCTGTCTGATAGTGCCTTAGATTTATTAGGGTGTAGCCAAGCGGCAACCTCCGGTGCTGAATAATGAATCCAACGTGCCAAAATCTGCAGTTCCTCGAATGGCCACTTGAGGCTGGCTCCAAAAGCGAGTCAAATCCCATAGACCCCCATGTTAAAATGTCCAAGTTTAAAGCAGAAATATCCACGTTTACAGCCTGGTACAAAAAACAGTTTTGGTCTCTATAGCTAGTTTCCCCGTTCATGACACCTGTACGGGGGGTGAATGTTTTTATAACTCATCAGTTGAAATGTTGAAAATGTTGAAAATATGTTGAAAATATTAAGCCATCAATTTATCCATCCATTATACACAGCAGGAATTAGGCGGGAGTCTGACACCGCCAAGATGGCAACGGCCCGAGCCAGCACACTTGGCTTCAAACCCGTTCTTCAGAAAATCTTTGGGTGACGTAACGGAGGGTTTGTCCACTTATTTATACAGTCTATGGGTGTAGCCTAATGTCTTTTTTGTGAACGCTAATTCTAGATTGTACCACTGGAGACGTCCACTTCATAAATTACAGGTTCGCAAAGCAGCATTCCTAAAAACAGATTTATTTACCTGATTTCTGAATTAGTTACGGAAAACACAGGGCATTTAAATATAATAATAAAAATGTTAAGCACTTTGTAGTTAGCAATTATTGACTGTTTGAAGAGTGATAACTTTAGATTACTGTAAATATTAATTGTTTTGAGGAGCGAATTATACACTTTCAAGTAATGTTGTGAAGTAATTTAGGCTACTAATTGTAAGTCACATTGGATTAAAGCATCTGCTAAATGCCTAAATGTAAATGTAAAAATATAACCAGAAACAAACATGTTTCAGTAGCGGTAATGTTAAATAAAGTAAAAGAGGAATAAAAACCGAAACCTTTCCCATGGCAGGAGTGTAGCGATGACAGTATAAACAAGTGGAATTCAGAAAGTCAAAGTACTCTGACAAAAGTGTTGAAGACAGCCAATACAAAAAGCAGCAGATAATGAAGGAAATTGAGGAGAAATTGAAGGGGTGAGGCAGTGTCTTAAAGCTACTCCAGTAGCTCTAATCCACAGACGTGGCAATACGGACTCCCCCTTCCGGGAGTGCCCTCTTGTTGGAATAGCCATGGTGAAACCCGTTACACAGGCCGCTAAATTCAGTATCTAAATTCACTTCACTCTGGAAGCAGTCGATGCTGCAGTAAGAAATAGGCTCAGTGTGTTGAACTCCACGTGTTCCCAGGGATGTATAGCGCGAGCATGCATTATACATTTCCTGTGGTGCAATTAAACCCCTTTGGCCTTTGCATACGTAGAGTAGACTGTCTACAGAAGCGTGGGTAAGCAGAAATTCTGCAGCCAGTGAATATTTGGAGAATTATGCAAAGTCGTTTTTTTGTGATCTGATTTTGGAAAAGGTTTCTCTGTTAAATCAAAATCTAACATACTGTACGGTAGCACGACAATATTTCTCCTGAAGTTGAACTGAAAATTGAAATCTCTTCACTTACAGTATAAAATATATAATACTGTATATATAATAAAATATATAATACTGTATATATAAGTTATTGTGACTATTTTTCAAAAGAAGCCAAAACAATATTTTGGAGATGCTTTTAAAAATAGCATCTAGGCTCTGAGGGGCATTCGCATGACATCTATAAGCACTGAGCCTTCTCTTGAACTGTAGTCTCTCTTGTTACAAGGTATTAAATGGCAAAGTTATATTATCTAATGAGCGGGGTGAATTGTCTGTCCTATTATACCATTCAGTCTTGGAGGATACATCGTGAGATTAGCTGGTAATTGGTAAATTTGCGCAGATTTGATGGATTGTGACAGAGAAAAAATCTACGGCATTGGTGGGAAAGTTTCACAAAAAGAATTATTGTGCGAGTAATTCAGATGACAAGGGTTAGTCAATGTTAGTAAGTGTCTTTGTCAATGAATAACAGCAGTTAGGAATCATATGCCTTGCGCTAAAGGGTTCTTTTGCAAGAGAGGGGAGGAGCTGTTAAAAAAAATTCTAAACTGGTCTGAGAATCGAAATGATCACATAACCAGTTATCTCACTTTTACTCTAAACTTCATTTACCTAGAACTGGCTGCAAAGGTATTGGGGTCTAATAAACAATTTAATCCGAGGAAAGTTTTCATATGTTTTTCAAATGTGTGTTTAAGGGAGGACAATGGCCAGTTGAATCTGGTATCTGTCATTTTTAAAACTTGCCAGTTGGCTAAATGAAATTCATTAACGTGGGAAGCCAACTTGGCTGGAGAGGGTAAATCATCTCGATTACACGCTAAAGACAGGATGCCTTGCCTAATTACGGAGATGGACAGGAAAAGAGATTCTGAATTTTAATGGGTAGTGAAACGGATGTCTGAAAATCCCTTTAAGAACCTTTTGAAGTTTTGAAGTTTTGGCCAAAGTGTAGAAGCACAGTACATTTTAAAATTCTGCTACTTTGATTTAAGTTTTCTCCAGAAATCTGCAAGGGTGCTTCTTGGGAAGTGATGATTGCTGAAGCTTAAATAGAAGAAAAAAACATGACACATGATGATAAAGCAGTAGTGTGCAGTTGTGTGTTATTTTTAACCACAGAGGGCAAGCTTAAGCTTATGTGGGTCCCTGGTAACATGACACTGAATTGGGTGTCTGCATCCAATCATGTTTCTTGAGCCCTATTCGGACGGGATTCATTTTACATGGGGAGGTGGAGTAATGTAATTTGACCACAGGCCCTCTGCAATATTTATGGACGATTCACACGGGATAAGAAATCTGTAAATGACAGAGACGGGAGTGGCTACTCGATTTACGCACTGCCGTCGCGCCCCAAAAACATTCGTAATACGTAGCTAGCTTGCGTTGCTCACCCTGTGACTAGAAGACACGGCGCCAACCAGAGGGAAGAAAACTTGCAACTGGACCAAGGGCTGAAACTTTGTGCCTAGTTTCAGTTTGGGGCAAACGTCGCTTTCAAAAACAGTTTGAACAAATGGTGACCACCTCAAGTGTTGTCATACATGAGTTGTTTGCCAAAGACTTGACTGACCCGAGGTATCGGTGCCATGCATGACAAAACGAACTGCCTCCTCGAGCGCCTCCATACGAAAAACTTTTCCACAAGATATGACGGAATATTTACACACTATTCGCACAGGAACAGATAACCCGAGGTTATTTCTACAGCTCGTTTTACAGAAGGTAAAAGGCACCGTAATATTTACTGACACGGGAGCACACAGTCCATAAAAATGACTCAAGTGGTGCATTCGGACGGGACTAAAATCACTGCAATAACTAGACTACCCCACCTTCCCATGTAAAACCCATCCCGTCCGAACAGGGCTTAGGTTGAGCAAACTCCTTGGTTCTCCTAACCAAGTGATTTCATGATTTCATGATCTCGGGGTGATCCCAGCAGATCTCTCCCAGGCCACGCCCAGTAAGCACCGTGGATGGGGACGTTTCCCTCTTAGAACATCAGGCACACACACACACACACACACACACACAGCCCCTCACCTGAGCTCCATGACGCTGGTGACGTTACCAGACGGGCAGATGCGGCGGATGTAGTTGAAATCCCCGACGTAGAGGCTTCCGTCGATGCCCCACGCCAGAGCCACCGGCGCCAGCAGCTTGTTGCCCTGGGCCTGCCCGTTGCAGCTGGGGCAGGAAATACTCCTGCGCCGGCCGTTGCCCATGACGGTGGAGATCACCGGGGGCTGGAGGGAGATGAACTGGTTCTCCCCGGTGCCTTTGTACAGAATGCCTGGAGAAACAAAAGGGCCCATTCCTCTCTATGATGTCAACGTGTACATTAGTCACGGTTTCCTGGAGCGCACAAAACCAGGCGGGGTTTATAGGAAGGGTACAGTAATCTAGTCGATCATTTCTGGCCCACGGCTTTTCTTTGCGATCTCTGCCGTAGATAACGTCTCCAATCACGCACTTATCTTGATTTGAGCCACAACCAAATATATTCCCAATTGTGCTGTTTTATAACTGCAAATAATAAAGATTAATATGGTTGCTGTTTTACTGCGTGAAATATATAAGGATTTTTCTTGTTTTAGAGCTCTTTAGAAAGATAGAAATTAATAAATAGCAAACTAATGAAGGTGTTTTCTTTGTTCTCCACAGTTTTAGTATATGTTACTCTATTATTTGCATACACCTCAAAAAAACCTTGACTAGCTTACTGTAATCCAATGACCTTTCAGCAAACATTAACAAGCCATTTTTAAAGTGCTGTAACAAAGCACTCGCGACCGAAGTGGAGCAGAGAGTGAATACAGCATGCTAGCCAACCATCAGTCTTATTGACAGACACTAATGCGTCTGTATCACGTTAGAACCACTTCACTCGGTTTGGAAAATCATCAACAAATAGCAGCATCTTTTATGTGCCATAATGTTTTGTTAAGCTTGACGGGGGGCTTGCTTTTCCCCAGTCACAGAGAGGCTTTAAACATGAAAGCTGTGCAATGCGCTGGCCCTAAATAGCACAACATGCATTTCACTGAAGACTCACCGAATTTGGTGAGTCACTACAGATTAATATTTTAGCTGCGAAAATAAGCTGTGTTTTTCCGCGGGGGGTGGGAGGATGAGGATGGCGCTATCCTCAAAGGAGTGGGGAGGGAGGAACAAAACATCAAAGCAGAAAATCCTCCACCATGTTTGAATTCGATCCTTTGTCCTAATTAGCGGATCAATGACGCCACAGAAGGCCCTCATAACGACGCTGTTCTGCAGGCCACTGGAACCCGCGTGAGCACGTGAAATCGACCGCGTTGCCGCGCCGTGCGTCCGAGCTCTCGAGCAGTTCCTTTCATTGATTTAATTGATTGGAGGGGCGAATTCAAATGAAGGCGCTGTCACGCCAGACTCCTGACAGGACAGTCCGACCGATCCGTCCTTTGAGAGCCTTATAAATGTGCCGGCTAACAATGCCCAGTTGGCCCAGAGACGGCTTCACACGCACAACCTTGGGACTATAATTGAACTGTGATCCTGTTCTGTTCTGTGTCTGTTCACGCAGTGAAACACACAAGTGTAATGAATCTGCGTGCGTCCTGCAGCCAGTTCCTGCGGCAAACAGCTTACGTATAAAGCAGCTAGTGTACTGCAAGTGATGGGGTGTTAAACGCTCTGGTCAAGACAAACTCCTCGCTAAAATGGGGGTAAGCTAATGTACTGTGCAGGAGGCGGCTTAGCTGCAGTGGAATAGCACGCTGATAGACTGGCAGGGGCTTCAGCCGAGGAATCCCATCTAATGCTGAGGTCATTTTTGGCATGCCGCCACAGTCTCTTCCATTTACACTTCAATCAGAGTTTACAGTACACACGTCTGCCTCTAGGCTGGGAGACGGGCTAATGGAATGCATTAAACACACTGATCAATCATCAGCCATGTCTCTCACCCGATTTCATTATCTAATACACACATAATGATGTTATTCTCTGTTAGTTTCAATCCATCACACAGCACACGCACACAGCACACGCACATTAGGCTGCAGTAATGCTGGTCCGTTAGCGGGGTTCAGCTCCGCGCTCTGGGGCACGTGGACAGAACGCGGTGCTAATGACCGGCGTAGAGTCTCACTTCCGCGACGATGGCGTCTCATTACGCATGTTCACTTCAAACGTGTTCCTCAGAATCATTAGCCAAGTTCACCATTACTTCATAAAGCGCTAATATGAGTCGTGTCACGGCAGAATTGTGATAATGCTGACATAACAAGGTGATTAAGCGTATAAATGTCAGCCTGAGCCTCTATACCAGACCCCCCCCTAAAAAAAAAAGAACAGGAAAAAGCCGGTTAGCCTTGAGCAATGTCACCTTGGTGGCACATAAAGGATACGGAGATTGGCAGGGGAAGAGGCGCTTCTTAATTGCCACCTCTCCTTCATTGCTCTCCTTTCTCAGTGTCGCTCTCTGATACAACACAGACTCCTGCCTAGCAGCCAAGGTAGGCGTTAGAAGCACGACAGTGGAGTGTGGCTACGTGTCTGAAATACAGCAGCGTGTGTGTGTGTTTGAGCTCCTGGCGCGCTTTAAGACTGTACGCTGCTGAACTTCGGCGGTGCCCCATATAAGAATGGGCCATGTTACAATGGATAGAGACAAGCTGTAGATTGAGCAGAAAGCATATATACTTGTAATGGAGAGGGGGGGGTTCACACGACTAAAGCACAGGCGGCAGCAAATTGCGTTATCTGGTCCGACAGGCCCCGGAGAGGAGAGAGGGAGAGAGGGAGAGAGGGAGAGAGGGAGAGAGGGAGAGAGGGACACAGCTTTAGCTAGACTCCCGCCAGAGAAGATGAGAGAAAGAGCCTTTACTGGAATATAGTTGAGCCCTTTAGATGTCGGAAGCCAAAGTCACACAGGAAAGAATGATAGCAGCTGGGATCGGCTGGGCTCTGGAGCAGCAGTGGGCTCCCACTTGCCACCGTGTTAGATGAGGACATTAGTCAAGGTTTCCAGCATTAATCAATCGATACGCAAGCAGCTGTGGAGGCAAACAGTGATGTTTGGATTCATCTCCGAGCCGGCCACGAATACTGAACAACGCAAGGACCCACACGGCTCATACGTCCCTCAACGCCAGAAAGGGCTGAAACGGGGGAAAACGACAGTGAATAATGTATGAATGGAGGACTGCCTTCTCTCAACCTGTGCAGCGTCTGAGCGTGCCAACGATGGTGTCGCAGTCGTTTGACTGCTCTGATGTTAGCATACCCTCACGCAAGCAGATCACTGCCTGACAATGCACACTGTTTTGGGAAGGAGCTAATAGGATTGTGGCACGGAGCCCTCTTGGCAACCGACTAAGCAGCTGACAGACAGGGGAGATGAGAGGAGAAAACACGGCTTTGCTTAACCATTATGGCTGAACCGCTTACATTTAGTCAGAATTCAGTTTGAGGGTCGGCTGTGTTTTAGCACAAGTGAAAATTGCAAAATAGCCTTAGGGCCCCGTAAAAGTCTACGGCACACACACACACACAAAAGAAACTAGGCCCCATCTGTGTGTTTTATTATTTATTTATTTATTTATTTCTATTTCTGTCCTTACTTTTTCAGAGTAGAAGTACAACCCAACCTGGGATGGTTTTCAACCACAGCAACATAAACTCCTGCGATAAAGGCTAGACACATAATAATAAAAGGCACAACACGCATTAGCATATCACAGGATCGGGAGATAAAATCCACAGCGCTTCAATGTGTTGATCACAGCCCTATGCGGCAGCAAGCGCACCTCCAGCTGAGATGTGGGTGCTGTTGCTCTGAGACAGCCCAGATGAAACACAATGCAACAGCCGCAGTCAAGCTAGACGCGTATAATGTTCTTTTTACACCCTCCAGAAACTTTGTGTCACGCAACGGCTTGACAGATTGGGTTCGGCTATGTGTCTGGTATTTCTAAATGTTCAACGAAACGGCAGGCCGTAAACGAGCGGCATTGTGGTGTGAACGTTCCCGCTATATGACGAGCATGGACCGTTACATATGATAACCATATGGAGACTAGAATAGCACACTTAGCATTGAGGAGACACGTCTGTCGATCAGGATAACGCGACGTGTAGTTTTTAAAAAATGTATTCAATTCCCTTTTGTAATGTATTGTGTTTTGTTATTATTTCAACTGATTGCCCGACTGAACCTGTACCCTTATGGGCTCTCATTGTAGATTTGTACAGCTGAATTGAATAGCCACTTTGACCTGTTTATTGTCCAGTGAAAATATAAATATAAATATTTATGCAATGCCTATATACAAATACCGAAAGGTGCACCTTTATAATGTGTACTATTTAAAAGCCACAGCTAAGTTTCCTGGTGTAGAAGAGTCTGCTTTTATACTATCATTTAAAAAAAAAAATGTGTTTTTAGACAGGCTAATATAGGTGTGTCACAGCCTCTCTATGGTGATTATGTGACAATGGTATGGCTTTATGGGAGGCAATCCATTTCCGTAACAGAGTGTTGGTATAGCTAACGTCAGGTTGACACAGGAACACTCGAGCAGGGTTTTCCTGTGTCAACAGCCCAAATGCGCTAAAAAAAAATAAATCAAGGAAAGGTTTTCTCACACACACAATTTAGTGCGAATCCCGAGAGGTCACAGCTGGAATAGCGAAGACACATAAACATGCTCCATCATGCTTATAAATCCCATAACAGCTATAGATTGTGCACCTCTACTGCTGGAGAGTGTGGGGAGAAAGATTATTTACTGAGAGCATGGTATATCCCAGTTCTGTAGGATTTATAGCCTATTTAGCTTTCCATAGATTTCCAGCGGCACAAGGACATGTATCGCATATTGAACGTAGAAAGATCTGGAAATCCTAACTTTGCAAAACAAACTTTTTATTTAAAATGACTGATACAATAAACGACTAAATAATGTTTATTTGCAGTGTTATCTTCCGGAGATATATAATCTCAACGACTAAAAGATGACACTGAAATGATTAAGTGTTGCAGGGGGATTTGAAATTATCGACTAAATCCTCTAATATCTCAAACTTGAGGTTATACATGCAAATTTGGCATGATATCAGTCAATGCTCCTGTCGGGAGACATTCTACATGTTTTACACAACAGCTGCAAGCAAGAAAGAATGAAGGATCGTGTCACTAAGTGTAGTGAGTGGGCGAGACCAGTGAATTAAAACGCATATAGATGAGTATATTTGTGTGTGTGTGAGACGCAACTACCATGCCGCATAAACAGATGAACAAATGACTGATGGATGAATGAAACATGACACAGGCGGTACAAACCGCTGAATTAATAAAGAGCAGAGATGAAAAATTAGGAATGAAAACCAATGGTTCCAAACGGCACCATTACGCCCCGTGCTCAGCTCAGTCCAAAGACCAGTGGGCTGTGACCTCTGCCATTTTCAAGATTAAAAGGCAAACAAATTATCTGGGACAACTGTAACAAAGATTGCGGGCTGAAGAGGGTTTAGTGTCAAAAGGGGAGACTTGGCATTCTAACAATACACCAGCCTAAGGCCTAGCTCTTAAGGGGCAGGATAGTCTAGTGGACTAGGTATCGGACTCCCAGCTGGAAGGTCGTGGTTTTGAGCTCCAGAGTTGGCCATCCTTGAGCAAGTTGCCTAACCCCCTATCTGCTCCATGTAATAGCACCATGTAATTGTAAGTCGCTTTGGATAAAAGCGTCTGCTGAATGACCTCATTGTAATTGTAATTATATACTGTACATATACTGCACGCACAGTGCTAATGAAGCACTGTTTTATCTGGATTGCAGAGCTTTAATAACTGATCAATTAGGGTTGAGTAAATTCGACTCTTGTATGGTATAGGTAACCGGTTCGAGTCCCCCACTGGACTCTTGTTCAAAGATGCATACAGTTAGATCCATGTCGATGACTGAACCCTGGACCTCCAAAACTCTGCAGCTACTATCAGTGTATAAGTAATGTATCTGTAGCTTTATCTACGTGTGTACAGTATTAAAGCAATAGTGCACAATTTTCTAAATATTTTCAAACCTGTGAGCGTCATTAAAATCCCTCTTTTATAAAGAACTACCTTCAGGCGGAGTTGTACAGCATAGGGCTTAGACTCAAACTGACAAGCGCATGCACACCAGGGTTGGGTACCGAACTCTGCACTTCTAAGGGTACCGACCGAATTACGTTGGTACTACCGAGTACCGATTCACGTAAAATCAATCGTGCCAAATGTCGGTAACTGAGAGCGCATTTGGGTGAGAAAGAGGGAGAGGGAGACCACGAGAGCGAGACCACGCAGCCCTGCAGCTTGTTCAGTGTTCAACACAGTCGGGGCAATGGCGAGCCCAAAGCGGTCTTAACTTAAGTGTGGTTACACTTCTCAAAACTTGACGCTGACAACACAGTTACAGCATTTAGCGGACGCTTTTATCCAAAGCGACTTACAATTACATGGAGCAGGTAGGGGTTAGGCATCTTGCTCAAGGATGCTTACAGGTAAGCTGACTCTGGGGCTCGAACCCACAACCTTCTGCCTGGGAGTCCAACACCGAGACCACTAGACTATCCTGCCCACCTAGACCACTAGGCTATCCTAGCTATGTTGACACTGAATTGTCAATGGCTGTCAATTCATATTTTTACATCAAAGACAGGAGAAGACAGGTTTCTAATAATAATAATAATAATAATAATAATAATAACAAGGACTGCATTAGCTTCAATAAATCTGGCTGGGGGTTAAGCATGGCACAGCTCCTCCTGAAACCTCCCCGGAGCAGAGAAAGGCCATCTTCTTCCCAAAATAGCCCAGTAGGGCGGATTCACGCAGAGCTCGGCAGCCCGACGTCATTGGCTCTGATTTATCCCGTCATTACGGTGAATGATTGGACCTTCACATCTCTCCTCTATTATCTGCGGCAGGGATGACGAACCATATTCCATTTTGCTCCAAGCATTTAATGCAGCAATTCACAGTAAAGACCACCTGTCCATAACCCTAAAAGGCCACCTGTCTCTGCCACACGTGGGAGCGCGCACACCCACCACGCACACCCACGCACACCCACACACACCCACACACACCCACACACACACACCCACCCACACCCACGCACACCCACCACGCACACCCACACCCACCCACACACCCACACACACCCACACACACACACACACCCACACACACCCACACACACCCACGCACACCCACGCCCACCCACGCATACCCACGCCCACCCACGCACACCCACCACGCACACC